>JAHTLZ010003542.1:71238611-71249555 GCA_023846285.1 Phrynocephalus versicolor
GACAATGGTTTCTGCTGAAACATACAACCAACACCCAACACAACCTCATCTATCTTTTTTCTTTCTTTCAAAAATCTCGCCTTCAAACTATTCAGATTTTGATTTATCCATCTCTCACTGACATGACACAACCCAGCAGGATGCTTCAAGCATCTGTGCTCAGAGTTTGCACACATTCATTCCAATCAACTGAAGTCACAGCTGTGGTAACTATTTGCCCTCAGGAGATTCCCCTGCACAACCAATGATCGCCATTGTCCGCCCAACAATAAACTCCATGGAAACATAATACGATGTGTCTGAGCCCACACTGGCGTAAACGTAGACTACATCCACATTAGCTAAGAGACTCAGATGCATGTTACCTGTTCTTGCCTCTCCAACCATTTGTCCACCATGGGGTGTGTGGCACTTAGTGAAGAGCGAGCATTGTCTCTGTGAAACTGGTTAGCAGACCAGCTACTAGTATCCCGTGGAAGGCTTCTGTAATTTTCATCCTTCTGTTTCAAAAGAACGAAAGAAGAAAGAAAGAAGAAAGAGCTGAACAAGAACACTTTTGAACTTCCAGCAAGTTTTTACAAGGACGACATACACCAGCCAGAATGGGGAAAATACAATGAATCATTTCAGTGGAAGTGCCTCCTAATAGTGCTATGACCCCAAGTCTGCAGATGGCAAGAATGTTCTATGGACATCCGCGCATTTTCTGGATGCCACAAACATAATATTTTCTTATAAGGCTGCAAAACAAAAATCTGCACACAAAATGTCTTAACATCGAGTGTAAAGTGTCTTCAGATGACTATTTTGTTAAGGTGCACACATTTTAAACAGATGTGCTTTATTTCTGATGCCGTGTGCAGAAGCAATATGGTAGCTCAGCCTAAGAAGCTAGACCACCCTCAGAGTCCTTTGCTTGGTAAGACCAGGGAAAATACTAAGGGTTCTTGTGAACAATGCGTCCTGGAAAGCAGACAGACAAGTCCATGCTATCACAAAACACCCAACATCCTTAGACTTGACCCACCCACCCGCAGGAAGTCCTCAATTCAACAGTGCACAATTGGAGGTAATCTGGTAGTAGATGGTAGATGTGCGACATTAGGCTACTGATGCATCATCAGTAGAATGTAACTAGTAAACTCTTTTCATCATTTCATCACTCATAGAATGTCGATGCCAGCCTGCCTGCCAAGTGTTTTGAAACAAGTTGAAACAATTAAAAAAGAAAAAAAAAAAAGCAGAAAGTGTGGTGACACCTTGGATGGAAATTTCACCACGTTCCCCCAAAGTTCTAGCTGAATGTTCTCTTATGAAGATTTGCTTTAGAGGAACACATCCGAACAAATCCTTAAATGCAGTAAGAACTGGCTTTTGGAAATGGCCCAATGGAGACATAAGATGATGAGGATCAGAGACAGGCTTTAAAAGACATGCTTCGCTGCTTCTGATAAATGCAACCTGGTGGGTGCATGAGCCAGTTTAATCCAATGTGTGATATTAAAGAACTTGTATATGTAACCTGGGCTTCATCACCACCTGTGTTACCAAAATGTGATGATTAGATATTCCAGAATACCATCCAACAAGCAGTGTGGTACAGCACACTTAAAGGAGAAAACTACAGTCAGTTTTGCATGGAACCCCAGCTGACAATCTGAAGCAAACAACTGTGTTGCAAATTGAGCACAGCCAAGAGGGAAGAAATTTGGCCAACGTGTAAAAAGTGGTCACCATAACAACAGCATTTCTTCTATGTGCCATATCAGACATAGATCTCTCTGGGTTCAAAACATTTGAAGCAATGCACAAAACAATCTGAGTTTATGGCTTACCTGATACACATATTATGTTCCCTGACACCCAAAAGCTTGAGATCATAATAAATATCCAAAGTGGGGGCTTAAAGTTTTATTACAACTACCAAAGGGAGAGGGACAATAGCCCCTGAAATCTCTCCCAATATTATTACAAAGTCAGGTGGCTGGATTTTAATAGCCGTGCAAAGGCCTCGACACAATGTGGAAGGTCAGGTGTGCTGAAATATTTCTTCCTATTCCATTTCCTTTTTCTGTCAGGGATATATTTGCAATTGCTAAGCACCAAGAACAGTGATTTAAATAATCTCAGGTGGAGTAAAATTAAGGCCAAAAAAAAAAATCACACGTGGGCCAGGAAATAGGACTTGACATGAAGGAAAAGTATTCTAGCCCCATGATTTATTGATGCACCCCTGTCAATGGAGGTATTTTGGCCACAGAGCCTGGTAAAACGTCAGGACGAAAAACTTCCAGAACACGGCCAAGCAGTCCAAAAAACTCACAACAGCTAATGGCCAGAATCTTATTAAATATGCCCACCAGCAAAAGTCTGAGAATGCACAGTATATATTAGTGGTAAATTGCTGCTAGTTAAGAAGTGGCATCACAATCACATTCCCTAGGACACAGGAGGAGGTACAATCCCCAAGTTCTTAACCAGCAGCCTGGGTGAAATTTATTTACTTATTATTTATTTTTCTATTTATATACTGCCAGATTTTCCCAAATGGGAACTCAAGGCGGTTAACAAATGTAATATGCCACAATTCAAAGTTCAAAGAAATAATAATCGGTTCCAGAGAATGAACATAAAAAGAATGAACAGCAAACCGCGGAACCCAAAGTTAAAAGGAAAGCGAAAAAAAGAATCGGAGTAATAATACTAAAGCAAGATGGCGAAAAGAAAATGGGCGGACATAAAACTCATAATCCCTACTCAAACAATAAATCAACCCCCTTGATCGCCGAACGCAGCTGTGTAAAGCCAGGTTTTTAGCAACTTCTTAAATGCTGGGAGAGACTCTGCAGTCCTAATGTCACTCGGGAGACGGTTCCACAATGAGGGACCAGCCACAGAGAAGGTGTGGTTCCTGTTGGGGGTTTTACGTGCCTCCGGGGGGGGGGGTGTTTCGATGTAATGCCGACATAAATATTCAACTGGATTTTGGCCAAAATGTTGAAGAAGAAAAGCCTACAATAGATATCAGTTGAAAAGTGAAACCCCTTATTAAGTTAATAATTATTAAGTTAATTAAAGCAAGCACTGTTTGGCATCAAGGCAGCTCTTTTGTAAAGCTTATGCTACAGCAGGCTGCAAAGAATTCCTCCTTCACATATTGCTGTGTTAGCGCCCATGCACATTGTCTTGTACTATATTCACATGAGGAGTATATGAGTTGGCAGATCACAAGAAGTCTACGTGTCAACCTTTCCAAACTATCAGCATAGGATATTCATGATTTTAAAACTGGCAATCAACAAATGAGTCTTGCCTTCCATTTCTCATATAAATGCAAATACCAAGAAAACCTCAGGAGCATTTAAAAAAAAGATATAGGATGGAAAAAGATCTTAAGTATTTTGAGCACTACTAGTGAGGATTGAATAAAAACCTACCTGGTACAGATTACAGTTTCTGGAGTCAAAAACCATGTTTGATGAAGCTGAGTATGAGCATTCTTAAGAGACAGCAAAATGGTCCAATGCAGTGAGGAGTGTGCAGACCTCTACACTGGAGAAACCAAACAGCCATTCAACAGAAGGCCCAACATAGGAGGGGTAACAGCTCAGGACCAGAATCAAGAGTACACCTCTACTTGAAGGACAAAGGGCACTCATTCAAAGAGGAGAATGTACACATATTAGACAGGGAAGATAGGTGGTTTGAGAGAGGGGTCAGGGAAGCCATTCATGTGAGCATTGAAAACCCCTCTCTCAACAGAGGTGGGGGGCTCGGGCACAATCTGCCATTTATCAGGCTGTGATTTCAACAATACCTAGACACATCAAAAACACTTCACGCCTTCACCACCAAGGCCATAGCTATCAAACCATACTTTATGGGTTTCAGCAATTTAGGCCCTTGTTCATCTTAAGGCAGGCATGTCCAAACTTCAGCCCTCCAGATGTTTTGGACTGCAACTCCCACACTCCTTTGTCACTGGCAATCCAAGCTTAGAATTCTGGGAGTTGTGGTCCAAAACATCAGGAGGGCCGAAGTTTGGAGCCTGTCTTAAGGCTATTGAGACTGTTGTCTATCTAACAAGCCTATTCAGGCCATTGTTCATCTTATGAGCCTATTTCAGACCAGAGTGACAAGACGTCAAAGTGAACTATAAAATGGCGGACTCGCAACTAGCTTTCTTCAGAATGACGAAGTTGTTTGGATGAGCAGCGAAACATTTCAATCTCCCAAGAAAAAGAAGTCCAGTTGCCATGACTCAAGTCTGAGTTAGACATAAAAATGCTTCACCTTATTTATGAGAAGCCGATATATTATTGGAATACAGCAGGACCCCCGTATCTACAGTGGATCAGTTCCTCGACCCCCCACGGATACAGAAATTGGGTGTGGCAGTGGTGATGATGAGAAGTGGAAGGAGGTGCCAGTGGCGGCCAGGGAGGGAGTAAAAGAGAAGCCTCCCTCCCTCCCAGCCTGCAACCCCCATCCACCCCTGACCTTACCTCCAGGCCAGGAGTCTCCTCTGCAAGGAGGAGGGAACCGCCTCAGCAGTGGTAGTGGTGGTGGCTGAAGAGGCACCCGCGCCACGCTGCTTGCCCAGAATATTGGGGGCAGCGACAGAAGACAAGCCAGTGCTGCTCACCCAGAACATTGCGGTGGCAGAAGAGGCAGCCACGCCGCACTGGTCACCCGGAACACTGGTAGTGGCAAAAGAAGAGGCTCCCAAGTGGATCTGCAGATGCCTGCTGGAAGTGTGGGTACTTCAACCTCCACCATCCACGGGGGGGGGGGTGTTCATGTCTTCAGAAGCTGTAGTGTGGAGCCCCAGGAGACAGTTACCGATATGGAACATTGCTTAAAATGAAATACAGTGGCACCTCTACTTAAGAGCAGCTCTATTTAAGAGCAATTCAAATTAAGAGCAGAAAACCGTTGGCGTTTTAACTGACACCTTACAAATTTTAGATGTGGTCTGCTCTACTTAATTTTTTTTTTAATTTTTCAATTTATTGTCTTGATTTTTTTTTTTAGATACAGTACCTATACCAAGAGTTGTTCGACTTAAGAGCATGCATTCAGAAGAGATTAAATTCGTAGGTAGAGGCACCACTGTACTCTAATTTTGACAGGAGAAGGAGGAGATTTTCTTTACATTTGACAGCCTCTGGCGAAGTGAGATTCCATAACATTTGTAATGAGAATTGAGAATTGGTATTAATGCCAGTTATTGGACAATATTAGAGCAACTGTTCACCAATGTATTTTCAGGCTTCCTTAAACAACAACCACAACTGTGTGATATGCTAATATGTTGTATGTTTTGTATAGTGTGCTGTGTTGTCTTCTCTTTGGGCGTTTATACACAACCCCTAAACTCCGCCGCAAATGTCTGCAAGCTCCGGAGCTTAAAAATGTTTCCCCACCAGCTCTGGAGTTTGCAGACAATTAAGTGTGACCCCGCCCACCTAAGCGTGACCCAGCGCACTTTTCTTGTACCTGCTCTTGGAAGGTGAAAAATATTTGATGCGGATGTGCTGGGCTCTCCTCGCTTATTTTTATTTTTTTTTTGCCTCCCGCCCCTTTAAGAGGAACCAGGAAGTGACCGGGGCTCCCCCAGCAGCTTCCACCAGCACCGGGGAGGTAAGGCTTTAATTTTTTGTCCCTTTTTCCCCTCCCTCCCCTCACGCAGCCAGCAGCCAGGAAGTACGGAGGGGTGGAGACGCATGAAGAGCGACAAACCCCTAAGATCTCTGGTCCGAATTTAAGGGGCCAGCGGATCTTAGGGGTCGTGTAAAAGCGCCCTTTGTTTACATGTTAGCAGAACAGCGTGCAAATTGTTAAATGTGTCTGATGGGATATCTTATTGTTACATTTCATGAGGTAAACCTCATGGCACCATGGCAAAACTGCAAGACTTGGCTCATAACTGTACAGTACTTCGATCCCAAAAGGTTCAAGCAGACTCAGCCTTCCATTCTTCTGAGGTTGGTACAGAAGCATCACACTTTGCTTTTCATTTTGTGTTTTCACAGCTAATGCATGTGAGAATTCATTCTCCTCCATGTATTTTCCTCCATCAATTCCCCAACAATGCAATGAGGGTTTTCAATTTTACCCTAGCAGAATACTAAATAATCGGAGGGGGACTTTTCCATTTCCACCTTGTCAGGAAGCATCCCACACTCTAACTAAAAGCAAACTGTTCTTGAGTCACTGGGCATTCATACTTGGATACCACAGTCATGCATGCGTACGTGGGCTGCTTTTCAGTATGCTCAGTCTCTTATGTCAGCAGGAATTGGTCAAGACAGTACAACACAAAATACAAAATCAAATTTGAAGACGGCATGCAGTATGCAGGTAAAAGCTCTCTATCTCCTGCAAACAATATTAGTGTGCTCATTCCCAGCCCTTTGTTTAAGGCAATCAGTTAATTTACTAGAAAATCTTATTAAGGTGTCTCACAACTTTGATTCTGTGTCTTCTGTGTTTAAAAAAAAAAAAGATTTTTTTCTTTTGGATCTCTTAGCTGATACACTGCAAAAGCAATAGGTTTTTTTTAATCATTTAAAAACCCCAACACCTGGGAATTGTTGTTGACACAAAGCAAAGGAAAAGTGCAACAATCTTTGCACACAAATTGAAGCAGATTTCTGGAAGGGACCCATTCATTCACACTGTTTAACCGCAGGGGTAGTTTGTCTGTAAAAATAACACGGTATTTTTTTAAAAAGCCATCAGTTTTGTGCTAATTCTACTGACAAAGATCAAATATGAAATCTAAAATGCACTCGGTACCTTTGATACCTCAAAATATTACAGTAGGACCCCAGTATCTGCTGGGGATCGGTCCCGGGCCTTCCCGTGAATAACAAAAACTGTGGATAAGAGAGAACAACCGCAAACTGTTGTTTTGTGACAGTAGCTTGCTTTGCGGCTGCTTATTTATTTATTTAATTATTTCATCTGCCAACCATGGATAACTGAATCAGTGGTTAATGAATCAGTGGATATGTGGGTCCTACTGTATTCTGAGATCAGGCAGAACTGAGTTGGCCCATCAGACAGGGCTGGCCTTAACTTCAGGCAGATGAAGAGGCTGCCCAAGGTGGCAGTTGACAGGGTGGGGACTGGGAGTGCCAGAGGAGAAAACCATACATACTTTTGGGGTAAATATCACAGAGTCAGAAACAGTACCCCACATATTAAATCAGTGCAGACATTTATTTATTTATCTTCTAATCACGGCAGCAAAAGCTAGCACAGAGTTTGAAGGTTAATATCTTTGTTAACATTTCTAGCCCGAGTGTCCTGGTTTGGCAAAAATTAAAGCAAGGGTTAATGAGACATTTCTTGTTTTAATTGTGGCTTAACAAAAGAAAAATACAAAGACGATTCAGGCATGAGCAAAAAAGTGATTCATGTTTAGCTCATCAACTTGTATTGCTTATAGAACAGAGTTGTTTTCTGGTTAAGGTGTTAAAGGATTCAAACCTGGCTTTCTTACTGGCTAATATTAAATCAGCCAATTTCACTGCACTACAATTCAGAATCTGCTGTGCCCCTACATATGTATTATTTTTAACAAGACACTAAGACTCCAAAGGTATTGAAGGCACAGAGTAAAGCAAAGCAAAGTCTTCTGCTTATATACTGCCCCATACCACTTCAAGTTCTCTCTGGGCGGTTTACAGTTTTTAATTACAGTATGCAGGCTACACATTGCCGCCACCCCCCAGCAAGCTGGGTACTCATTTTACCAACCTCGGAAGGATGGAAGGCTGAGTCAACCACAAGCCTGCTACCTGGGACTGAACCCGGGGTTATGAGCACAGTTTTACCTGCAGTACAGGCATTTAACCACTGCGCTACGGGACTCCTTAGAAATGGTTTACCATGCCCTTTTCCTTGGGGCATTCTGTGTGGCTTGTCCATGCATACACAGGCCAGCTCTTCTCCAATGAAGCTCAATGAGGAATCGAACTCAGAACTCAGTGAGCTATTCAAACTATAAAACATTATGTGAGGCAATGACTGATCAGAAGCAAGCAAGAAAGGAAGCAAATAAAGTGGACCCTTGTATAACAAACAGCTTGTATAACATAAAATTTGTACAACATAAAAAAATTCCAGAGATAGGGAAAATTTGCTTAACATAATCGCCTATGGGGAGAATTCGTACAACATAAAAATTGGATCACTCTGTTTTTAATGCATTCCTATAGGAATTTGTATAAAGGAAAATTTGCTTAACATAATTTCATTTGGAACGAATTAATTTCTTTATACAAGGTACCACTGTACAACAAGCACTTTTAAAAAAGAAAAATAAGAATCATCCAGTTTTCACGATTCATAGAATCATAGAATCATAGAGTTGAAAGAGATCTCAAGGGCCATCTAGTCCAACCCCCTGCTATGCAGTAACCCCATCACAAGATTTCCGACAGATAGCCATCCAGCCTCTTCTTAAAAACCTCCAAAGAAGGAGACTCCACCACCCTCCGTGGCAACATATTCCACTGCCAAACAGCTCTAACTGTCATGAAGTTCTTCCTGATGTTCAAATGGAATCTCTTTTCCTATAGTTTGAAACCATTTCCCCGAGTCCTAGTCTCTGAAGCCATGGAAAACAAACCTGTTCCATCTTCAATGTGACATCCTTTCAAATATTTAAACATAGCTATCATATCCCTCCCCCTCAGCCGTCTTTTTGAAAGGCAAAACATTCCCAGTTCCCTAAGCCGTTCCTTATAAGGCATTTTTAGGACACAAAGGCGCTTTGGAGATATTCCCTGTATACAGCACAACAGACCCATGTCTCCCAGCTTGCTACATAATGGGGACATAGAGACTAATTTTGTCGGTCAGTGAGTGACTTGTTACAAGTGTTTGCACAGTATATATTAAATGAGACGGACACCATTGCTTGGCAGTTTCTATTCCCCCTCTGGGTAAGTCTGGTTTATTTTATCATTCTACAGTGCAATTTAATGCTCTACCCATTTCCAGATGATTTTAGATCCATGACCTTGTAAACCGGAGTGGACAAAACGGGCAATGCCCCTAAGACACGTTTAACACTGAGGCCAGTTCCAACGGCACAATATCCAGGACCTATTTAGGTCACCAAAGAGCAGGCTCAAGAGGAAATAATGTGATCCAAGATTATTCTAATACAAGATGACTCTTCTGTGGTGCATGTTTGGAGGGAAGGCGATATAACAAAACAATTTGGAAAAATAAAGCTTCCTCCCAATATTAGTGAAACCAAGGGAAGATGAATGCCACTTGTGAAGAATGTGGGGAACACTTTTGCATTCAACACTTGGAAAATATAAATTCAAGAATGATGATGGATTATTAAGCATCTGGACTACTGAAGCCACCTTTAAAATATCAGCCACTTAAAAGCTGCATCAGAAACACTTGTTTATTATGATAGAAAGAGGGGGAGGAGGAAGATGATGATGTGGATAACAGCAGCAGCAGCAGCAGCAACAGCAACAACAACAGGTATGTGTGTTATGTCGTTGCAGTCGTGACCGACTCTTTGTGACTCCATGTCCATGGTGTTTTCTTGGCAGGAATACTGGAGTGGCTTGCCAGTTCCTACTCCAGGCGCCTACAGCACCTGGTATTGTCTGGTGGTCTCCCATCCAAGTACTAACCAGGACCGGCCCTGCTTAGCTTCCGAAATCAGGAGATGTGCTTAGGGCAGGCATGTCCAAACTCTGGCCCTCCAGATTTTTTGGATCACAACTCCCACAGTTGTTTGTCATTGGCAATCTACGCTTAGAATTCTGGGAGTTGTGGTCCAAAACATCAGGATGGCCAACATTTGGACTTGTCTGGCTTAGGGCATCTAGGCAGCTTAAGACACAAAAATGGATTTATCCTTGAAAAGCAATTGATATATGCAATTTCAACAGTCTTATGCTAATAAAAGTTGCATCATCCCATGTTAAAACATATTATAATCTATAATAATAATAGCAAGGTCATATCAAACCCAAAAGGAAAGAAAAACAAGGGTTGAGTTCAGCCATGGTGCACAGCTCTTCTACCAAGCAATAAATATTTATCTCAAAAGTCAGCACTGAAGAATATCAAACTATACCTTGGGAATAGGTATAGTTTGAATCTAAAGTTAAAATGCCATGGTTGATTTTCCCTGTTTATGAAAGAACAATAAGACAATGGTGCAATGTTTGGTTTTCTATGTACACATAGAAAACCAAGAACTCTCAAGTGTGGTTCACATTATTTCCCAGGACTTCCCCAATTCACTCTCTGCTCATTAATCTCAGAGTAAAATCTCAATAAAGATAATGCAAAGCAAACAAAACAGCATAAGGTGATTGATGTAGTGTAATTACAATGCAGGAGCTGGGATTTAATCCTGCTGGTAGGTTTAATAAGACAAAAAATAAAGAGAGGGGGAAAACAATGTTTGTTTCCCCCCAGGTGCATTTTAGAGGGAGAACTACCATATACTACAAGAAATACTGCCTGTTTACATAAACAATAATTCAGAATCATCTGTTTGCATTTTATTGGTTATGCAAATTGAATGTAGCCAAGATAAAATTCTCGTAAGAGCCTAGTCAAATTTCTCCCTATTCATTATGGTCAAATTATGTTCCCACTTCAGTCCTTTCACATGACTCTCTATAATAATATACATCAATACAGGTGTCATTCTTCTTACTTGTTGACACAATAGATCTTTGTCTCTAGTATGCCAAATGATTCCGACTGGGAAGAAAGAGGCTTCCAATTCAGCCAATCTTTCTTGACTCTCAAAGTATGAAGGCCTAATGACCTATCCAGGTTTTCAGATCATGCTCAAGTACATGATGGGCAAACCCAAGCAACACTACCAAACCTTCCTTTCCCTTTCTCTGTGAAGATTCTCAGTCATCCAGGTGAGTTCATCCC
>JAHTLZ010003542.1:71249565-71272609 GCA_023846285.1 Phrynocephalus versicolor
AGAGAGAGAGAGAGAGAGAGAGAGAGCTCTGTACATTATTAAAAATTGCCTACCTACTCTAGATACATACATATTTCTTTTACTATCATTAACTGGTTTTGTTAACAGCTGTATAAATTCAGCAGTTTTTAACACATCTTCCTCACTCCTCTAAAATTACTTCCAATTCTGCATGGAGCTACTTTTTAAAAGGCAAAAAACAAAGGAATAAGTGCCTGACAGGAGAGTAAATTAAAAACTGATTCAGTTCAATGCTTTTATTTCTAAGCTTTGAAAATGAAAATGCATTCTGATCCTCGGCATAGAGTTGCAAAAGTGGTTTTACCTACAATTATCTTAAGGTTTTGATCCCATAGCACAATAGTGGCAAATATTCGGCACTCCAGGTGTTTGGGACCACAACTCCCAAAATCCTTTGTTGTTGGCAATGTAGGTTCAGAATTCTGGGAGTTGTGGTCCCAAACACCTGTGGACTGCTGAAGGTTCACCACCACTGCCATAGCATGTCAGTTTATTGCAATGCACATCTGGGACTCTTGACTAAGCAGTGTGCTGTCAACGGCTCGCTCCACCCACATATCTTGACAATTTTTTTTAATCATAACTTAATTCTATCCACTGTTTAGAACTGAAACACACCACAACTCCATTAATCAGTTTTATTGTGGTGAGGAACTGCCATGGAACCCAGTTATACTACCATATATGATGGCCTGGACCAATTCTGCATATTCCAAGGAGTGTTAGATTTAGTACTTTTTAAAAGCCTAGATGCCCTAAGCACATCCGATGTCGCCTGATTTCGGAAACTAAGCAGGGTTGGCCCTGGTTAGTACTTGGATGGGCAACCACCAGGGAATACCAGGTGCTGTAGGCGCCTGGAGTAACAACTGGCAAACCACTCCAGTATTCCTGCCAAGAAAACTCCATGGACATGGGCTCACAAAGAGTCATGACTGTAACGACACAACATACATACAAAAGCGGGACTGCCAGACAATAACTGCCATCCTGCATGGTCATTATCACCAAAATATTGACTTTCTCCAATGTCTGGATAGTTTTGGATATTGTTAAAAACCCAAACATATCAAGATCTCAGGCTAGCCTTGTTCTGGATCCTTACAATAGACATGATGTTTATGTGTGACCACATCTCAGACACCTCCGTTTGTTTCATTTTTGTTTGTTTGTTTTTGTTTTAAGCAAGCACAGAAAAAGGTAAATAATTACTGGGTGCAGTAGGAATACAAAGGAAGGTGAGGTTAACCGTCTTTCTGAAATATACAAGCCTCTTCCCAGACATTCAGTTGTTGTCCCTGTTTATATGTTTTCCCAAATCAGTCCATATCCTTTATTTTGCTCATCCGTGACAATTAAAGACATGAAGATGTATTCTTCCCAAAGAATGCCATCACTGTGCCAACACAGATGCCACAGAAGAAAATAAAATTTAATGGGAAGCATTATCAATATCTGTTGTGCAACGCCACACAGTTTCTCCAACCATTCTGATTTAGTACTGCCTGGGGTCTGGATTTCCCATCAGTGCTCCATCAATTGCATTTATTTATTTATTTATTTATTTATTTATTTATTTATTTTGGCCAGCTTCCTCACTGCAAGTGGAGTGTTGCTTCAGTGAGCTTCGGGGAAATTCTCCTTCAAATCAAGAGCAGGTAAGTGCTCAACAGCTAACAATGCAAACAGGCTGGAGTCAGACTGCAAATAATAGCTAGAGTTCCTGAAAGATTGTGAATCCACACTATATAAGGGGGGGGGGAAGCTCACAGCACTATTACATCTTTAAAGGCTGAAACATCTGTATTTCCAGCATACACCCATTCAAATCCATGTGATTCAGATGAGAGTTAAATGTCCTTGCATTTGCACAGACTGGTAATTAGAAACAAAGCATGTGCAACGCCCAGTTAGTCTGATGGGCAACCATCTTCAACAGAAAGCTGTCATTTGTTTTTCACTCTAAAAGTGACCTGGGTATGATAGTTTTAAAAATCTGAGGACAGAAAACAGAAGGCTAGCAAACAAAAAACAAACAAAAATGTTGGCATGGTTGCTTACAGAGAAAGCAGAAAATGTTGATATAATCTTTTCTGGCAGGGCTTCTTGGAAAAAAATATCTTGAATGCAGGAGAAGCACATAACTGATTAACCAAAGAACACACATCCCAAAGCCAAAAAGATAAAATAAAATAAATCACACTGCCTCTCAGGAGTTTCCCTAGATAAGTTTCTGACTCATTTCGTATGTCTTTAAAATAATTCAAGGTGGCACATACAGGTATTTCTGATTTGCAGCTCATAACTATTCTATGAGGAGGAGGGGTCTGAGAGCTTGTAGTTTGCCTGTGGTTACACAGTGAGCTTAAAAAAATAACTTATTGAATAGAAATAAAGCTTTCTAACTCATCCATGGCTCTGTGTGCAACCTATGTGTGTCCTCAGTGGACTTTGTAAACTGTGGCCAGGACCAAATTGGTTACTTATACCTATGGAAGAAGCCCCATCAGTGGATCCAAGGGGTTTCTGCAAGGGTTGTGAAATTCCTGCGAAAACAGAAGTGATGTTCATTGTACAGTTTTCTCAGTTTCAGTTGGACAGCTTAGTTTGACCATCAGGCACACAGTGCAGATTGTCCTTGTGAACTTCTGCAGGCATATTTTAATGATGTACCATGCCCAGTAGTATTTCAACCAAGATGTTGTATCTCTTAGTAGCATAAGTCAGGATGGAGTTCAGTGCATGTGTTGATTGAAAGTGGATCCAGAACACTGCAGTCTTTTAGACTTAGCCTTCACATCTTTTCAAGGGTTGCTCCCGAAGGTTTGTAACCCCACCTCCCGAAAAGGTTTTGGATGATGTAGCATACTTTAATGACTTTTATGATTTCACACCACAATAAAAACCAGAACAGAACAGAACAGGACGGACCACTTTAAGTCAGTTTGTTTTGGCAGTTTAGATACAGCTATAGAAGACTTCATGGCTGGGAGGAACCAGTATTCTTTTCAACCTGAACCCACTGCTTTCAGACCTTTTGTACTCCCATTGATTTATGTCTGTTATTGACAGAATAGCCTTTCTTTCATGGTCTTCCATAACTTCCCTTGGAAGGAATGGTTTTCACTTCCACATCTGTATGTGTGCAGTAAAAGAGAAAAGTGTGCCAGGGAATTACAGTGATACCTTGCATGAAGGAATTAATTCGTTCCGAATGAAATTCTGTTAAGCAAATTATCCTTTATACAAATTTCCCATAGGAATGCATTGAAAACGGAGCAATCCCTAACCGCGACCATTTTTATGGCGTACAGATTCGCTCCATAGGCGACTCGTTAAGCAAATTTTCCCTATCTCCAGAATTGTTTATGTGCTACAGATTTTACGTTATACAAACCGTTTGTTATATGAGGGTCCACTGTACAAAAGAGGGTGCCTTGTGCCTTGTGTGCTGTACCAACCCAGAAAACCATTTCAAAATTGGGAATTTGGTTCCTAGGTATACACATTATATCTCCATGCATGGGGATGTCAACAAACCCCTGGGAAGGAATAATTAAATAGTGTCTTGTTTTTACTGATCCTCGGGAGATCCTACCTTTCTTTCATGGTTCCTTGGCCCACCCGAGGTATTGTTATGTTTGAGGAAGCCGGCTGTTGTGGACCACCTTGTGGGGTTTTTCCGGGAAGGTTCTTCTGAAGTGAAATTATTATCGCTGACCGATGTTGAGAGACCAACTAATGCAGGGTCGCTGCTGCGTCGTACGTGGAGAGGCATATCTGAAGAGAACAAAAAAAGCAAAAGATAGATTCAAGACCTTTGTTTCTTTCCCAAGGAAGTCAGGAAATCGTTCAGCTGCTCATTTCCAAGACTAAAAGGCTGTGTTTGTCTGAAACCAGTATGATGGCACAGTATCGGAAGGGTCTCTAGTGAGTTATTTACAGCAATCAACCAACTGAAAGAATGGAAGAAAGATAATTTCCTTTAAAGGATTTCTAGGGAATTTATGCTCAGCAGTCTTTGAAGGGACATGCTTCAAGTGCCTTTGGTTCCTCTAGAAGACTCGTCCTTAAATTTAAGCAGCCTTTCTAGTGAAGATATTTTGCCCCAAAATAATAATGCTTACCTTTCGTACCAGAGGTTAGTTTCAGCGAGAATGACTGACAAAACACACCTGAGTGATTTATTTCCCATCCTTCAAAGCAAAGCTAGAGGAAATCAGACAATCTGACCTTCCCCCCAGAATTTGCCTCATCCAGAGCAGGTTATCTG
This sequence comes from Phrynocephalus versicolor, assembly GCA_023846285.1. Taxonomy (NCBI): domain Eukaryota; kingdom Metazoa; phylum Chordata; class Lepidosauria; order Squamata; family Agamidae; genus Phrynocephalus; species Phrynocephalus versicolor. The sequence goes on from JAHTLZ010003542.1 coordinate 71,253,860, forward strand.
CCTTACCAAAGAGTACAGCTTATTTAAAGCCATCTAGTGGTAGAGGTTTTTGAAAATTAAAGACTACCCTTCCTGTCCCATGGCCCCCAAACAACTTCTCCATGATGGCCAGGATTCCATGGTAGCCTTGGGGCCTTTAGTGGACAGTGAGAAATGTTTTATTTCCAAAACCTCACTACCACTGATGATGACATCAACCTTGCATGGTGTAACTGCTCAAACAAGATTTCAGATGTTACGGTACTTTTTAATGTAACTTCATTACCCCTAGTAATACAAACAGTAGCCAGTTTATTGCTCATAGGGAGATACGTGCTGTATGTTACTTGCAGCTTATTACTTTCTAGACCTAGCTATACTCAACATTCACTTAAATCAGTGGTTCTCAACCTTCCTAATGCCGCAACCGTTTAATACAGTTCCTCATGTCGTGGTGACCCCCTTGCCCTGCTTGGAAGAGGTCACAAGCCCCCTTTGACAGGCACGCCACTGCAACAGGTGCCATAGAGAACTTCCCTCTACAGGCATTCTCAACCAATCGCAGCCTCCGGTGCCGTTGACTGGCATCCCCTCCAACCTATCAAGCTGTAACTCACTCTTTCCTCCCGCTTCCTTTCCCTCTTTCTCCAGACCCAAGCTGTTTCTGCCTTTTTCTTCACTGGCTCATGGTGACCCCTGTGAAATGGTCATTCAAGCCCCAAAGGGGTCCCAACCCCCAGGTTGGGAACCACTGACTTAAATGAATCAGGATCAGACTGCGTTGTCAGCATGGTTTCAGCATAATGTAGCAGTTTCTGATGTTTACATCTAAATGGAGCAGGCGGATACAGTATATCTTTCCTATACAACACCAAGAGATGAACATCAAATTCCTTAGGCGCCTTTTACATCAAGGCAATCAGATGTCTTGATCGCGACCAAAAGCCTATTGTAGCTGGTACAGAATCAACAAGCCACCATATGAATTGATATAGTCTAAGGATATTGCTATGTTGAATATTTGTTTAGCAGCATGACTTCCTGCCTTTAAAACCTCTTCACAAAAAGCAGCACCCAAGAGAACCAAAAAGCACCAAGCGCGCTATTGGGGAAACAGGAAAAATAAGTAAAAATGAAAAATGCATTTTATTTTCATTAGACTATCTCTTTCCTCTACCTAAATACCATGCATTCTTATTCCATCCCAAGATGTTCGACAAAGCAAAGCATTAGAACAAAGTATTAGAAGAGATATGTTTCCCACTAATGAGGCAGAATGTAATATAAAAATGGAACAGAAATAATTAGAGACATATATCAAAAAGTAGCTTTTATTTCTTACCTAATAGCACACAGTTTATGCAGTTCAATGAGGTTTCTGAGAGTATTAAGCACGATTTACAAATTAGAAGGGCCAAAACCCCAAATTATAAGGCCTACATTTCCTCAAGTTGACTGATCTGAAGCTACATTGTGGTCTTTGTTGACCAGCTAAGTGCCAATTCTCCTGTAGTTACACCAGACCTGGTACACCTAGACTTTTCACATAGATAATCAAGTGGAGGTCAAAAATGCCAGAGCATTGAAGTCATAATGCTCAGTTGTCTTGCCAATACTTCTCAATAAGACTCATTTGCCTTGCCAATAATTCTCATGCTAGCTGCAGGATCCTGGAAAGTAAAGTCCAAAAAACCCACACCAGCCATTTAAAAATTATCTCATCAACAGAAGGTGGTGATTTCATCACCATCCCTAACTCTAGTATTAGGGTTGACAGATTGTTATAATTCCTGGGGTTTTTTTTATTTATTTATGTCTCCAGCTCTCCTTCAAAGTAATCTAAGTGGTAGCTTTTGCCAAACCTTGTGTCAGCAGATATGGGTTGTACAAAGAAATACATTCTCTCATTTAGGCTGAAACTGCTGTCTGTTTCACAAATGATGAGCATTTTCATTAGTCTTCCTTTTCATCAGTTATGATGTTGTTTCTGAAACTAAAAAGCCACACAAATGTTCGCCTCAATCAAATGTGCCAACTATGTAAGATCCATTGAGCCAAGAAGACTCATATGCATCTTGGCTTACGATTCAGCAACTGATCCATTACTCTAAATCAGGCCTGCCCAAAGTCCACCCCGGGGGCCAAATCCGGCCCTTCAGGCCATTCTGAGTGGCCCACAGCTAGCTGCCCCGCCCTTCCCTCCCCCTCCTTCACCCCATGTTTTTTTTTTAAAAAAAACCTTCTGCTAACACTGACACCACTGGGAAGCTTGAGGGCTGGGCTGGCCGGCCGGCCAGTTAGCAGAAGCTTGTGGGGCTAGGTGGGCAGGCAAGGGGTGGGCCACCACCACCAGCACTGGGAAGCTTGTAGGGCTGGGTGCACACACGGGGGTGGGCTGCCTCCATCGGCATCACCGGGAACCTTGTGAAGCTAGGTGCCCGCCTTCCTTCCTGCGGGTGGGGTTGCAAGGGGTACGTGGGTGGGGCTTGCAGTGGGGTGGCAGGGTCAGGGAGCAACCGGCCCCTGACACATTCTCAGCCACCAAATTTGGCCCTCCTTACAAAAAGTTTGGGCACCCCTGCTCTAAATGGAGCTAGGTCTTTCATTGAAAAAGGATGTTCCAAACCATTAGATCAGTTTGGTTCCCTTTCTATTGAACATTTCAAGTTTTACATTTTTTTTCACTTTCGCAATGGTCAGAACTATGCATATTACTATGACAGGAGATCACACCACAGATTAAGAAAATGGTTAAATAGGCAAGAGAGCTAAACGACCCAAAACACAAGTGGGGACATTCCTTGACTACAATGAACCAAATATCTGAATTTGCACTTTACTAAGTATTTTTGTTCTATTTGTCTGCCTAAAACGGGGCTCCCAGATTTATAATAGGTATCCAAAGAAATCAAAAATAATGAAGCCAGTAATAACACCCTTGCTGATTAGCTTGCAATTTTCCAAATCTCATTGTAAATTCCTTAACACAGAAGTCAGTATAATGAGACACTTAAATACTGAATTCCTGCTTCTTTTTATGTGTCAAATGCACACAGCAGACTTACACGCGTGGCTAATGAGAAATATATGCCATGAAACCTCTGTCTGCTGCCAGCATGACGTCTCCCCCATGTTTGAATCTATATTCAAATGTCAGTGATTTGTGCTAATATTCATACTTTTACCAACAAAAGTCAATCAGGATGCCTAATTGCTTAAACATATCTGAAAAGCAATTCAACATTTAAATTTTTTTAAAAGGGGTGGGGGTGGGGGTGGAAGGTATTTATTTGCTGTTTGGAAGAGGCCAGGAGGATAGAAACATGTGAGTGAATGTGAGCTGCTATAGTTCACTGTGCTTTCATGTAGGCAGGGGCCATGGGTTTGAATCCCCACTGTGTCTTTTAAGAACGGGGCTGGCCAATATCATCAGTGGCTGTGTGTCTGACATGAAGCGTATGCCCTTCCACCTGTGTGTGTGTGTGTGTGTGTGTGTTGTGTCGTTACAGTCGTGACCGACTCTACGTGACTCCATGTCCATGAAGTTTTCCTGGCAGGAGTACTGGAGTGGCTTGCCAGTTCCTACTCCAGGCGCCTACAGCACCTGGTATTCCCTGGTCGTCTCCCATCCAAGTACTAACCAGGGCTGACCCTGCTTAGCTTCCGAAATCAAGTGAGATCGGATGTGCTTAGGGCATCTAGGCAGCTTCCACCTGTGTAGCTGTAGGTGAAATGCTTATCTCACAGGTGCCATCAAAAGGAGGGATTGGAGAAATAATATTTCACTTTATACCTAGAAAATCTTGAAATCAACTTGATTGCACCTAATAATGAATATTATTCTATACTTATAGAATGCTAGCTGGCTAGTTGTGCAGCCAGAGATTGGGAGTTGGGTTCTCCCACTGTACCTCCTACACATAAAGCCAGCCTGCGTGGCCCTGGGAAACATGCATAGCCCTAGGACAACTCAGAATAACAGAATGTTAAACCATTTCACAGTACTCTCTACCTAAAAAAACTTGAAGCCATAAGTCAAAACTGACTTGATGGCACATCATTATTTATTCATTTGTTTGTTTATTTGTTTGTTTATACATTTATACAGCTTACCGTATATACTCGAGTATAAGTCAACCTGAGTATAAGTCAAGGGCCCTAATTTAACCCCAAAAAACTGGGGAAACGTATTGACTCGAGTCTAAGTCTAGGGTGGGAAATGCAGCAGGGCCTGGCAGCTCCTCCTTTGTAAGCTGGGGAATGGTGTGTTATGTTTAAAATGACTTTTAGCCACTGACCCAAGCACTTGCCAGGCCCTGCTGCATTTCCCACCCTAGACTCCCCTGTGATGCAGAGGGGGGTCATGAGAAGCGGCACGCAATGTTTAAAATGACTTTTAGCCACCGACCCAAGCACTTGCCTCAGTGGCTAAAAGTACTGACCCGCATATAAGTCGAGGGCCCCTTTTTTCAGCCCAAAATTAGGGCTGAAAAACTAGGCTTATATTTGAGTATATACAGTATATGCCACCCACTACCTAAAGGTCTCTGGGTGGCTTGCAATCAAAAGAATTAAAACAGTTAAAACATCAAAATGCCAATAAATAATTCAAACAATAATAAAAAACCTTACACTAAAAATTGCCATCCAGACCCACAATCTATATTATGTCAATTTAAAAACTTCTGGAACAGGAAGGTTTTTACCTGGCGCCGAAATGTCCTAAATGTTGGCACCAGGCGGATCTCACTCGGGAGGGCATTCCATAGCCTTGGGGCAGTTGCCAAGAAGGCCCTATGTCTACAAGCTATCCCTCTTACCTCCTTGAGGGATGGCTCTTTCAAAAGGGCCTCCTGACTGGATCTTAATTGCCAGGTAGGTTCATATGGAAGGAGGCGGTCCTTCAGGTATCTAGGTCCTAAGCCATTTAGGGCTTTATAGGTTTTTTAAAAAGCACTTGGAATTGGGCTCAGGCAACAACTGGCAACCAATGCAGGTTACGCAGAATCGGCATGGCGTGATCCCTGGCGGCCCCAGCACTTACCAGCCATGCCACACTATTCTGAACCAGTTACAACTGCTGAACCGTCTTCAAAGTCTGCCCGACCTAGAGTGCATTTCAGTAATTGATAATCATACATAAGCTCCTCCTTTTCCTTATTCTTCAACAAAATCAAACTAATACATTCATTACAGTATGTCCAATAATCACTACAGCTCCTTCCTTCCCCATTCTACTTTTTCAAGGCAGGGACACTTTGTTTAGAACATCTCACACTCTCTGCCTACAATTCTTTTTATACAAATGGGACTACATAAACATTAGAAAAGAAGCAGTCAACCTTTTTCCTTATTAAAAGATAATTGGGTGTGTGGGTGTGTCTTTGCGCTCTCTCCATTTCCAGACTTTGTCAGGTATTCTTTGAAAAAGAAAACTGAGGTGGTGGTGGTGGTGGGGGAGTTAGTTTAATTATCTAACACACCAGATGAAGCCACGCATAGACCCAGCACAGTGTCATAGTTTCCTGGATGATGGCAGAGAGTGTTTGATCTCTATAGTTGCTTTGAAGAGGGGATAAAACAGCAATGAACTCTAATCACAACGCTTCATATTCTCCGTGGCACTAATGCACTGTAAATATTGATTTCCTTCTAGAGCCAAGGTGCATTTTTAAATAAGCACTTGAAATGGGAAATCTAATAACACACTGCAGAAGGTGTTTTTTTTTTTTAAGTCAAAGAAATAAAATAAAGATGTGTAAGGGCTCATGAACCTTTTTTTAAAATTCTCATGCTATTAACTCAACTGCACTTAGGCAAACGAAATGGGAAAATAATTCTTTTCACCACCTACTAAAAAACAGAGTTCTGATTACCATCTATCATTACAACCATAAAAGAGAAGATGACTTCTAAGGTAGGAGAAAAAGGTATATATCAAGAAATATGTTCTCAGTAACAAGTTTAGTAGTGGTCGCAGAACAACAACAATGACAACAACTGAACACACATGTGAACACATATTTGACCTGCACAGAATTACCACAATCTGGCTGAAATCTGGTGACTTGACATAGCAAACCACACTACCTTAGGCTCAACGAATCACTGATTCAGTGGTCCTACTTCAATAAAACTTCCTACACTAATCAGATTTCAGCCATAATATTGAAAAAAGTGTTACATTCCATAAGTCTTTCTGACCACACTGAACATCCATAAGCAATATGCCCCAAGACAAACTAAACTCTCAAAGAGTCCACGAAGGGAGACGAGTCCTGTTTGACTACCAGAAGATCAAATAATTAATTCACATATTGAGGGCTGTGAGGGATGCAGGATAGATGAACATATTCATAACTTGACCAGTTCTTCCAATCTTCACCAACGGGGAGAGCAATAATTCCAATTGTTAACAGGCTCCTTTTTGGAAACACAAAACTTGAGGGGATGGACTCAAGGTGTGCAACACATTTGATCCTGGACATCCTTACGCAGTGGTATTTTTTTTTATTTTGGCAAGGCACCAGAGAAGTGTTGTCATCTCCTTTTTTTATCCTTTTGCAATTTAGCTGGTTTGGGAGCTCCTCGGTGCGCATCATTCCCCACTTGAAACTTCAGCCATAACTCGGACAGCCGAGCAAATCAAATTCCACACAACAGCTGTTTCCTAGGAAACCAAGCATAGACACCAACTGTGTCAAGGAAAAGCACCAAAAACCTGCAGTGTTTGACTTGGGCATTAAACAAAACAGGCATATAAATCACTGAGACCACAAGAGATGCAAAATACTGGAAAATTCTACAATGCATACATTTAGGCTTGGATCCATTCATGTCTTCCTGATTCTATATAAAAAGAAGTCAAGTTCATGGAGCTATTAATAATTGCTTCGCCAAAATTTAATGTATCTGGGGAAAGAGTATCAAACTATATGAAACAGAGGAAAAGATGCAAAATTATACAGTGATAACAACATAGTGAAAAATGGCTAAAATGTCTCAGGGTTATAGGAATGATCATATGGTACCTTCTAGCCTACCTGAATCTAACTGATACACATCCCTACTTTGCCTTTCCTCCTCCATTTCAAGCTGCAGGCAGGTTGGTCCAGCCAGGCCACAGAGTAACAAGGAAGCTAAAGGGTGCAGCACCAAGGACAGTTCCAAGTGAGTACCTGGTTCCAAGAATAGCCAACTATGGAAACAAGTGCTCTACAATACATCATTTCTACATTGCCAGCCCATGCTGCTTCCAAAAATAACCTCTTCTCACCAAAATGATGTATTAAAAGAAGAACCCCCTTGCCTCAGCTGTGACATTTTGCTGTCTCTTCAGGGACTCCTGCAGGAAGCAGCATTCCAGGTGCTGGAATTACGGAGCTACTGGAACAGGACTATTCACTGGAACAGGACTATTTGAGGTTGACAACCTCAAGCGAGTGCAGAGGAGGGCAACCAGGATGGTTGAAGGTCTGGAGGATATGTCTTATGAGGAACGGCTTAGGGAACTCGGAATGTTTAGCCTCTCAAAAAAAGGGGGGATATGATAGCTATGTTTAAATATTTGAAAGGATGTCATATTGAAGAGGGAACAGGTTTGTTTTCCATGACTTCAGAGACTAGGACTCAGGGCAATGGTTTCAAACTACAGGAAAAGAGATTCCATTTGAACATTAGGAAGAACTTCATGACAGTTAGAGCTGTTCTGCAGTGGGTTATGCTGCCATGGAAGGTGGTGGAGTCTCCTTCTTTGGGGGTTTTAAGCAGAGGCTGGATGGCCATCTGTCAGAAATATTGTGATGGGGTTTCTCCATGGCAGGGGGTTGAACTAGATGGCCCTTGAGGTCTCTTCCAACTCTATGATTCTATGATTCACTCTATGGCAGGAAAGACTTTGGTAACCAGGCAAGAGGCACTCGCTATCTGGTTCAAGAATAGAAAGGAACAGCTACCTGTTTACATGTAGGTTATGAAAAAGCCTTTTAAATGAGCACTGATTCTCAGGATGCCAAACATAGAGCTATGGCACCAAGAGCCACACAACACTCCCAGGTCCAGATGTGTAGTGACTAGGGGATTCTGGGAGTTACAGTCCCAAAGGATATCTTTGCCAGCCTTTGGCACTGTCCTGTTTCAAGCTAGCTGCTCTATTCACAGAAACAATGCATCTGATCCAGTGTTCACAGTGGATAGGAACAGGATGAGACAACTCCTGAATATCAGTTGACAAAACATCAATAAGCAATTTATTTGAAATGGGCTACATGAAATACATCTAATCTTCCTTAAAGCTGTTATGAAGGTGAGTTTCTTAAAATCAAAGAGAGCACCCTTTTCATATTTCCTTCTCTTGGAAAGTTGTAAACGTGATGCATAACAATTAACTCACAGGGCAAATAAATTTACCTCATAGGACAATGTTAAGCCCATACATGCTGTGGAAGAAGAACAACTTTCTTTCTAGAAAGAATCTGAGAAACTCCATTGACAACTTTCTTTCTAAAACTAAAGTTGTTCTGAAACAATTCTATCAAAAAGAAATGCCTCAGAACAGGGACATTGCAGACAATGAAGATAATTGTGATTCTCCCCCCCTCATGCCTATGTGCATGGGTAAAACGCATATTAAGTGAATTTCATATAATATGGGGAAAGTGAAAAATCATTTTTACCCATGGACATTTTGCAAACTAACTACCAGAGAAGAGAGAAGATACCTAGAAAACTAACTTAGCAAGACACACCAATTGATCTAATAACAGATATTGGGGGGGGAGAAGGAATGCCGACTTGCATGAGATTTGAATATGCTAATTTACATGTAAATCTATGCTTGGAATTAATTATTACTATTTTATTTAAATCTAAATACATTTCACTCAGCCTTCCATCCTTCTGAAGACTGAGAGGGGGTACGATAGCTATGTTTAAATATTTGAAAGGATGTCATATTGAAGAGGGAACAAGTTTGTTTTCCATGGCTTCAGAGACTAGGACTCAAGTCCATGGTTTCAAACTACAGGAAAAGAGATTCCATTTGAACATTAGGAAGAACTTCACAACAGTTAGAGCTGTTTGGCAGTGGAATATGCTGCCATGGAAGATGGTGGAGTCTCCTTCTTTGGGGGGTTTTAAGCAGAGGCTGGATGGCCATCTGTCAGAAATATTGTGATGGGGTTTCTCCATGGCAGGGGGTTGAACTAGATGGCCCTTGAGGTCTCTTCCAACTCTATGGTTCTATGATTCTATACCAAACAAGGGGTTGTGTTAGCGGTATCAGAAAGCAGCTGTCGGGATCGAGGAAAACTATGGTGCATGTGGTTCTCAGATAGCACATTGCCCACTCTTGTAGATCACTTTGAACTCTTTGGAGTGTCTATAAACTGAAAATATCTCTGAAAGATAAGATTCAATATGAATAAAGGTCTTCCTGAGATATACTAACAAGCAACTAGCTTACATTCAGAGGTCCTTGAAGAGGCAGAAGGTAAAAGATGTAGGTGGAGTCCATTCAAGATGAAGAGTGCTAAGGAAACTTTAAAAAGGAGAATCTCTCTAATTCTCTGGAGTAACTGATAACAAACCAAACAAGTGGGAAATAAATAAAGCAAAAAAAGAGTGGATGCTTTCAACATGTAAATTTGTTGCACACCATAATTTTTTAATGGAAATGTATTCTTGATCTCTTGCATTATGAGTCAAAGCCATAAAAGATGGACAACAGCATCTATTATCGCTGTCATAATCATTCTCCCGTTGTTGTTGTTGTTGTTGTTGTTGTTGTTGTTGTTGTTGTTGTTGTTTAAACAAATTCAAAGTATTACTTCATTTTAGTCTTATGGACTGCCTTGGCATGGACATCAAAATTTAGTTCTAGTGCAAAGCATGACAACCTCCATTTCTCAAGATATTCTGGAGCTCCATTTCTCATCATCTTCACCACTGCAACCTACTGTAGGATGAAAGGGAAATGCATTCCAAATAAATCCAGAAGGCCACCTGCTGTACTGGAGTGCAAACCCAAAACCCAACCTGCTAGCATAACCCTAACATACCAGTGGGCGACAGATCAGATTTGCCAAACTGACACAGCATCTGCGGCACAAAGGTTTGGTTTGTAAGTTGAATGGGCACTCATGGACCACAACAAATCTAATAAAAAGGAGAAATGTGTCAGGTGAAAGTACGCCACTCCGTTCTAACAAATCAAGCTTCTGAATGCAACTTTATGAAATTGTTGTTCACACAAGTCTGCTTCGGATACAGTATTACACATTTGAGATGCACTGCCTTATAGCTCTGAGATCTATCTCAATGGCCAGAAGGGAGATATTGCCTCTTCATCTTCTCCAGGACATCTTCTTCTTACATCCGTTGCCAACTCACAACTCAACGAGCCATATATCTCTTCCACCTTTCTTCCCCCTCCTAAATTCAGTGTGCCTAAGACACCAAAACATGGGCCACGATTCATATTTACCTCTTTCAAAAAGCTCATCACCTCATGCTCTCAGATATCAATCCTAAATCAGGGGAACTTGAGAAGATAACACAGTGGTGGCAAAAACAGTCAGGGTACAACGTACATAAGGCCCAAAGACAGAATGCACAAACTGGAGACTCATGCTGAAAGACAACAGTGGACTGTATAAACCTGTCCTATATATCCAATCCCGATGTTTTTAAACTGAGATCAAATAAGGAATACATTCTAGTCCCATCTCCATAATTATTCAGCTTTCACAAGAAGCAAAGCCTGAAGCAAAAGACATATTTTAGCTGTGGAGAAATGGTTTGTGCAGAGATGCTTACGTTCTTTATTTCTCACTTGCTGAAGAAGGTGGGGCTAAACTGTTCAACTTCTCACAAGCTTACTTTGAAAAAAGGGCTGGCTGATGACAGGCTTACATGAAGTCAACCATCTTTGTTCTTTCCAGACACTTGCTCCCAAGTGAAAACTCCAGACAGCACTCCAGATGTTTTGGAACTTCAGTTCCTAAATGCCCCATCCTAACATGGTGGTTAGTGAGGGACGATGGAAGCTGTAGCCCAGGCATGTCCAAACTTCGGCCCTCCAGATGTTTTGGACCACAATTCACACAGTCCTTTGTCATTGGCAATCTAAGCTTAGAATTCTGGGAATGCCTACAGTAGCCCAAAGACATCTGGAAGGCAAAAGTTTATCTACTTCTGCAGTAGGGATTTTCAGAAAAGAAGATGTGTAAAAAAAAATAACAATGTGGTTTAGTTGTCACCGTGTCAAATTTGGAATCTGAGTCTTTCTCTGACCACAAAACCCAACTTCTCACATTACTTCAGCTTAACCTACACCACAGGCTTGCTGTGAAGACAAAATTGGTGATAAATATGATGGTATGAAACCATGAACTCCATGAAGCAATAGTAAATGTTACAAATGAAAAAGGGAGTTCCATGATGGAGGTCAAAACTGAGTCAAAATGTCTGCCAGCAGACCTAAATGTGGAACAGAAAGCAGTGTCTGCCTAAAAAAAAATATGTTATGACTCTGGCTGACAGGAGTTTGCATTCAGTAAATCAAAACTGACATTTATTACAGGGATAATACAGTAATGTTTGACTAACTTGCCTAAATTATTCTGCTCATTGTAAACACGGCACAGTTATAGCTTTGGACTTCCAATAAGCCAAGGTTCTGAGCCATTATGACATTTATAGCAAATCCGCAGGAGTATCAATAGTTGGAGACATGGAGCGATAAATGCTAATTTCACATTTTGGACTCACTGAATAGACAGAGCTTGGCTATAATTTATTTAATTTTATATATGTATATAAATAAAAATGGGGGGGGGGACAGGGAGCTGCTCATATGCCAGACACATAGAGGTTGGACTTGAAGTTGCTGGACAAATGGAAGCCAGTGTCTAGAACAATTAACATTCTGGTTTCAAATACAAAACACGAACACTGTCAAGGTTGCGTCCAAGTTAACTTGATAAGGTTTGGAAGTATATTTCTCCCTTTAGCCTATGCCTGGTCAATGTTCAAACCTACAAAAGAAAAAAAATATTCTTCCACCACTGAGAAGAAAATAGGTAAACCTAAAAAGAAAGATTGACATTGGGTTTCAAGACAAGTCATGAAAAGATCTCTGAACTCTAGGGAAATTAGCTTTTAATAAATAGAAGCAAGCACATTCAATTAAGCATCTAATTAAGACAAGCAGCCTCAGAATGCCACATATACTGATGATGGTATGAGGCACCTTTCTCAAAGGTTTACTTTCTTATAACTTATTCAGGCATTCCAAAAAGGAATACATTTCAAACTGTGAGCAAGGAGGGAGTTCTAATCCAGCCCTGTGCGCCTGTCAATGTCTCCGTATCAAGTACAGACAATCTGATACATGGGGAATGTTGTCACATGATCAGGAATGCAGTTTTTTTCAGGATCCCAGCTCATATGGACAGAGTCACATGGAGAAGGTGATCTCCTGATAGTCACTCACCCCATACAGACCCCACAGATAGGGAGGGGGGGCTAAAAACTAGATATGGGTATGAAACAGGAAAATCGTGTTTCATTTGGTTTTGTTTCTGTGGTAGTTCTGTTTTGTTTGTAAAAAAAAAATTAAAGTAGTTTTGTTACAAAATAAAACAAAATGAAATGAAATGCTATGCTCCCCTGGGTCCTAAAGGACCAAAATCGCAGGGGAGCTTCCTCAAGTGATTCTCGGTAACCTCCTGAAATTTGGAAAGATTTGGGGTTCAGTGGCCTGAGTTATGAAGCACCAAATGGGGTCTAGGTAGTTAATTGAGAGAGTGTGCGGCATACGCACCAGCAATTTAGGATTTAATTTAACCACCAGCTTAACTCCTATTAACCTCTAGATTGCTGATGTGCACACCACACACACTCTCAATTAACTACCCAGAACCCCTTTGAAGCTCATAACTCAGCCCACCGAACCACAAACCTTTCCAAATTTCGGCATCAAAAGACGAAACGCATCCTACCATTTTGTTAGGTAACAAAGTAATTTGTTACCTAACAGAATGACGAAACATAATTTCTCTTTTTGTTTTGTGCCCATCTCTACTAAAAACTCTCCCCCTGTTTACACTTTCAAATTAACCCTGTTCTGGGTAGGGCTTCACTTTAGAATCGAAGCAGATGCACCTTCTCCAACAGAATCCCTATTGGAATTCACTGAAATGGAACAACACTTGGCGATACTAATAGACCCCAGTTAGAGTCTCAGATAGCAATCACTGGCAGACAACTCAGCTTGAGTGCCTAGAGAACTGCTATCAGCCAGACTAGACCAGACCAGGCTAGGCTATGGAGACAAATAGTCTGACCTGCCTGAAAAGCAACTTGTGATATGGCTGGCCTCAACCTCGCAATTCCAGTTTCCCACATTTATGTTATCTCTTCTACTGTAGGAGGCCAACAGCAAGGCAATTATTATTGATTAAGGGTTGACATGTACTCATAAACAAGGACGTGTTCTCCCCTTCCCTAGCCTCCTCCCTTTCTTTCTTGTTGACTGCTGGTTACAAACAATTTTTCATGTCAGACAGGCAGACAATCCCAATTAGAACTCAAGTGAATAATTCACAGATAAATTACATGTGGCAAGTTTTGCCTTGCATGATACTTACTGGCTATTTGGAGTAAATTGGGATCTTCTAAGCCTTATGAACACTTAAGGCTGATTGTATGTCGGCTACAATAAGGGGCCAGAGACAATTTAATGAGAGAGAAAAACGCCAGCATTCATTGGGAGAAAGCCAAGTCATTTGTAACAATGGCAAACACGATGCTGGGTTTTACTCAATACTCCTCAAGGGGTTAACTGCAATTCTTAAAACCTGGATCATTTTATAATATTCATGTTACCAGTGCAAACATCTGTTTCCCTTGAAAATGTTTATTTGATTTTTACTTCAATGCCCCTTTTTATGATAACTCCCTGCGAGCAAAGCTAAAGCACACAAACTATTTTACTTAAATTAAGCACTTAAATACAAACAAACCAATTTAAGCAGGGCAGTATTTCTCCCATGTTTCTAGGAAGTGGGGGGGGGGGGCGGGACAAAATAATTTTCATTTCATTGAAGCAGAATCCAAAAGCCCATTCCAGCATATCTCCAAAATTACTGCAATATATTTCTTTTAATGAACATTCTTAGATTGTTATGCTTCTTTTAGTTATACTCTATAGGACAGGATCCCATCATCTACTCACCACATGCCATAAATTCCATAAATCACAGCAGAGAACTGCTGCTAGTTAAGATGTCAACAGTTGTATTCATTATCAGATGCCAGTTGAGTGACTTGGCACATGACAAGAAATGCAAACATCAACATCTTCATTAGTACAAATTTGCTTATCAGTTTATTTTACTATTGATTTCTTTGTCTCATTTATAGGCCACCTTTCTCCCCTGTAGTGGTGGGAAGACTCAAGGTGGTTGACAGTGTTAAAAAATGTAAATTAAAAACAGAATAAATTATTCATTAAAAAGCAATGACACTGTTAAACATAAATTTAAAGTACCATTAAAAACTTAAAAAAAAACAAAGATACTCAGCTAAAAGCCAGCATTCAGGGACTCAGTTATGATTGTTAAAAATCTGCTTGAAGAGGTGGTCCTTCCACTGTTGGCAGAAGAATAACATGAAGGAGGCAACCTAAACTCTTGAGGAAGAGCATTCTACAACCTGGACACAGCCTCAGAGAAGGTCCTCTCTCGTTTCCCCATCAAACATGCTTGTAATAGAAACAGAACTCAGATGAGGCCTCCTATGATGGTCTTAAGGACCAGGAAGGCCTGGTATAGGGAGTTACCATCCTCCAGACTGTCTTCAGATACAAGTCAGTTACCATTATGTGATTTGGCTTACATCAGCATGTACTGTACATGTTAGTACAGTAATAGGATTCTGGCCAGAACAAAAATAATAATGTTATTAACATTGGTTAGCATTTTTAAAACCATAATTCCTTTCTACAAACAGCAGATATAGGTACTGTCTGTAAACCCCCATTTATCGCAGGGGTTAGGGACTTAGGTTAAGGAAAATCTGTGATATGTACAGTAGGTGCTGAGTCGGATTGGGACTGGGGTGCCTCTTTGGGGCCTCCTACACTTACCTTAGGCCTGATGCTGCCCCAAACTGGCCTCCGACGGGCTTCCTGGGCCTGTTGGAGGCCCCAGAAGTGGTTTCGGGAGATCTGAAGGCACTTCTGATTTTTCAGAAGTCACTTCTGGTTCACCAGGAACCATTTCTAGGGCCTCCAACAGGCCTGGAAAGCCTGTCGGAGGCCCCAGAAATGAGTTTGGGCAGTCCTGGAGGCACTTCGTTTTTCAAAACTGACTTCCGGTTCTCTGGAAACCACTTCTGGGGCCTCTGACAGCCTAGGAAGCTTGTTGGAGGCCCACTCAGAGCAGCACCAGTCCTGTGGTAAGTGCAGGAGGCCTCAAACAGATCCACACACCTTGCCCCAGAAGCCCTTGCCTTCATATACTGCAGTGCCATGATATACTAGGATTGCAATATATGAACTGCGAAATGGCAGGGGGTGGCTGTACAGTATATGCTTGCACAATTGAAACAAAGCGATGGCAAGGAGTGCCAGGGAACTGGGAGACCCATCAGTATCCTCATTCCCCCAACATTCGGGCTTAGCATGCTCACATCCATGCATTCCGATAACCAGCTGTGACAGACATCCACCATTCTTCTTGATGAAAAGGAAATGTCATTCTATTAGTCATGATGGATATGATCACCTTAAAAGACATGATTAATAATACCAATGGCATGAACCAACAGGGAAAAAGTACTTGGCTGTCACATCCCATTTGTTTCTTATCAGAGATTGTTGCTGTCCACTGTGAAAGACTAAATGCTAGATTGGTCAGATCAAGATCTGATTCAGCTGGACTTTCCTTGTAGGGTGAAGGATGACAACTGCTAGTCCTTCCTGGAGGAGACCTATTCAGTCACTGGGATCTAGCAAAGCGTTGACTTACCATTCAGGAATTTATTGACTGGTTCTCTTGTCTTTATGTCTTTGGCTTTTTGATTTCATTAGCCAATCAGTTTGATGAATGATTAAAAGGGCCCTGAAACACAATTATTATATGAGATCTAATGTCGAATCCTAATGGCCAAAATGAAAATTCAACAGCCTTTGACTAAAGTGTAATAATTGGAGTAGATCTTTGGGATCGTAGCATAGAACTGTTTTTAAAAGCCAGTCACCCTGAGGAATTTTTGAAATGCTTCTAAAGGAACTAACTGGTTACATCTGCAGAGAACATCCAGAACCTAGTAAGATTATTTTTAACTATAAGTCCGAGCATCCTCCAGCCAACATGAAGAGTGGCAACAAAAACGGACACTTAATTTCTATTCAAAGCAATTACAAAAGCCAAAATGAATGACCAGTTAGTAAATGTGTCAGAGGACACCTCCGCAAAATCTGAGTGCTATCAAATTTCCTCTTTTATTTGGGGGGGGGGTGTAATCCAGGTCAAATAGCATAAATTAAAACTGCATAGAATTAGCCCATATTAAAATGCATGTGTGCAAATACCAGTGTTGTTCAGTTAATTATTAGGAGACACCAGCTCCACCTTAATGAAGATGGACTGAAATGATTTTGAGAGATTTGAGTTTTAATGGGTAATTTCATCCAATACTAGGGTGACACTCAATCACTGCCTAATTACAGTAATCCCCCGAGATGCGTCAGCAACCCAACCTCCCAACCTCTGGTTCTGCACTCTAGATGCTTAAACCACTGAGCTATTCAGCAGTTCAAGACTTTCATCCTCACTGGACAGGCTTCTGGAGGTGGAAGGCAAGATAATGTCTCTTCCTATAGATCTGGAAGTTGAGTCATGGCAACTGGGCTTCTTTTCATTCAATCAGCTTCATCAGTCTGAGGAAAGTCAATGGCGAGTCCTCCATTTTATAGTTCACCTTAATTTCACACACCCCTGGTCTGAATAGGCTCATAAGTTGGACAAAGGCCTGAAGAGGCTCATTGGGTGGACACTAGCCTGAATAGGTTCATAGGTGACCATGATCTGAATAGGCTCGTTAGATGGACAAAGGCCTAGGGTGCATGAAGGTCCCACCTATGCAACTTTTCCCAACACCCATTAAGTACGGGTCGTTAACTATGGCATTGCTAGTGGAGGTGTGAAGTGCTTCTGATTTGTTTGGGGATTGATTAAAGTACCGCTTGATAAGTAGCAGACGGATTGTGTCAGAGTCCTACACCTCTGTTGACAGAGAGGTTTTCAATACACACATGAATTTCTCCTATAGATCTTAAAACCTGTGAAAATTCATATGTTCTAAACTCAAGTTATATGGGACATGTTGCTCAGGTCATAACCATCATTTTGAATGTGGACCTGGAGTAGTACTGATCATCAGTGGAGCTTTTATAACAGGGAGTCATATGGTACTTGTCACCACTGCATTAATAGTCTATATAGCCTGCTATATTACGGAGTATGGACTAGCTGAACTTTCTGAGCACTCTTCAGAGGAAGCTGAACATAGGGCAGTGATGGCAAACCAACAGCACTCCAGATGTCTTGGACAACAACTCCCAGAATTCCGAGCCTAGATGGCCAATGACAAAGGATTGTGGGAGTTGTGGTCGAGAACTTCTGGAGTGCCGAGGGTTCGCCATCACTGACATAGGGTGTGTTACAATAAGCCACACCGGATGTAAACATTCCTGTCATAATCAAAATCTGGGCCTTCAAGCTCAGGACTAAATCAAGGACAACATCTAATCTGGGACCAGAGTTTTAACTATAAATCCACCCAGGGTGAATTCTAGGTCTGTGTTTTGCTTTCTGACTGACCGTGATTTTTTCTTTCCTATGAAAAGTATCAGATTTTTTTAATCCTTGGCCAGTCCATTAGAACTGACATTAGAAGCAGGTTTACAGCCAAACAAGTTCCTTGGAATTAGATGGAGAGATGGACTTGCAAGTCATCAGCACGCTGGTGTCAACAAACACTGAAGCTCAGAACAATCTATGCCTCTATCTTAATGTGTGTTTTAAACAGCACAGGGGAGGGGGGAAATAAAGCGGAACTCTGTTTCCTATCTGACTGCATAAAAAACACCTCTGCAACTAATAATCCTGCAGTGATAAGAGAGCAGAAAAGTTAATTCCCAGCTAAAGAATGTAGAAACAGGCATCCACAAATTCCAACACTACTTTGATATATAGCAAAGACAGTAAATCACACATTTTTACATCCAGAAATCTAAATCACCCAAGCTGACAGTTAAAGCTGTTTAATGCATTGCATATATCAAGCCGAACAGCTATGGGTTTAACAGTAAACCTGACCCACATTATAAAATGCAAGTTGGGCTCACACGCATCAACATTAGAGAACAGTCAGCTCCCACAGACTCGATAATGGATCATCTATGGCCAAGAACATTAGGATTACCCATTGAGGGTTCTAGATTTGCTGGACCTGCTAGGAGCCAGGAACTGAAGGATGATGGGTGTGAAGGAAGGGCAATGCTATTTCCTGAGGCAGACTTTCCTAAGTCTCTGGCTGCGGAACCAGAGGTAAGGAGTTCAATTCCCCACTGGTACTCCTTGAGAGGGGCTGGACTTGATCCTTTCCAGCTCTGCAGTTCTAAGGTTGTTGTTGTTGTTGTTGTTGTTGTTGTTGTTGTTGTTGTTGTTGTTGTTGTTGTTGTTGTTGTTGTTGTTGTTGTTG
>JAHTLZ010003542.1:71283588-71304186 GCA_023846285.1 Phrynocephalus versicolor
AATAAATAAATAAATAAATAAATAAATAAATAAATAAATAAATAAATGAGATGGATCATCACCATCTCACATTGAAGCAAAGGTCTCTTTTTTGCCCACCTGTAAAAAAACCCTCATGGTGCACGTAAAGAAAAATAGGAATCTATCTGCAAGACAAGTGCTACGAAATATCCTATAGCTGCATGCACATATAATCTGAACTGTGTGTGTCTCCAGCATCACTTCATTAATGGACTCTCAAGAGACGCTATTTCCCCTCTCTGGTGAGGTCAGGCTTTCTGCAATCAGCCGGGACAAAACAACAGCAATCAAAACAAATAGGTTCCTGTAACTGCAGCCTAATTGATAAGCAACTGCAGGTTACTTGCAGCAAAATACAAGGTATTTAAATATGTTCTTCCTATCCTACGAGTGAGGAAGAAGGGATGGAGTTACACTATGGAGGTGTGTTTATATCACTTTAACAGCCAGAACAAAGCAATGCTACCTGATTTTGGCAGCTAGGTAGAGCCAAGCTTCATTAATATATAGATGGGAGAGGCTTCCAGAGAAGACTAAGGACTCCAATATGCATTAGGCCAGATGCTGCCTGAAACCTTCTGTAGAATCACTGCCAATCAGAGCTCACAGTACTCACATCCGTACATCAAAGACTGGCCCAGGAGGAGGCTGCCTACTACAAAATGTTCCTTGTTCCTTAAAAATCTATCCACAGGTTACTACTTGTAATCAGTACAATTACATTACTGTAACTGCTTGTACCTATTGCAAGGTGGAATGATGTAATGTGGGAGATACAAACTACAGCGGTTGACATATTTATTGGTCTTCTTCAGGACTCATGTCCATGCATTAAAGCAGTGGTGTCCAAACTTTGGCCCTCCAGATGTTTTGGACCACAACTCCCACAGTCCTTTGTCATTGGCAATACAGGCTTGGAATTCTGGGAGTTGTGGTCCAAAACATCTGGAGGGCCAACATTTGGACAACCCTGCATTAAAGTGATGACTAAAGTGAGGGCTGTGCTTCCCTTGCCCCAACATGAGGCATGCTGATGGGTCATCCTTAGCCTGGATGTGTGCAAACTTGGTGGAATCATTAACCATAAGCAGGCACATCTCTATGGGCAAAAGATTCCTTGCTGCAGGCAGGAATGACGTATGATGGCCAGTAAGAGACTGCAACCAGGAGTATATAGTGCAGCATCAGGCACAATTATCACACACATCACTTGTGGACAGTGGTTTAATGTAGCAGATGGGAAGAACAGGACAAATGGAAGGAGGAAATACAAGAGATCCTAAAACAGCTTCTTCCAATCTGGTGTCCTGCAGGCGTGTGGGAGTGCAAATAGAGATGGGCATGAATTTAAAAAAATGATTTGCAAAATTTGTTCTAAAATTGCAAACTCATCCATTTCTATTTGTTTGACTTGATAATCTCTTGACAAATACAAATTGATGATTTTTTTAGTGAGTCATTGATTATTAGGCTATAAAATGACCCCAACACACCTAGAGTCCCCCCAAACACTCACAATACTCCCAAGTTTGATAAATACTAGGTTTCCCCAAGCCAGTTGCTAAAGGCCACTTTCTGGGGGAGGGAACACTTTGTGGGTATATAACTCAGATGTTTGAAACCCAATATTCACCAAATGTGGAGGGACTGTTGAGGAGAGTTATAAAAAGCTTTTCTGCAAGTATGGTGTTCCTCAGTACCTGAGGGGAACTTTCTTAGTGCACCTCCTTTGAGGGTGTATGTCTGAAACCTAATTTTCCAAACCTGGGGTTTTTGTAGAGAATAATAAGAGGAGGCTCCCCTGCAAATCTGGTGTACCTAGGTACCGTGGGTGCAATTTTATAGCCCAATGAATAATCAAAATAAAAATCACCCAAAATTAATCAATTTGTATATTTGAGGGCTATGAATTCATACAAATATGAATCAATGAATTAGCCGTTTTTGAACAAATGTTGTCATTCGTTGTTAATCTGTGCTCATCTCTAATTCCAAAGCTTCCTTGAAAATGTGGTGTCTCTAGGTGCCTTGGAAGCCAATTTATATAGGGTTTTAAAGTAAAGAATGAATTTATAAATTGATTCATCGATTCATCAGAGAAAAAAAATCATAAATTCATTTTTTTTAATTTGTCAACCTCATTATTTGCACCAACAATACTATCTGACCCACTGGAACAAATGTTCTGATCACATCCTAAAATAAATTGTTTGCTCATAATATTAGTTTGTATGTGCATGCAAGCTACATCTCCAAGTACATAATATATATATGATCATGTAATATATTTTTCACTTTAACAAACTCTCATATACACACAGATATGTAATACACACCCGGGTGCGGGGGGGGGGGACATTCCCAGAAGCAACAGTGTTCAGACATCTTCTGCAGCTAGACAACATACACAAGTAACCACAACTCCCTGGTAGGTTTAAGCCCACGATTCATAACCTCTGATGCTGAGGAGGAGAGCCTTATATTTAATTGGTTTGTAATACTAAAACACTCCATAGATGTTTCCCAGAAGGAACTATATTTTACTGTCCAAGCTGATAACACCGGGAGCCAACTTTATAATCACAGTGTTCTCAAAGGAACATTTGTTAGTATGAGCTAATCATTAGAAACAGAAATAAGTTTTGTTACAGTTTTGTGTTTCATTTAAGTCCTGGTGTGTTATGCAGAGTATCTTGGCTGGAGGACTGGATTCAAATGTAATAATAAGGTTTTCACTTAAGGCTCACTGAAATCAGTATCACTTGTGTGCTTAATGTACAAGTTACAGGCCTTTGCCTCTAACCATGTGCCTGCCACTTGACAGACTGCCCTGATTAGCTGGGTGGCAGGCACAGAGTTAGAAGCAGTGGGCCAGCTTTCCTGTCAGGACCACGGCCTTGAAGGATGAAATTTTGGGTTCAGGGCACCCTGGGTGATTGGTTTGTGATATTTGACTGTTAACCGTTGATCTGTTCAGTTGGTTACTAAGTATATGTGCAGTAAATAAAGCAGTATATGCATCTGTAATATCAAGCAACTGTAAGTAAAGAAAAAAATCACTCTTCTTCCTACAAATTCTCAGAGTCATTTATTGTGAGTTTAAGTGACATTTAATGAGTTATGGATGGACTCTGGGGAATTTGTAGCTATTGTCCTCTCTATGTTTCTGAACTTCTACGAAGAGTCTGTCACGACTGTAACCACACAACACAACACAACACAACACAACACAACACAACACAACACAACACACACACACACACACACACACACACACACACACACACACACACACACACACACACTACATAGCTAAGGGAATTTTACAAGAAATTCAAAACAGCAACATTTTGCAGTAGTGCTTAGACCCAAGAAGCAACATCGACTGAAAACTGTAATCAAGACTAGAGATGGGCACGACTCAGCGAAATTTTCGCTTTCATTTTTGTTTTTCATTTCTGTTATGCAACGAAAATGAAAATGAAAACGAAATGAAAAATTTTGCCCTGTTTTTCGTTTTCATTATGACAGACACATTCCAACGAAAAGAATGCTAATGAAAACGAAAATTTTTCGTTTTTGTTTTGTTTTTCGTTTCGTTTCGTAACGAAAACGAAAATGAAAAATGTACAACACCCCCCCGAAAAACGAAAATGAACCAAAACAGACCCCAAAATGACAAACGAAAAACGAAAAAAAAAATTTTGAGTCGTGCCCATCTCTAATCAAGACAGATGTTAAAGAAGTGTTCTCTCTCTCTCTCTCTCTCTCTCTCTCTCTCGGGGGGTGGCAGAATATACCAAATGCAGACATAAAATTCTTATTTTTTTTCTACCTCTGTGGTTCACAACAGCTCTCATGGCCAATTCTGATTTTTTTCAGTGCAATACTAAACATTTCCTGTGGAAATTGTAGCCTCTCTCTCTCTCTCTCTCTTTTAAAGCAAGAGTGGAGGAAAATACACTGGAGGGAACTGAAACACGTACGTCAAACTTGTGACTCTCTGCCTTTCAGTCACAAACTACTCAGCTCAAGTTTTCCTCTCCTATTGCAACCCATGCCATCCAGACCAGCAGGCAACTTTTCCTGGGCGTGTAGCACATTCATTACTGGATTCCCCCCTTCAGTGTTCTCTCTGTACTCCAAGTAACTATCCTACAACTTGACATATTCTTCACTGACTGTCCATTCGCTGAAAATTAATATTTCACATTTCAAACTCTCCCTTCTCTTTGATCTTCTACATCTCAGCTGTTATTTACCAGTGCTGACAGCACAACCTTTTCTTATAATGTGTATATATTTCAGACACACAAAAATCAATTCCACTGAAAAGCACCTTGAGAACTCATGTACACCCTCAGGGAGGAGGGAGGGGAGAATGAAAGAAAGAAAGAAGCAGGCTTATTCAAGTTATGAGATACTGACGGAATGTTCTACTTTCACAGTAATGTTTTGACACATTCAGGTTATGCAGTGTAAAAGTAGGTTATCAATGCCATAAGGCTGAAAGTGACTCCAAAAAAAAAAAGCAGTAAAAATCTAAAAGCAAAAAAGAGGAGGATTATAAGTCAGGAATTTCTTCATCACACTCGAAGAGTCACATCACTCTAAAGAACTTTTTAGAGGAGGGGAAGGGTACATTGAAGACTGGCTTTTGGCCAGCAGAATGAATGCAGAAGGCATTTACACTTGCAGACACTTATAGTTTTTCAGCATAACTTTTCTTAAAAAAAAAAAATTGAATGCATGTTTGATATTGAGAAGTGAAGTTATTTTTATTTATATGGCCTGGCTTATGACTAAAACTGTGAACTGGCAATGCCATATTTCTACTACACGTCCACACAACCATGTTGAACAATTCCATCTCATTCCACCCCACTGCAACGGAATTGTAGGCTGAGCTCTATAACAGGCTTTCCTGAACCCATGCCCGAGCCACAACAGCCACCAACTTATCCCAGGCAGAAATCCAAGAGTACATATGGAACTGTAAAGGCTCGTTCTTCCCACCCGATGTTGGGAAAGCAATTGGCTGATGATCCCGGATCATCGACTTTCTAAACTGGGTAGCAACACGTGGGTGAGGAACGGCACTGTTAGACCTGCGGTGGCACTCTGCCAGGCCTAGTTTAATTAAGTGGCCTCCAACAGGCTTCCGTTCCAGGTGACATGTGTGCAGCTATAGCAGCGGGCAGACTTGAGAAGCAGAACATGTCAGGTGCTTGTAAAAACAGGGCTGGAGCCAGAAGAGATCGTGCTTTGCTAGTTGGACCCCAGTGCGCTACAGCACCTCAAGATCCTGTCAACTTCCGAGTAGCGTTCCTTGCAAAACAAGCATCTGTGGGGCTCCCTCTGCCTCTCATCCTTTGGCCTTGTGCCAAAAGAGAAGCAAGCACAGAGGGGGTTTTGTTTGTTTGTTTGTTTGTTTGGCCAGCTTTTCAGAACTTATTAATTTAGGAAGATTTCAGAACATTGGGGGCAGCGTTTTACACTGTTTCATCCTTTGAAGATTGGCGAGTCCGGTTCTATCTGCTGTCTGTGCTTTCAGATGAGTGGATTAACTTTTCTTTCCATAGAGGGTTTCGGTGTTTGGCGAGGCAATGCCAATTGTCTTGAAATCTTTTTAGAAAAGTAAAATGGCTAAGCAAAGAGAACGGTAAATGCTTGTATATATTTAGCTTTAAAACGTTCTATCTTACAAAGGGAAAATGTGCAGAACAAAATGTCAAAAGGAAATAAGACTCCCTACTACTACTTAATGATATATACGCTATATATATATATATATATCTTGAGTTTCCAGGCAAGTAATACATGACATCCTGTATTTCGGTATGCAAACTTTTGCAGTGCTCAATTTCTTATAAGTGCTCTTTGATGTAAAGAACTAGCTTTTTCAGCAGGTGTAATCAAAAAGGAAAAAGAAATCAGTTTTATGAACCACCCTTTCTGCCTAAGGTGTTTATTTTAGCATGGTCGTCCATCCACGCCTCTGACTATACTGAGTACAATATTCAGTTCTTTTATTCTCTATTCCAGGGATATGGATTCAGGGGAAGGCGTATTTTTCTAAGTGCTGAGGTAGCGATGCTCTTACAACCCACTGTGACTCAAAAGCAACATACTTTCTTACAGAAGGGACGCCTCATGGCCTCCTGTGTACGTGCATTCCTTTCAACCAACTGGCCTCCCCTTTCTTCTCTGGTAAAGTAAACAGAACAAAAGGAAATGAAATAACTCCCTCCACCGCCAACCTCTTGATCTTTTTCCTCTTTAGCCCAGCTCCATGTCTGTTTCCAAGAGGAAATGTGCCATGAAACCTAACTTGTTTTACTCATCCTGAGATCTTCATTAAATTGCGACAAGTCTCCTGCTGACAAAAATGAATGAAGATCCCGGGATTCTTCACTCTAAAAGACAAAGAGACATGCAGCAACCTTTTTTCAAAGCCATATCACAGCATGAGTTTCTCCATGGTCATGGCTACATCAGTCGAAGCAACCAGACTGAACTAATCACACTTGATGAGAGAGAAGAGCAGCTTTAGGTGTCACCCAAGAAGGAGAGTTTGTCTTCTCCTAGGCATTGGGAAACCCCTTTTGGGTGCATTGTGGAGAGAAGGGTGTATACCAGAGTGAGAACATGTAAAAAATTGTATTAATTAATTAATATAATTAATAAAGATAGGCAAGAAATGCTAAAATGTTTTTTCGTTTCGTTTTTCATTTCATTTGTCCTCATTTTGTTTCGTTTCATTTAGAACTATTTTTTTTAAAAAATCCTTTTGTTTTTTGTTTTTCTTTGTTATTCATTTCCCCCCCTAATTGGGCATGTTGAGGGGGCGGAAGGCACGGGCTTTTCAAGCTGTCTTCGAGCCACTGAAGCATGTGGCAGCTGTGGCAATCACCGCTTGCTTTGGTGGCCCAAAGATAGTTTAAAAACCCTGCGCTTCCCCCCCCCATCGAGTGTGTTGAGGGAATGAAAAATGAAATGAAACAAAATGAAAATTTCCAGTTTGTTTTGTTTTGTTTTGTTTTTCTTTAAAAGTCATTCTGTTTTTGTTTTGTTCTGAGGAGAAGTCCTGGGACTGTCCAGGTGACCCAAGGCCAGACAGGCAGGCTCTACTCACTGAAAGCCTAGTAGGGAGTTGAACTCTGAACATCTTGGCTCTGCAACCAGATACATAAGAGTATAGTAGGACCCCAGTATCCGCTGGGGATTGGTTCCAGACCTTCCGGTGGATAATGAAAACTGTGGATAAGAGAGAACGCCGCCACCCCCCAACTGCTGTTTGTGACAGTAGCTTGCTTTACAGAGGCTGTTTTACAACAGTAGTTTGCTTTACAGCTGTTTGAAACAGTAGCTTGCTTTGCGACTGCTGAATTATTTCTTTATTTCCTCTTCCAACCGTGGATAACTGAATTGGTGGTTAATGAATCAGTGGATACAGGGATCCTACTGTACTGAGTCATCCAGCCAGCGATAATCATTTACCATCAAGTCAATGCTGACTTATGCCAACCCTTTCCAGAGCTTTCCAGGTAGAAAATACTCAGAAGTGGTTTACTACTCCCTTCTTCTGGGGATATCTTGGGACAGTGCAGTTTGCCCTGTGGTGACACAAGGCAGCTGTTCAAGCAGGAAGCAAAGTGGGAAACCGAACTCCCAACCTCTGCCTGTGGTCCCAGCAGGACCTAAACCATGGATCTATCCAGTCCAGTTCTAAGTAAGGCAAGAATTTAGCAAGAGTAAGATTAATAATTTGCTCCCCAAGCATTCTGGGAATTATAGTTTTTTTGTGGAAGGCTTTTGCTGCTGTGTCTCCTTTCCAACTTCCAGAAGAGTTTTGAAACTGAGAATGATGGCAACGAAACAGATTTGAAACTGGTTATCTGTTTCTCTTACATAGAGGCAAATTCTTCCATCTCTCCCATGAAAAATGCAACATCTTAAAAGTTTAGATCTACAAGTACAGGATATTTAAAATCCTATGGATTGTGTTGTGGAAAACAGAATGAATTGGCTTTTTTCCGGCTTAGGATCATAATAAAACTCCCTATCCAATCTGATAAAACGGTTTGCATGAGACATGTTCATAATTAGAATTTGGGAAGAATCCAGCATCATTGTCACATTTGAAAATGGCAAGTGCAGATTCACTAACAGGGCAACATGAAATGTCAGCCCGCATATAATGAGGCAGTAACCAATTATTGTTTGGACAAGAAGAAAAGTAACTATAAAATCAATTTGTAAGCCTTCTGATGACGGAACTGACTCTAACAGCACTGAGGCAGCTCCCCCCCACCCAATACTTAATCATTTTCAGAGCTTCTCTTTCTTTACATGGCTCATTAAAAATCCATTTCAAGGTAACTAGCATTCCAAAGGGCTTGCAAATAGGAAATATAATAGCCACCCAGATGCTTCATCCAAGGCACCTTTATCTCCCATAAACCAAAAACTAAAATGGCAAAAATAATGGCACTTAAAAAAGAATTCCCAAATAAGTGAATGCATGCAACTGTGTAAGAACAATGATATTTGCATCAATGCCAAAAAAGAGGAAAAAAATGAATGTTATTTTAAAAGTCACTTTATTTTACAATGCCTGCGCCACTAACGCGCACTTAGTACATTTAATAAACAATTAGCTATTATATTGTCTAGTTCCCTACTGTCAAGCCTCTGTATCAAATCTATCTTTTCCCCCCTCCATAATTATCTTTCACAACAGCTACCCATCATGGATTTAATATGGGGGGGGGTTACTTTCTGTGACTGAAAATGAATTCTAAAAGCTATTTTATTTGCCCCTAAATGGCACAGAGCAACCTGTGCATATTTACTGGGAAGATTTATTTACTCACACGGGGGGGGGGGTTGCTGATTTTCCCCATCTCCTTTCAGGCACAGGAGATTCCCACCAGCAAGCTCACAGCCAGCTCATAAGATTGCTTTCCATACCCCTCGACTAATATTTGGAGGCATTTGAGTACAGTATATGGGTGAACCATGCAATGCTGTAATCCATGGGATCTAATGTCAGAACAGATCTGGATCCCCAATCTAGAGCTGATATACCTCCCCACTGAGATCAGAAGGCATCTTAAAGTAGGAATGCTGTTTAATCGTTTCATAAGGAGGAACGAGGATCTTACATTAGCAGGCAAAGAAAATGCTATCTTTTCTTATCTTGAGTGATTGATTATCCAACCAGAAGATCACGTGGTTTCAATTCATCCCCTTATATCCAATCCTTCATTTCATTTTAGAGTTCCCAGCAGCTGCCTGGCATCTGCTGAAAATTGAAGAGTAGAGTAGAATCAACAAAGTAGGGACCACCCAAGCCAGAACCTTCAGATTATTCTCCCTAGCATTTTCAAGAAAATATGAGGAAGCATGCGAAGGACAAGGCAGAACCCAAGCTGTGGCCTTCAGTGAGTTGCTGGACTGCTTTTATCATCTACCAACTATGCTATTTCGAACAGAGGGAGACTGTCATTAAGTGATACCTAGAGGCTCGCACTGAGCTGTGGTGCTGGAGGAGAGTCTTGAGAGTCCCCTGGACTGCAAGGAGATCAAACCTATCCATCCTGAAAGAAAGCAACCCTGAATGTTCACTGGAAGGACAGATTTTGAAGCTGATGCTCCAGTACTTTGGCCACCTCATGAAGACAGAGGAGTCCTTAGAAAAGTCCCTGAGGTTGGGTAGAGAATTAGATGGTTGGACGGTGTCATCAATGCAACCAACAAGGATTTGAGCAAACTCTAGGAGGCAGTGGAAGACAGGGGGGCCTGGCAAGCACTGGTCCATGGGGTCAGGAAGAGTTGGACATGACTTAACAACTGAACAACAACAAAAAGAGGCTCGCACATTCTTTAGCCCTTCATTTGCACATTTTAGTTTTCTATCCCAAAACAATGCCAGATGTCAGGATCACAGAGCAATCCAGAAAAATCTAGAATGGAGGCATATTTCAGAGATGGAGCAGAATATTAGAAGCCATACATTTCATTCATTGCAGTGATGGAGTGTGCCAAGTTGGAATGGCATGGCCCAAGGTGAGTTTATTTTGGACATTAAACCATGCCATCGGCATCACAAATGGATCTGGAAAACTTTTCCAGAATTCTCCAGATCTATATGGTTAGACTCACATGGCTATCTGACTGGAACCCTTTGGGATCACAGAATAAATACTACAATGCATTCAATCCTTATCCATAAAATTTGAATATTGGGAAAATCCACTTGTGTAGGGGGAGGGATCAAACCAACTATTACTGGAAACTCAATGGGGAGGCAGACTTTGATTTTGAAAGCTGACTTGATATATTAAAATATAAAGATATCGAGTGTGGAGTATTTCTAAAGTGAATCCCAACCCTGGAATATATAAGGAATACCAAGGCAATCTTTCATACTTTGCCATTTCTATCTAATTTATATGAATCTGTGGAAAAAATACATTTTTAAATAAAAAAGAACTTTGAGTTTGACATGAGCTGAGAAATCAGCAAAATGTGTGTGTTGTCCCCATTGTTATGTGACATGTTTCACTCGGACCAGGAAAATGGAAGAAAATAAACAAACTGGTACTTACTCCCTCCACACAAATGAATGTTCATGATCCGTGCCAGGCATAAGGCTGTTATATTACTTGGAAGTGAGGAACATCTTGAGAGTACTACATAAAATCCTGCTGTTCTCTTTTTTTAAAAGGGCATGCATTTCAAAAGACACCCTGATTGTTCCTCCACACCCCCTTCATTCAGTTGAATTTGTGAGTCTGAAGCAACTCTGCAGGTCAGCAGCTTTTCAGTTCAGGAGAGGGAAAAAAAACAGTATTCTTGACCTACTAAATGTAGGTCACATGGAAGTCTCAGCTTTTTTTACTTCTGACACTGGGGGTTGGCAGTTAAAGCACGGATGCTACCTGGCAGGAAATCCAGACTGTGGGTTATTAGAGAGGCTGGTGTCACACAGCAAGATGTATTGTTCAGATACAGATGTATTAAGTCTACCCATTTTCTCATTTGTCACTTGAAGCCAGAAGCCTAAAATACCAAGAAAATAATGGCTGTCGCAGAGGGCCAAATGCAAGCACCATCTGAGCTTTAATGTTTTGAGATGGAAAAAAAGGGAGGAGGAACCCAACAACAACAAAAGCCTCACAAAAAAGTGAAAGGGGGAGTATCAAAGCTACACAACATTGCTTTAAATCTTAAGGGTTGAATTTGATTCATGAGTGCAGAAGTATCCAAGTCAGTTAAACAGGGAAACCAATATTTGCAGCGTATTTAAGTGCTCAAAGAAATGGGATTTGTAAAGTATACCCACTAATTTTACATAGTGTATGCCATTCGGTTTAATTTGCACGCAAAAGCCAAGAAAATGCAATTAGAAATACGCATCAAGACAATGAAGAGAAACTTCAAACATTTTTTGATTCCCTTCTGTTCTGTTCATTATTTCAACACCTTATTATAATAAAAGGAGCAGATTTAATACTTTGCCTTGATATTAGCCTAAATTAGCTTTCGTGTGCAGTGCAATACCTATTCGTTTTGGGGTTATTTCAATCAACTTGCAAAGTTGATTCAAAAAAGTAAACACAGTACATCTATTACTTTTGTTTTTACTATGAACTGGGCAGCAGATTTTACCAGCGGGTCCAACAGGACTAAAGGCATGATGGCTCAGCAGGCTAGAGTGCTGAAACGGTTGGCTGCAAAGTCAGCAGCTCAGTGGTTCGAATCCCAGGTGCTACACAGTGGAGTGAGCTCCCGCTGATAACCCCAGCTCCTGCCAACCTAGCAGTTTGAAAGCATGTAAATGCGAGTAGATGAATAGGTACTACCATAAATAGTGGGAAGGTAAACAGTGTTCCATGCAGCCATGCCGTCCACATGGCCACGGACTTGCACAACACTGGCTCTTTGGCTTGGAAACGGAGAATAGCACCACCCCTAGAGTCGGACACGACTAGCACGCATTTGCAGGGGGAACCTTTACCTTTACCTTTTACTAATAGGACTGAGGAAAATACATGTTCTACTTCAGTTGCATCGTGCCAAAAAACCAATGATGTAAAAAGCTAAAATACAAATGAGTCCTCCTACATGGCCTCAATGCCATAATTTGGAGGAGCACATGATTTAGTAAAGATGTCTAGTCTCACTGGTGCACAATGTACAGTATTTTTATTATACACCATCAAATTGTTTCCAACTTAAGGGGAATCATTACATGGCTTTCTAGGTACAGGGTACTCTAAAGTGGCTCACCAATCCCTTTTTCCGGGGGCCTTTTTTCTGGGAATTCTGCAGCTTGCCCAGGGCTACCAAAGCTGCTCTTCTCCTAGGGAGTACAGAGGGGAATCAAAACCCCAATCTCTGGCTCCACAACCAGGTACCCAGCTCATTTCCAAGTCCAACGGCCCAAATATTCCATCATTTTGTACCAAGTAACACTGAGTCTCGTGGCGCTGTGATTAAATGCCTGTACTGCAGCTAAAACTGTGCTCACAACCTGGGGTTCAATCCCAGGTAGCAGGCTCATGGTTGACTCACCCTTCCATCCTTCCAAGGTCAGTAAAAACGTGTAGCCTGCACACTGTAATTAAACTGTAAACCGCCCAGAGACTACTTGAAGTGGTATGGGGCGGTCTATAAGCAGAACACTTTGCTTTTGCTTTTTGTCAGATGTCTGTGGAAAGTCTCCATAGGATTCTAGACTTTGAGCAGAAGATGGTGTTGACTACAACCCCAGAAAACCTTAACAGTTGACCATTTGCTAGCTAGGATTTCTGGACGTTAATGCAACAAAATCCATACACATTCTGTCTCGAGGCTTGCCATATTCTTTTAGTTGTCAAACAACAGTGATTGTCTAGTCAAATGCTCAATTTCTTTCTTGAAAACATGAATAAATATCAATATACCCCGTGGAAGCAAAAATAGCATATTAAATTGCATAACATGTAAAGAAATGCTTTCTTCATTCTCTCTTGAGGAGGTTTTCTTTACGTATATATTTCTCAAAATTCCTAAATCTGTAAACTTCTGCTTTGAGGTCTGTGTTTGTGGTGTGTGGGTACGGGTGTGGTTTTCCCACCAACACAGTTTTTCCTTTTTTCATAGAAAAGAGCTCTAACCTTTTGATTTGTCTGTTTCCATCTATTTCCAAGTTATGTAGCATTTTATTTGAATTCAGAGTTAAAATAAAATGGTTGATCAAAACATTAGTCACCTTGAAGATACATTCCGAGGCTGCAAAAAAATGCCACTTTCCTGCATCCTCTGTTGGGAATGGCAGTGAAGATAACCCACGAGAACAATTAACGAGCTCATCATCAATTCAATTTTGTCACAAGGATCACTCCCCTGAATTGTTACAGGAAATACCTCGGAGCAAAATTCAACTGAGCATCAAAGGTGACACATCCAGCAGAAGGCAACAAAAATAGAACAGTGGCAGGTCTAGAGGAAAAACTTCTCTAAGAAGAGCCTATACAGTACTGAAAGGCAAACTGATAACCACCTTCTGCTTTAAAAGTTGTCACAAAGAAAACAGAAGCAGTTTTTTGCTGCCCCAGAGGCCAAAAAACAAAACAAAACAAAAAACAGATTTGTGTGTTGCCTTTGTGAAAATGGTTAAAGACCAAAATCAAAAGGTTCAAGTGACAAGATAGGAAATTGCTGCAGATACAAGGAAACACTTCCCGACAGAACGAGCAAGTTCTGTACCAGCGGGTCATCTGTTCTTAAGGTTTTTAAGAGGTTTGTAAGTAGAGGGAATTGTCACATTTAAGGAGAACGTTGCATCAACTGAGTTCCTGCATTAGTAGAAGGATGGACTTCGTTTACCATTCAAACCAGTTCCAACATTCGGCTATGCCAAAAACATCTATCAAAGTGATTTTTGTCATTCTATAGTAAGACAAGAGTAACTCCTTCCATGGTCATGAAAGCTATCCTGGATATTCCTGTGGGGAAGGCTCTGGCAGACACAATTTTTCATTGTTTTTGTTTTCACCACATTAAAATACAGCATGGATCCACTTTGTTCCCTCTTTCCCAATCAGCATTTCCACTGTCCTGAGAAGAGATTGCAAGATTGAGTGTTTGTTTTCATACCAATTTCAAGTTGTTCTCTATGTTTCACCCAGCATGTGTACAGATGATCTAATGTTAACAGGTAGGTTTGAGATGTTACCCACAGTCACTGCTATGAACAACCAACTTCATCTGATTTTGGAAGCTCAGCAGAGTAATGCCGGGAACCATTTGTTAACACAGGTGAACGGTAAGTAGGATGGAGAAATAATCCTGCCTAAAAACCAAGACAGGTACTGCCAGCCCTAGTTAACAATTATGGGTTAGATGGACCAATGACTCGGTACAATATAATTTTCTATATTCATAAGAACATAAGAAGAGCCGTGCTGGATCAGGCCAAAGGCCCACCTAGTCCAGCTTCCTGCATCTCACAGTGGCCCCACCAAATGCATCTGGGAGTGCACAAGACTAGATATTTGACTTCTGATACCATCCCCCTGCATCTGGCCCTTGAAATAGCCCAGTTTTAAGCCTGGAGATTACACATCTCCATCATGGTTTGTAACCTGTGATGGACTTTTCTTCCAGGAATCTGTCAAATCCTCTTTTGAAGGGATCCAGGCCAGATGCCCTCACCACATCCTGTGGCAGGGAGTTCCACAGAATAACAATGCGCTGAGTAAAAAAATATTTTATTTTGTCTGTTCTCACTCTCCCAACCCTCAATTTGAGTGGATGTCCCCTACTTCTGGTATTTTGTGAGAGGGAGAAGAGTGTCCCTCTGCCCACTTGACTCATGCCCTGCATTATTTTGCACGTCTCATTCATATCCCCTGAGGCACCTTTTTTCCAGACTAAAGAGCTCCAAAGGTTTTAGCCTTTCCTCATAAGGGAGGTTTCCCCAGCCCAGTAATCATTTCAGTCACTCTCTTTTTCACCTTTTCCAGTTCCACTATCTCTTTTTTGAGATGCAGTGACCAAAATTGTACACAATACTCCAGGTGCGGCCTTACTATCGTTTTGTACAATGGCATTACAGTCACCCCCCGCCATTTCACAGTTCAGGTCCCGCAGTCCTGCTACATCACAGGATCACAGTACCTGCACCGCTGGGTGGCGGGGGAGATCAGGTCGCTCCCCGCCACCCCTCACCCCTCTGAGGCTTTGCAGAGCCGCCTGGGAGGGTCACGTGTAGCCATTGCATGGCTCCCCGCCACTCCCCGCCCCCTCCAAGGCTTCACAGAGCCGTGCGGGGGCAGCGGGGGTGGGGCCGCGGGAGGTCCATTTCAATGGAGACGGCCCCGGAGGAGAAGTTTCGGGCGGTGCGGGTGGGCGGCAGCGGGAGGTCAGATCCCCCTGCCGCTGCCGGCGCGCGCCACCCCAAGACTTCGGCGTGTGATCACCCCCGCCCCCCAGCCCCCCCCCGCTTCCACATATTGCAGACTTTCATGGATCGCGGGTGGGGTAGGTCCCTAACACCCGCAATCGGCGGGGGGTTACTATATAAAGTTGGCTGTTTTATTTTCAATCCCCTTTTTGATAATCCCTAGCATGGAACTGGTACACCAAGATTTCTTTCCTGATCTGTCACGGATAGCTCAGAGCCCATGAGTTGATAGATAAAGTTTTGATTTTTTTTGTCCCAATAGTAAACGTCATAATTTCTAGACACTTGAAAGTATAAGGGCATGAGATCCATACTGTCTTACCCATTCAATGAGTATTTCCTATAAGAAAAGGCAGTGCAAGGAATCAGATAATGTAGTGTAGGATACATTTAGGGACCATGCTCTAAAATACTGAGAGAAACAACTAAGAGGGTGAAGTACCTAAACAAGAGTTTTTTACTACCTTCAGAGCAGCTGACTATGCAAATATACATGCTATTTGCTGGAAGGAAATATTGACATTGCAAAAAAAAAACCCCACAATCAAGTTCTAGTCAACGGTGACTTATCTTCAAGGACACATTATCCGGCTCTGGGGGAAGTTTCGGATCTCAGCATCACAGTTCTGTATCCTCACTCAACTTCTTGCAGGTCCTGGCATGTAGAACTATTTCTAGCTTGGTGTTTCCAATATCCAGAAGAAAATACGGGAAATACAGTCGGATCTGCTTGGAATTTATTGTAAAACATGGCAACTCGCAGAGCGCCTTCTTTACCATTCATCTGGAATTCAAGGCATGCCAAGCTGCCTTATTTTTATTAAAAAATCATTCAAGATTTTTATCTCCTAGCACCAAATGGATCATTACACTGTCATCATTTATCTTTATTATGCAAAATTATTCTGAATTTAACTCCTTTTGTTGAACAGGCAAAACAATATATTCAGCGCGAAGTCTGTTTTTCATTAAGTTTTACATACGGGTAGAATGTGCAGAGAGGTTTATTTACTATGAATCCCAGGTTTCCGCATCTCACCAACATTAGCAGTTTGAACTCTGAGACAAGATTTAAATGCTCTTTTGTCTCTGTCAATAAAAATTCTTCCAATGCATTCACGGAAATATATGGGCTCCTTCGGGCACTTCAGGTCTGATTTTATAATTTTCTGCATTTACTTTTCCTGCAGCATGTTGTCATCAAGATTTTCCCCTTCCTCTACCATGATTAGGAATAAATTATTACCCATAAATCTTGTGTATCTTTTAGGAAACCAGTATACTGTACTTAAATGCAGAATAAGGCACTTTGGGAAAGAGGCATGGAAGGTGGATTCTGACAACCATTTGAAAGAAAAATGCAGAAGAAAGTATTTCACCTTTTTTAGAAATGTTAAGAGAAGATCTGAGAACAGTCACTATATATTAAACCTAATTAAAAAGTTGATTTTATGGACAGTCTGTGCACATATGTAAGATACATGGATATGATGAGTCAGATTTTTCTAAATTTCACAAAAATTCTCACCTGACTTCATTTTCCCACATCCAGAGGAGAGAGTAACGAAAAGTTGGCTCTCCAAAGACACATACGTACAAATCTCTCTCTCCTGAAATTCCCAAACTCTGAGCAAACAGTGGTTTAGTTGCATCAGGACTCACAGACCTGAAGCTCCAAGACTTGTTAAACAGAAGGGATCATGAGATTATCCACCACTACTCAGGCTTCTCTGCTTTCTCCAGGTTTAGTTGTAATCATCATATTAATGGGGCAAGGCACTGGTTTTTCCTGGCTAGAGTTATCCCTGTTTCAGAGCAAAATGTCTAACATCATTTTGATCTCAAATTGACATTTAAGAGCCATCAGCTCTACCAACAACCTTATTGATGGTGTTGGAGATTTTACAACCCTGCATGCTGCCTTCAGTGGGTTTGCCTGGGAGGGGCCGTTTTGGGCAGGGGTGACTGTCAATCTATGCAGTACTAACCAATCGTTCCCTCTGACTTCTGAAATCAAAGAGATTCCTGCTCCTTTGCTTTGGAGCCCTCCTCCTCCTCTGGAGCCTGTTCAAGTTTCCTAAATCCACCACTCCTTAGGCCACCAGTTTTTACGCCAGTTTGTCATTTGATCTGTTCACAAAGGGAACTTGTTTTATATATATATTTTCATGACTACTGAGGTTTCACCTGGTAGACTTCCACAGGCATAACTTGATGTTACATAAAGGCAAACGGGATTTCAGCCATTGCCCATGGCCAGTTCAGTAACAGCTGACATGTATAAGAGAGCAGATCTTTTAACATTAAGTCACCAAAGCTTCAGAATTCAAGACCTAGAAAATCAATCTCATGCTGGCTGAATGCACAGTGAGTATAGCAAGGGTGAAGCCTGCAAGAGTCATCCATCCATCAGCCATGTCAATTAAGTCCCTTAACAACAGACCAATGTGCATGGTCAGTGGGGGATCCCTTGCATGCATCTTTGGCTCTCAATTGTTTTCCATTGTTTTGGCCTCTTGCGGAAAACAGGATGTTTGTGCTTGAGAGCTTATCTTTTCTTGCTTATTTTCCACTCACCCTAATCCTGTTTACATATTGAAACCTCTCCAGGGATTCTTTCCAAGACTTCCTCAAGGTTCTAGTTCTTTTGTCTTTCAATTCTTCTCCTTCCACCTCCTGTCAATGCAGCAGCAACCTCCTTGTGTACTTCCAGTTAAGTCTCATTACCAGCCATGCAAGAACCATCTCGTTCTGCAGTCGCTGCCATCAAAGACAACCTCC
Organism: Phrynocephalus versicolor; assembly: GCA_023846285.1. Taxonomy (NCBI): domain Eukaryota; kingdom Metazoa; phylum Chordata; class Lepidosauria; order Squamata; family Agamidae; genus Phrynocephalus; species Phrynocephalus versicolor. Next base: position 71,301,848 of record JAHTLZ010003542.1, read on the forward strand.
CTGTATTTCTCTGCCTCATCAATTCTCAATCTATTCTTCCCACATCAATGTCCATTTCTTTTGTCCTTTGACCATCTTTCTTTCCCCTCTGTCACTCCTGCAGTACGCAGACACCAACATACATATGCACACTTCAGTAACTTGACTGCCAAGGTATTTAAATATAGGGTTGCGTTGATGTTGTTTTCTGAGCTGCTCGTGAGGAAGTGACGGTAAAAGATTATGTCTTATTGCATGAGACCGGTTGCTGTGGAAATTATTATGCTGTCACAAAGGATTAGAATTCGAAATGGGAAATAAACAGCAGGAGTGGATTATATCTTAAAGATCCTGCTTTAATGAAAACATCCCCAGTAATTAAAAATGGCAAAGAAGAGTGAGAGACACAGATGGAATTGATTCAGAAGGGGACATTTTAGTGTATGCATCTCCTCCCCCTTCCTTGATGAGTCCCATTTTTTGAAGTTTAATATCACTTTTAAATTACCTGCCTCATTGGAAACTGTTTGTTCATTAAAACAGTCCTATCCTTATAAATATGGAAGGTGCTATGGAAACAAACATAGCAACAATTTAGACTCACAGAGACCCTCTCTCTCTCTCTCACTCTCTCTCTCTTTCATCTATCTATATGAGAGCAAATGCTAATAGATGTTCTTGTGCATGAAATTGCTTAAATGTTCTGAAGAATCTGTATATTTATATATTTATACTGTATATATTTATACCATATATTTATTTATATCTATACTTGGGTATGTGTAGATACCCCAGGGAGAACTTCTCAACAAGCAAAAGTGAGCTCAATATAAATCAATCCATACAAAAGATGACACCCCAATGAGCTGGCACAGATGCTTGAGTACCCTACACAAGTCTACTCTTCCTCAACAACCATTGTTGTACCATGCACAATGCCAGATGTACTGTTCTGCCATAATGCCAGATGTACTTTTAAAATCAGGGAATATCAAAGAATCTGAAACTAGAATAATGTGTTCAAACAGGTTGCCCATATCTATTCAGATGCAGGGTAAGACATCATCACTTAGACTTTCATGATGAATGCCTGGAAGATGCTTTATGCTTCTTCTATACCCTTAGCAATATAACACTGAGCCTGATGGAAACTCTTGCATGAGCTGAAGGCCAGCTTCTGTTTGTTGTTTTATAGTGGGCTAAGATGCCCTAAGCACATCTGATCTCACCTGATTTTGGAAGCTAAGCAGGGTCAGGCCTGGCTAGTACTTGGATGGGAGACCACCAGGGAATACCAGGTGCTGTAGGTGCCTGGATTAGGAACTGGCAAGCCATCCCAGTATTCCTGCGAGGAAAACTCCATGGACATGGAACCATGAAGGGTTGATCACAAGTGTAACACACAACACAGAGAAGAAAAGTTATCACCTCATCCCTTGACTCAAATCTTCCATGGAGCAGTTTTTGGGTCCTATCCTTGGTCCACATGTGCATGAGTGTATACACATTCATTTACAATCAGTATGCCCACTATTCCTACAAAGCCTCAGATTTTTGTATCTTCCTTCTCCAAACCAGGATTCAGGTTAAACAAATTACAAAATTAAATAATTGACAGTGATAAGCAACAGGGGCCTCCTGTGGTAGTTACACGACGCCTTCCATCATTGTTCACTAACCATTCATTATGCTGATGGGTCACAGTGAGAACTATCCACTCCACCTCCCAGGCTTCAGTATCTGATGCCCTACTTGAGCCTAAGTCCATGCAATGAACTGACTCAAGTGTTAAGGTCAGCAGGAGAGGCCCTTCTCTCCATCCCACCACCCTCACAGGTACGTCTCGTGGGAAACCATGAAAGGGCCTTCTTGGCTGCTGCGCCCAGAATCTGGAACTCCCTCCTACTAGAGGCCAGGACTGGCCCTCATTTTTGTTATCTTTCCAGAAACAGGCAAAGACCTTTCTCTTCAGGCAAGCTTTCCCTGAATGATGGAATACCTATTATGTGTCTTTTATTTGAATCAATACGATCACATAGACTTTGTGTTTATAACCACTTATAACCTTGTGTGATGGCATTGACACTATGTTTTCAATGTTAGTTCCATCACTCATAACTTTTACATGGAATTTTTACTCTCTTTTTAACTGCTCGTCTTCTCTTTTAGCTTTAATGTAATGTTGTCTTTTAATACTCTAAGATGTTCGTCAATTCCCTGTCCTCAATGCTTGAACATGTAGTATGTTTGAGCCAGTTGTTCTTGCAACATGTTATACACCGCCCTGAGTTCCTTTGGGAAAATCAGGCGGTTAATAAATAAATAAATAAATAAATAAATAAATAAATAAATAAATAAAT
>JAHTLZ010003542.1:71304196-71330940 GCA_023846285.1 Phrynocephalus versicolor
AATAAATAAATAAATAAATAAATAAATAAATAAATAAATAAATAAATAAATAAACCACATTGTTCGGTAGAAGATAGAGATGTGCCAGATAATATCAAAATATGTGCCATCTAGATTATCAATGATGCACTTTCGTGTAATTAAAGCCATAAAATAAGTTCAAATTTGATGGGAAAATATGTCACGAGATTTCACTCTCTCCGTTCACATTTCCACTTTTTGCTGGGGGGAAAGAAGAGCAGTTTCTTCACCCTACCCATGGCTTCAAGATTTCTCACAATTTTTTCACCTCCAGACATCAACTATTCCAACTTCTCCCACATAGAAAGGTAGCAAAACAAGAAAGAAACTAGCTAGAAAGGTTGCAAAACAAGAAAGAAACTAGCTAGAAAGGTTGCTATTGCAGAATGAAGGAACACCACATCAGCATGGATGTCATGGCTCCCTCTTGTGACGGATCACACAGACAATATCTCAAAATCTAAAACACATACAAACTTACTTATACATTTCCAAACAACTATTCCGTGGATGCTCTGAAGCCTGGCAAAAATGAAAGAGAAGTGAGCAAATGGGAAATAAGGAGACCTCTAGAATATTAACTATACTATCTCCACTTTCATTACTTACCTGTTGGAGATTTTCAAAAGCCATCTTTAAAAATTTGCCAACATATCAAAAAGTCTCTTTAGAAACTCCTTGATCAGAGACCATAGAAAACATTACAGGAAGAATAATCTAATATTTATACCATACACAGCAGAAAGCTCATTACAGTCCAATAATAAATCAGGGTTCGTTTTATTGTTACTTCAGTTCTTAACTTCAAAGGATGCTTGTTTCTTTTCAGCCCTAATGCACATCATATGGAAGATTTGCTTCTTTTAGGTAGGCATTTCAGTTCAAAGTATGCATCCATGTCCTTTCAGGCATCTGAAGGCTCCAGATGCAAAGCAGCCAAAATAGGTAACTTTTTATTGGGTGAAATCCTGTTGCTTAGGGCAAGAAATGGCATAACTTTCAGTCCATTCCCAGCTGGCAAACATGGAGCTCCTGCATTGATTCCCGGGGGCACTTGTGGGGAATCGGGGGGAGCATTATTTCCTGAAAGTTACAAATTTTCGTAATTGCCTGAAATGGACTGAAAATTACAATTCTTTTCTAATGCTCAGAAACAGGATTCAGGTCATTGATTTATCCAGACATACCTGGATAGTAACAGCTCCCTGGGCCAATCCAGTCTCATGGTTCGTGTATCTATTTCAGCTGCTCTGGCTCATTTTCAGCTACAGTGGTACCTTATATAAAGGAATTAATTCGTTCCAAATGAAATTATGTTAAGCAAATTTTCCTTTATACAAATTCCCATAGGAATGCATTGAAAATGGAGTGATCCCAGTTTTATGTTGTATGGATTCTCCCCATAGGCAATTATGTTGAGCAAATTTCCCCCATCTCCGGAATTTTTTATGTTGTACGAATTTTATGTTATACAAACTGTTTGTTATACAAGGGTCCACTGTATCTGTTTGTATGCTACAGGTACACAAAGGCCAGGACTGCCCCATCCCTGCTGTCTTTCTGGAAGCAGGCAAAGACCTTCCTCTTCAGGCAAACTTTCCCCCTTCGCAGGAATACTGGGATGGCTTGCCAGTTCCTACTCCAGGTACCTACAGCACCTGGGATTCCCTGGTGGTCTCCCATCCAAGTACGAACCAGGGCTGATCCTGCTTAGCTTCTAAAATCAGGTGACATTGGATGTGGTTAGGGCATCTAGGCATTTGGAGTAATCAAAAAGCAGCCCATCAACCACAGTCAGCCCACTAGGACCCCACAAACCTACCCATATCTCTCTGGACTCCCCCCCCCCCAAAACCTTTAAGATATATATTTATGGAAATGGAAATCATGTTTCTTAGAGACTTCTAAGGTTTACCTCTAAATATAATCCCCGGGCTCTTTTAGAATTTAAAAGGGCATTTTCAGAAACAAATTGTTATTGGAATTCATATTAGATGGCACAAGAACCAAAAACAGCCCCAGGACATTTGGAAGCTCTCTGGTCCTGTACTTGATTTACCCAGTTGCCGAGAAGGGGAGGCAAGGCTGATGATTCTGGAGTCATGGTGTCTTCATGAGCAGAGTCCTAAGAGAGAACAAGGGAATCTCTAATCTTTTCCATAACAAGGTGATGTATCATTTCAGGTTTCCCACGGAGTCCCTAAAAATACTGAGAGCAATTAAAGCAGGAAAAAATTATCTTCCATTTTAATATATATACAGTATATTAAAATGGGAGATTAAATATTCTCTCTCTCTCTCTGTCTGTCTCTCTCTCAATCTCTCTCTCTCTCTTCCCCCCCCCAACACACACAGAGGTAAGATGGTTTGTAAGGTGCCCATGGGTTAAGATGCCTCTCTGCCTCTCCTCAGCTGAACTAATACCCCTACCATGGGTCTTCTTTAAATAATACTCCTGGTCCCCAGGAGGAACTGGCTTCTCGGGATTCTCAATATCCAACTGATGAGATTCCATCATGATACCTGCTATAGCAGGCCTGCCCAACAGGTAGACCGGGGGCTACCAGTAGCCCATGAAGGGTTCAAAAGTAGCCCGCCAGCCATAAATAAAAAATGTGAGGGGATAACTTCACCCTGTTGCTCTACTTACAAATTTTTTTATGAGCATATGCTTGGAACAGATAAAATTCATAAATAGAGGTTTTAGTGTAGTAGCCCTCAGGCACTTTCGTCCTGAAAAAGTAGACCTTGGCCTGTTCAAAGTTGGACAGCCCTATGCTATAGCATCACCCCAAGTCTCTTCTTCCCACTCCTCATCTCCCCCACCCAACCTCCATTCAGACCATATCTCTCTTGCCCCTTTTTTCCTCCTGTGATTTCTTCCCTTCTGCAGCCTCTCAGCCCTCTTTTACACTTCCTGGTTCACGAGGGTCTCCCCTACTCTGGTGGTTGACCTTTCTCTCCTTGGCTTTTCTCTCTTCCCACAACAGCAAACAGCTGATGGGATCCCTAATGAGCTTTTTGTGATTCACAGCCGCAGCAGTGCGGTTGTTGGTGCAATCCAGTTTAAGCTAGTGAGGCTTAATTTTGGATCCTGATCAACCTGTTCCAGTTGAAGGAACCATGATAAACCCTAAGAACTAATCTAGAGGTAGACCACCACCAGGAACACTGCACCTCCATCTGCAGGCAGCCTCTGAACTGCTTGGAGGGAAAACGTAAAAATAACTGAGGCAAAGAAGTCGAAAAAGTTTTTCTTGTAATACTAAATTTCATATCTATCCACCCTTCCACATAGATCTTTTGAGGTCTTGTTGCTGTTATTGTTTTTAAAAAAAGCCGAGATACAGAATGCTGCTGAACGGAAAAATTGATGGAAAGTCCCCAGGGTGTGCATGAATGGGTTATAGCCTGTCCTTTAAGCCTCCCTACACCTTGTTTTGCTTCTAATTAACTAAAATTAATTAACTGGGATCTGTGAAAGAATATATGAAAATTAAGGACTCAATATCAGCACGTAGAACACAGCTCTCAGTTCTAGTATGTAACACAACACTCCCATTTAGAACCGACACACTTGTGCAACATAACAGTAATGCATGTGAACTAGAGACGGGCACGAAACAGAAAAATGGTGTTTCAGTTTTTCGTTTGTCGTTGAGAGGTCTGTTTCGGTTCGTTTCTGTTTGTTGTGAATTTTTTGAAAAATTTCGTTACCGTTTTTCATTTTTTCGTTTGTCGTTTCTACCTGCTTTTTGCGCGATTTTTAAAGCATTTCCGTGCGTAGGCATCCCCCAACACCCCGGACCAGAGGGAGAACACTAAAAAAATGGATGCTGGCAAAGACACAATATAGACTAGGTACGCAGGGAGGCTGCAAAGGCAGTGGCGGGCGTTGCCCAGGGTGCAAGGCAGCCACAGAGTGACTGTACTGCGGGGCAAGGGAGGGTACTCACCGAGAGGTACGCAGCACACACGCACACAGGGAGGCTGCAGGACTGAAGCTAGAGTCACAGCAGAGACAGCAATCCCACCCTAACTCCCACCAGAGACTGCAAGGAGGACGGGGGCTGTCAGAGCTTTTTATGCCCTCTGTGGCTGCCAGACCTGCCCGCCCAGTCTGCAACCTGGGCATGCTATTGGTTGAACATGATCCCATCACATGGCTTGCCTCCACGTTGTGGCTGGTGGCGACATCCATTTTAAAGGGAAAAGAAAAATACATCGCGATGGGAGAAGACAAAAACAAATGTTTTAAGGACCCCAACCCCCCTGGTAGGTATTATCAGACAATATAAATAATTATTGCTGCATTTTTATGGATGTCCAGGGCGTTTTTTTAACATTTAAAACAGCTCATTTCATTGTGCGTCGCCATTAACAGAAACGAAACGTAATGACCACAATTTCCGTGGTTCTGTTCGTTTCGTTGCATTTTCAGCATAATTTTTGTTTGTCGTTTCGTTACGTAACGGAAATGACAAACAGTAACGGAAACAAAAATTTCGCCGCTCCGTGCCCATGTCTAATGTGAACCACTGACGCCGGACTAATTCGCATAGATATCTAGCTGTCATATATTATCAAACTGGAATAATACAGTATTATGTATTTAAACACTCTGGATCTGGCACTGCCACACTAACTTTGAATGGAGACTCAGACCTGTAGCCTTCATTGTGTAGAAGAGGAGTTGATATAAAGGAACGAGCTATGAACTGACATAACCTTTGGTTTCACATCTGCCATGGACTGCAAATCTCCAGACTCCACCTTAGATTTACTTGCCTTACAGAACTTTGTGGAGCCTCGTGGCACAGTGGTTAAATGCCTGTACTGCAGGTAAAACTGTGCTCACAACCTGGGAATAAATCCCAGGTAGCAGGCTCATGGTTGACTCAGCCTTCCATCCTTCTGTGGTCGGTAAAATGAGTACCCATCTTGCTAGGGTGCAATGTGTAGACCGCATACTGTAATTAAGAACTGCCAAACGCCCAGAGGCTACTTGAAGCGGTATGGGGTGGTATACAAGCAGAACACTTTGCTTTGTTTTGCTTTGCTTTGCGGGAAGGGTATGGAAAGGTTTCTGTACCTTTTTGATTGGACTAATAGCAGTTATTATTTAAAGCTTGAAAATGTTGGGTTTTGGGCCAGAGCTCCCAGCTTCTGCTAGAGAGGTTATAGCTGAGGAATTCTGGGATCTATAGTCAAAATGTAACATTTCAAGGCTTGTTATTGGGATTTTTGTTTTAAAAAAAGCAAAAGCAAAGTGTGTTGTTATACTGCCCCATAGCGCTTAAAGCGCTCTGGGTGGGCGCATCCCCCAGCAAGCTGGGTACCCATTTTACCAACATAGAGAAGGATGGAAGGCTGAGTGAACCTTACAGCTACTACCCGGAATTGAACCCCAGGTCACGCACATAGTTACAGCTCCAGGGTCTCACCAAGAGTTATGCACCAACAAAACTACAGCTGCCTCAGTGGAAAGTGGTATGTTTTCAACACCAAAGCAATGCTTCCTAACTAAAGGTCTCCAGATGTTCTTGAACTATAATATCCAGAAATCTTAGCCAGCACAGCTTGTGGTGAAGACTCCTGGGAATTACCCTCCAAGACATCTGTGGGTCCAAGGTTGGGAACCAACGCTCCAATGGAATGGACTGCAGTCTATAGAAGATGATGTCAAACTCTTCTCATATTTGAGGAGCCACAAGTCTCTTTGTTCTGTTTTTCTGCAGCATATTAACACTGCTTCTACCTTGGATAGAGATGACGGTGATGACATGGAAGTGCCAAGATTTGTGGCACATCTTAGGCTGGTGGAAGACCGGTGATCTAAGTAACGTTGTCACATGCTGAGCAGAATATCAACTCCAAAAAATAAAAAAAATAAAAAAACAGCTGTGGAGTGTAATTTTTTTTTACTAAAAACAAAAACAACGAAGGGAACACACCCAAAAGAATTCTGCAGGATTTATTGGCTGGAACATCATCTATAGATTTGAAAAAAGGGCTCCTATCATGGCAGCGGAGGCCTGCAAAGCTTCTGGAACAGAAAAACAAAATTAAATTACTTATTGCCTGAAGGTCATATGCTGTTGACTTGCCAATAAATATCCTGAGTCTGCGCTGAGCAACTGGTTCACTCGTCTACAACAAAGAATATGAAACTGGCCGGCTGCCTCAGTTTCCTTGTAAATGTCACCCACTGGAGGGAAAAAAACTGATGAATGACCTGCTGGCCGCTTTCTTTACCCCCCTTATTCTGAGGCTTCTTATCCAATGAGCCCCGCGCAGCACTCAGTTGATTAAAACGTGCACGTTTCATTATGCAGATTACCTCCCACTAGTGAACCACAGGAGAAACCTGCCACTCGGTGGCGTTGACAAGGACAGTCACACCAGTAACAAATTTCCATTTCAGATTCCCAAGATTCATTCTTTGTTTCAGTCAGATATTAGTTAGTAAAATACATGTATTAGACAGAATGTTCACTATATATCTGATATGTATTTAATTGATTTAAAGATGGAGTCTGTCAAAGTGCAAAGTGCAAAAACTCAATGTATAGTTTTTTCTAATGGTACAGATGTTAAAAATGAGCATAATGAATTTTGGCTGCTGCAAGGGGTTGCAATAGTTATGAGGTAATGTCATTCATGATTGGACAGAGACATGTATAAAATGTTCTGTAAATTATTGTAGATTGGGCCTTCTGTGAGTAAGGCACCCACTTTGTTTCTCTGCTATTTTTTCTGTCATATGTACTGAATGCTGTTCTGCTGTTCTGCTGTTGAACTACGTATAAGTTCTGTGATGCTGTGATATATTTTTGTTCATATGTAATATAACTGTTTTTGGTTTTAAGAAAACTCTGTCTCTGGCTAACTATTTATTCAATAAGTATTTGCTTCCACTGGCTGATCAAATAGCACAAAACTCTGACAGTTTCAAATGGAAACAGTCAGGCAGAGAGGAGTTACTAATCCTTCTTAGCACATAACAACTAGAGATGGGCACAAATAGAAAAAATGAAGTTTTCGGTTTTTCGTTTCCATTACCGTTACCGGACCCGATTCGTTTCGTTTCTGTTTGTCGTGACATTTTTCAAAAAACTTTGTTCCGTTTGTTCGTTTATTCGTTCTTCATTTTGTGTGTAGTGTAGTGTAGTGTAGTGTAGTGTAGTGTAGTGTAGTGTAGTGTGTGTGTGTGTGTGTGTGTGTGTGTGTGTGTGTGTGTGTGGTGCTTGTGCAACTGTGGCTGGGGGAAACAGTGGGCTTAATCTTCCCTCCGGCCACTGTGGGGTGGGGGAAAGAGCTCCCCCAGCAGGTGCCTCTCAGCTGCTCTGCGCTGGCCCCAAGCCAGCGCCTCTCTGATGCTCAGCTGGCTTCCCTGCCCTGCGCTACAGAAACCCGGAAATGAAAGAAGGGCCCGCCCAGCCCCAGTGGACACACAGTGGGTGCTTGAAAAAATAAAAATTATGGGGCCCCAGGCATGCCCTGGTCAGCACCCTAAAATCATAAAATAAATAAATAAATAAAACCAAGCCTGGATGGGGCCCCAAGGGCAGAGCAGTTGCTTTTAAGAAAAACACACCCACACTACAGCTGTAAATGGCCCCATCACCCGTGCGGAGCTCCTGCATTGGCCACGGGGGCATTTTCAGGACGAGGGGGGGCTCTGATCCAGCCTCCACCCGAGGAGACTGGATCTCAGCCCCTTCTTTCCCGACTCCCCCATGGAGCCTGACAGCCCTGCGCCGGGGGGCTGTCAAGCTCCATGGTGGAGGAGGGCGGCTAGAGGGGCTGGGATCCAGTCTCTGCGCGCAGAGACTGGATCTCAGCTCCTTCTCAACTCCACCCCCGAAGCCAGAAGCTGGAAGACTGGACCAGGAAGGCCGGCAGCAGCACCGGCAGCAGGTAGGAGCAGAGGACTTATCGGGCGGCCAGGCCAGTAATGGAAATGAAAAGAACCAAGAAAATTTTCTTGGTTCTGTTCGGTTCGAGCCTGGCCCGTCCAAATGGTCGTTACCGTTATCCGTTACCTGTTACATAACGGTAACGGTAATGGATAACGGTAACGACAAGTTGGTCATTTTGTGCCCATCTCTAATAATGACATTTCAAGCACTCTTTTATCGGGGGGGGGGGGATATCCACATCAGATTTAATATCCTGTCCAGCTTTGGAACTCATAGTGAATTTTAAGCTGCTCTTACACTGAGCAGCCCAACGATGGAAGAGGAAGCAACAGAAAAATTTAATTGTTCTCCAGCTTTCAAGAAGAACCCTGACCTACTATTAGAGGATCTGATTTCTAACCATGTATTTTGCACCCTCCATGCACAAGCTCGTATCAATTAGTGCATTGTGGCCGTCAACGCACTCAGCTAGTTAATGAGACTGAAGTGCAGAGCAACTTCCTTGGATGAGAGATCAGAGGCAGCCATAGCAATTCACAGGGAGAAGCTCTTTCATATGCCCATCTGTCTAGAAACGTGCCCTTACAAGGAAGCAGTCTTCTGCCTGTGATCAACAAGCAGCAAATCCGCCTGGAAGACGGTCATCCGGAAAGATGCATCCGCTGTGTATCAAACCCCAAGACAATGGTGCCTGACACCATATCACATGTAGCCATTCTGGAAAATAAACCATTTTAATTAGCAGGCTCATTTGTAAAGCAATTACATCTGCTATCATCGAGTTTGCTGCTACCTTGTTCAAATGAGTCCAGCAACCAATACAGACAATGGCTTCCCATCTTTGAAGGCATCGTTAATGGCACCCAGGCAAATTGCTAATTTTTTTTTCACTTGATGGGCTTTCCTCTTGCAAAGGTTCATTGGTGGCTTTAAAGGGCCGCATTAGCTCCAAGGCACAAAAACTTTTAAAGGAGGAAAACATCTACTATGCTTCCTCATAAAAGCATCGAGCAAAATAGCAGTGCTTTAAAAGATAGGTGACAGGTTAAAGAAAGAGGCTGCCTATTCCCATTGTGCAGAGCAAAGCAAATGTTTTAATGATGTTTCTATTCTGTTCAAAAGAAAGCAACCTTGAAAACAGTGGCACTTGAACTAAGATTACAAAACAGAAGTATAGAGAACTGTATTCAGTTCAATATAAAAAGGTAAAGCTTCCCCCTGCACATGTGTGCTAGGCGTGTCCAACTCTAGGGGCGGTGCTCATCTCTGTATTCAAGCCGAAGAGCCAGTGTTATGCAAGTCCATGGCCACATCGCCAGCATGGCTGCAAGGAAACACTGTTTTAACTTCCCACTTTTTACGGTGGTACCTATTTATCTACTTGCATTTACATGCTTTCAAACTGCTAGGTTGGCAGGAGCTGGGGTTATCAGCGGGACCTCGCTCCGCTGCGTGGCACCCGGGATTCGAACCACCGAGCTGCCGACTTTGCAGCCAACAATTTTCAGAGCCTTAGTCCACTGAGCCACCACACCCCGTTCAGTTCAATATCCTATGCCCTTTATTACTGATTGCATTTGTCTTACTTAATTGTATTTGTCTTACTTATAGGCTGTCTTCCTTTTGATAAGGGGATTCAAAGCAACTCACAATATTAAAAATGAAACTGAATTGCTGGATAACTCCGTTTAGTTTTAGGTACCTGACTATGGAACCAAGAGGTTGGGCACTGTGTGTTCAAATCCCCACTGTGTCTCCTTGAGAGGGGCTGGATTTGATTATCCATAGGGTCCATTACAGTTCAGGAGTTCTAAGGTTCTGAGTCTTAAACCACAGTTCCAAACAGTATCCTTCTGCTCACAGCCACATTAGTGAAACACTCCATTATCACTAATTCACTGAGAAGAAGAGCAGATTCAGCATCAGTCACAACGTTCAGCTCTGTGTGGTTTCCCTTTCCTTTTATAAAGGGACATGACACAGTTGGCAATGGAAAGGCAAGATCAAACTGGATTGGGATTATACAGCAGCCATGCTCAATAATTTTGACTGTTTGTTTTTGCTATGCAACCTTTATTGTCATTGTACAACCAGTGTACAGTGAAACTGGCTGAGCCTCCCTCCCTCCCTCCCCCCCAACACCATCCCACTAAAAAGCCATTCAATCTGATTCCACACTGTGTGCTTGCTGCACAACTCGCCAGCCCCACGAGTCTATCACAAGTTACCACATCTCGTTTAACAATCAAACAGCCCACGGCTAAAAACTGTTTTTTAGCCTGTTGGTACGGCTTGCTATACTTCTGTATCTCCTACCCGAGGGTAGGAGAGTAAAGAAGTGCTGGCCGGGGTGTGAGTCATCCCTGATGATTTTCCTTGCTCTCCTAAGACAGCGGTCCCTGGCGATGTCATCCAGTGGACTCAGGGGACAGCCTATGATGTTTTGTGCTGTGTTCACTACCTTCTGTAAAGTATTTCTGTCCGCGGCTGTCAAGCCAGCATACCAGACTGTAATGCAGTACATAAGGACACTTTCTATCGTAGACCGGGATAAGGAGGTCATCAATATGAAAGATGTACAGGCCGAATCAGGATTGAGTAAGTCATGTAACGAACCTTACAAAGCAATGCGTGAAGAACTGTTTCCTGTCTGTGGCCCCTTTCAAAGGTGCTAAGGGCCCCCTTCAAAATACTGCCCATAACACCCGATCATCTCAGGCTAGGCATCTAAGGGTGCCATCGCTGAAGGAGGCTCATAAATCTTTGACAAGAAATCAGGCGTTCTCAGGAGCAGCCCCTTGTCTCTAGAATCAATTTCCCCCTGCGATTTGTTTGGCATCTTCCGTCCTGGTCTTTAAGAAACATCTAAAGATGTGGCTATTTAAAAAGGCTTTCCCTGGAGATTAATATATGCTATGAAGGATTCACTCTTTAATGCACTTTTTTGTTTGTTTTTAGGCCATCTTGTTCCTGTTTGATGCTCTGATATATATTATTTTATTACTTATTATAATTTTATTATTGGATTGCTTATTTATTGTCTGTCTAAATAAACCGCCCAGAGTAGCCATGCAGCTAGATGGAGCGGTATGTAAATTAAATTAAATAATTAAATTAAATTAAATTAAATTAAATTAAATTAAATTAAATTATAGATAGATAGATAGATAGATAGATAGATAGATAGATAGATAGATAGATAGATAGATAGATAGGGGACCGCATTGGGCTATACAGACCTCATTGAGAATAGCAGCTGTAGAGTGCACACCAGGGCTGCAATTCCAGCCCTGACACATCAACCACAAACGTCAATTCAGTTCTAGGTAGTACATGGGCCAACAAGTCAAAGCACCTTCTCAAGAACTTTGGGAGGTCCATCTTCTAATCAACACCATGAGCCATGAAACTCCCTGAAACAGTCTCTGTCCCAGAGCATGCCCTAGCTTACAGAGCTCAATGTAGGAGGGACGCTATGCATGCTACCACACATAAAACTGACACAGAAACATATCTGATGGGTAAATAAGCCGAAGGAGAACTATAGAGCGCCCATGCATGCAACACAAAATGAGCTGACTAGAATTTTGATCCATTTATAACATATAACATATAAAGTAAGAGAAGTCAAGTACTGCCTCATTCCATTTTCCCAGCCTATCTGGTGTGTGTCATGAAATCTACTCGTTCATTCCTTTTCCCCTCTCTCTCTAAAGTAATAACTGAATAACCTATATCATTCTGACATTAAATACATTCAAGCATCACACAAACCAATTTTAGCACACACACACACACACACACACTCACACACACACACGTTCTAAACAAATTCTAGGGTGTACCTTAACATTAAGCAGAAAACCTTAGGAAGGTTATAGCTTTCATAAACTTCAGAGAAAAAAATCCGGCTCCACTAACACCAGTTGGCACCAACCTCACTAGAGTTCATGTTTTACTCACGACTTAACCCATGAGGTCCACAACATAAAAATTACAGACATAACTCAGCAGACTTCAAACTGGGACCATAAAAACACAGCCCCAAACAGTATATAACAAGATGTCTGAAGTTCGTGTTTTGTTAAATGTGTTTCTAAAAGTTTTAAAACATTTCAAGTCAGAGGGGGACAAAGGGAAACAATATTGTCCTTAAAACTTCCAAAGAAGCTGTCTATTTATATTGTCTCAGCAGGAACAACAAAGAGTCTTTGGCTCTTTGAAAACAAAGAAATATTTATTTCGCATGAGCTTTCCAGGACATTGCTCACTTTTTCAGATGCTGGGAGTACAATATCCAAGCCACAGGTGTATGTGGATATTAGTCTTGGTTATGAGTGGGATAGAATTAAATAAAATATGGAAAATGGCCATTCTGTTATTAACTCTGGCCATAAATGTAATGGTGAGATAATACAATTGTCATTTTCTGTATTTCATTTCATTCTTTCCTGCCTTGAAAACCAGAACCAATGTGTGTAAACTTGAATATATTGTATCCCGTTGGCTCTTTAGTTAGTTAGTAAGGAGAGTAAGGTATGCTATCATTTTGCTCCAGTGTACTGCAGTCTACTGCACTAATAATGTCCATTAATTATTTCAAGTATAATATGGATAACAAAAACTGAAGTGTTACCAAATGCCCAACAATAATTACCATTTTCTGGTGGGCAGACTAAAGAATAAAAACCTAATACGGCTTGCCCCTTTAGAACGCTATGTTTTATTCAACTTTATTTAGAACAGGCTGTCATTCATCACACATTCTTGAGCCAATTAGCAGTTATATGATTGTGCATAAATACTTCACAAATGTGTTAGCAATTAACCCAAGGAACCATTCCACAGAAGTAACAGGAAAACCTTTTAGGTGAAGGAGGCAAAAGATAGCAACACTGTCAAAAAAAAAAAGAAGAAGAAGAAAGAAATCAGATACGAGAATGTCTGTTGTTTTGTTCACAAGGGGCAAAAAAAAAAAAAAACCAGAAATGCAACAACTCAAACTTCCCTTTCAACAATGCATTTGTTTGGCTTTTAAAATTCTCTTTAAAATGTAGGTAATAAGTTGAGATAAATTTGTTCAAGAAAGACAACAATGTTCAATATAGGAAAACTACCCCCACCCCACCCCCCAAGCAGTGACATGTGTATTCTATGTTGATGTATCACTTGCATGTATTATTGTTTAAGCATTATGGACTATATTTCTGCAAATATTCCCAAAAAGCAAAGTGTTCTGCTTATATACAGCCCCATACCACTTCAAGTAGTCTCTGGGCGGTTTACAGTTTAATTATAGTATGCAGGCTACACATCCCCACCACCACCATTTTACCGACTTAGGGAGGATGGAAGGCTGAGTCAACCATGAGCCAGCTAGCTGGGATTGAACCCCAGGTCGTGAGCACAGCTTTGCCTGCAGTACAGGCATTTAACCACTGTGCCACTGAGAGAGATATAGCATGAGATCACCCCCACTTTTTATATAGACATGATTTTTAAAAGGGAAGGAAACTTCAGCTCTTTGTAGCTTTAATGCTACCTTTTAATGTTCTGATTCCCTGTTCTTAATTTGAATATGTCTTAAATGTTCTGGGCTGTATATTGTCCCTCATTATTGTAAGCCCCTTGGGAGAAAGATGGTATATAAATACTCCTTTCCGAGGAGAAAGGTGGTATATAAATACTCAAAATAAAATAAAATAAAATAAAATAAATAGAGGAGACCAAGAGAGTACTATATTCTACCCTGAACTCATTGGAAGCAAGATAGGATACCTTATTTAATTCATTTTTAAAATGAATTAAATAATTATTTAATTCATTTTAAAAAATGAATTAAATAATTATTTTATCATAGAATCATAGAATAGTGAAGTCAGAATGGGTCTCTAAGGGCATCAAGTCCATGCGGGAATTACAAATCAAAGGATATCTGCCAGGTGGTTGTCCAAATTTCTCTTCAATGCCTCCAGTGTTGGAACTCCCACCACCTCTTGAGGTAATTAGTTCCATTGCTGTACTGCTCTAACACTTAGGAAGTTTTTCCTGATATTCCACCAAAACATGTTTTGTTTTTGTCCCTATTACTGGGGGGGGGGATGAAACTGAAAGACAAACCATACATTTTGGTATATATAAATCACATTCATAAATGAACAAAATAGAACAGGCATATCCAAACTTCGGCCCTCCTGATGTTTTGGACCACAACTCCCAGAATTCCAAGCCTGTATTTCCAATGGCAAAGGATTGTGGGAGTTGTGTTCCAAAACATCTGGAGGACTGAACTTTGGACATGCCTGAAATAGAGGATTACAGACAACTGTAATTTTAGATCTTGTTCACAGTTAGATTAAAGAGCTTTTCAGCCAACAGAGAATCTGAAAAGGAAACCGTTTTGCCTCACCTAAAATGTAAGGCAGGCATGTCCAAACTTCGGCCCTCCAAATGTTTTGGACCACAACTCCCACAGTCCTTTGCCATTGGCAATACAGGCTTGGAATTCTGGGAGTTGTGGTCCAAAACATCAGGAGGGCGAAAGTTTGGACATGCCTGATGTAAGGCAAAACACAAACGGCCTGTCATTCCAAACTGAATCTTAAATTTAAATAATGAAAGATTCTCCACTCTCATTCATACCAAAAAAGTGCAGTTCAATAGCCTAACAAATAAAGGAGTTAAATAATGAAGAGCGATGAAGGAAATGGGGAGGGGGGAAACCAATTACACTTAAGATTCACTGTTAAAAATCTAATACTCCATTTTATCTTTTGGGTTGATTGGGAGATTGACAACTTTATATGAGGTTAAGTCTCTGCAGTTACGACATCAATAAAATCAGGGTCCATTAGTGTGCATAATTACAGAAGAATGTTTTATTAAATCAGTAATTCCTTGGCTTCTTGTCAGAAAAAGCGAGTGAGAGAGAGAAATGTTAATTTACAGACTGCAAAATGTACAAAGGCTGAAATTCAGAACAATTAAACACCAAAAATATGAGACTCAAACGCCAAGTCCCCCTTCTCACCCAGGAGAGTAGAGGAATCCAACAGTGCCTTTGTGTTGGCAAAAAGTAGCATATATTGGCAGCGAAGACATAATTATGCTCAATATACAAAACAGCACACCAGGGAAACACATAGCATGAGCGGCAGTACATTATATAGGGTTTAGGCAAGATTCAAAAGACCAACTGTGAGCAAAAACATATCAGCAGGCAAAATCCCAACCTGAATTTTAAATACAACCACATGTTGCTTTGGCATGTACTCTATTCATCGGTGTTACACCTCCGGCAATATGCCCGGTAACATGAACCGCTTTGTCGATGTGGCCCATTGTAGCTCAGAGGTCCTAATGCAAACACCACCCATTTCTACAAAGCTTACTGGCAGAGCTGCCTTCTTGGGTCTGTCACATATATTCCTTGTGCTGAACACAAGGAGCACATTGACTGCAAAAGCCAGTAGAGGGATGTCATATAGGGTACTATTGCTTTTTTAGGAGAGCTAGTAAAGCTGACTGGAAAGTTCAGTGGTTAAAAGAGGCTGGAAGTTCGATTCCCCACTCCACTCCTAGTTGTAGCCAGCCTGTGCAGCCTTGAGCAAACTGCATAGGTCAATAATTATTATTTGTTTATTAGTAATTGATGGGTGTGGGGGAGGAACCCTCCAGTAGAGGTAATAAAGAAAAAAAAAGTCTGCTCTGTCACTAGAGTTCACTCCACATGTTTCTGGTTTAAAGTAACCCCCGTCTATCGTTTATCACTGAAAATCCGTGATATGCGAATGCAAGTTGGGTTGGGCCTGGGTGGGGTGGGGTTCAGCGCACAATGTTTAAAATATCTTTAAGCAATGAAGCCAAGCGCTTGACTCCATTGCTTAAAGACATTTTAAACATCGCACATCACTTCTCCCGACCCCCCTGGGGCACTGGATAGCAACATATGATGTTTAAAATGTATTTAAGCAATGGAGCTAAATGCTTGGCTCTGTTGCTTAATAACATTTTAAACATTGCACGCCGCTTCTCCCAACCCCCCACCCCTGGGGCACGGGGGAGCGGCACACAATGTTTAAAATGTCTTTATGCAGCAGAGCCAAGCGCTTGGCTCTGTTGCTTAAAGATATTTTAAACATTGTGTGCTGTTTCTCCCAACCCCCCCCCCCCCGGGGTGTGGGGGAGCAGCGTGCGATGCCTCAATGGAGGCAAGCCCCAGGCTCCAGCTGATTGGCACTGGGGTGTGGGAGAAAAAGCTTTTTGGGGTACCACTGTACTGCGGTCCCACAATATAGCGGGACCGCAGTTTATGAACCGCAAAAAGGGTGGGGGACCACTGTACATCTTTTCTTCTTTAATGTAATGAATATTTATTCAACCCTGGTCGTATGTGTATCCAGCATACCAAGTGGACACTGAGATCACACAGGTGGAACAAGTTATCTACCCCATTGGCTCAGATCATAAGTGACTACTGCCACAGATTGCTTACATCCCAATGCTGGAAAGATTTTACAGCTATCAGGAACTGCCTGAAAGATAAATAAGCAGGATCTAGATCAAAGTCTGAACTCTCTGTAGAAGCATAAATGACTAAATCGAGACTATCATATTTTGGGGCACAGCTTAAGAAGGCAAGATTCAGTGGAAAAGATAATGATGTTGGGGAAAGGGGAAGGCAGGGAGAGAGAGAGAGAGAGAGAATCAACACAAGATGGATTGAGTCCATAAAAGAACTTGTGAACCATCATGCTGAGTTCGCAGGGGCTGTGCAGGGCTGCAAATGACAGGACCTTTGAAGGGCACTCATTCACCAGGATGCCATAAGCTGTAAGCAATGTGGCTGACAGCACATAGCAACAAATGCTCTAATAGAGTCTCAACATCACAGAAGATGCAAACAGGAGTTTGGTATTCTATACCAGGCATGTCCAAAGTCAGGCCTGGGGGCCAAATGCGGCCCTTTTTCAATTTTTGAGTGGCCCGTAGCCTCTTCTCTCTGCTGGCTCAGCCTGTCATATATCCCCACCAGCTGGCCTCTCCCCATACTGGATGGAGACGTCAGGTTACAGTTTTACAGTTTGTGTGCCCTCCCTGCCCCTGTCTGTCCAGCCTACCCGCCCTGGATCCATTGCTGCAGCATCCTCCCCACCTCCTGGCATGTCCTAGAGGCTTGTCCAAAGTCCAGCCTGAGGGCCAAATGCAGCTGAATGGTCAGCCCCCACACATTTTCACTTCACCAAATCTGGCCCTTCTTGCAAAAAGTTTGGACACCCCTGTTCTATACAGTGATGAGCAGCGGAGCTGTAAGATTTCAGGAAAAGCCTAGCCTGGAGATACCAGAGATGGAACCTGGGAGCTTCTGTATGCAAAAGACACACTCTGGCAATGAACTATGATCTTCCATTAAGGTGTTCATCTTCTATTCCTTTGAGTGTCCATCTTAGGAGCCTCTGCATAGATAACACCTTCTCAACTCACCCTGCATGTTAAAAATGATGCTTATAAAATACATGTCCAACAGATAGACATGTGTGACATCTTTATTCAATCTTAAGATAGGAGTTGCACATTCTGCTGAAACACAGGGGATGCAAAAATTTCCACCCCACATTGTTACAACACAACAGTGAAGTGGACAATGTGTGCCTAGAAAGGAACAGTTAAATTCTTCTTCTACAAAATAAAAAATGCCCATTCTGTTCTGCCAAAACTAATACAAAGGATAGCTGCGAGGGGGCGGAATGGGGAATATCTTTGCACAATCTTCGGTCCTCCAGTGTCTTTGTGTCAAGAGCAGAATAAAGGGAAGGTTAGCTTTTGACAGCTCTTCCAAGTGTTTCTGCTATCCGGCTTCTTCCCATAAGACATCTCTTCCAGAGTTCACTCTGAGTCCAATAGCTGTGAACATTAAAGCTACAACTTGGGAGAAACGGAGCAAAAAGCATTGCAAAATGGATGGGTGGCTTTGTACCTACTGACCTAGTGCTACAGCTTTGACCTCTTCCCTGCTTTACATTTCAAACAGGGCGCTGGCACAGAGCACAGAAGCATAACTAGCTTTCACTGCGTAACAGGCCAGACTCAAATCCCTTGACTATCCACTACAGCATCTTTCCTCCACCATCTTCGTGTACACACTAAAAAGTGGGATCCTGGCAGTCCAGACAATCAGAAGTAGACTTCCAATCATTGCCAGCTTTGCTTTTCAAGTGCCAGTACAGCCCTCAATAGGTTGTGGGGGCTGAAGTTTGGACTCTCATTCTTTGGAGCTTGCTCTCATCTTGAAATTTAATCATCTATATATATTTCCAGGTATCTCTTAAACCAGGGTTGGTGAACCTGTGGCATAGGTGCCAAAGGTGGCACTCAAGACTCCTTTATGTGGGCACCTGACATCACCCCTTCACAGCCACCTGTATTCAGGTTAAATTGCTGTATTGGCACTTTGCAAATAATTTGTGGGTTTGGAATCGCAATTTGGGCACTCGGTCTCTAAAAGGTTCGCTATCACTGTCCTAGAATGAGGTTCTGAACTCTGCAGCCTACGTAAGACTGCCCAAAAATCTAGCACTAGATTTGGGACCAAGTCGGCTCTCGTACCTTTATTTCCTCTATCCATATTCTTAAAACAAATTCACAACTGGCTGAGAAAAGAGACCGAAGTGTCATCCAATAGCTTTCCAGCACGTGGGAAAGTCTTCAGCTCTCCCAAGTTATCACTGAAAATGCCTCTCTGGCCTGAAAGAAATTAGTGTTCACTTGAAGTTTGCATTACCTGCTGCAGCCAATTAACAAGGAACATCTCAGACGTGCATCTGGGTGCATGACCAGGCAAGCAATGGCACCCTGTCATCTCAACAATTAGCTGCAATTTGCTGCAGCCAAGTATGCCAACCTTAAATACCAACAACACCCTTGGGTTTCCAGCCTGCATGTTTCTGCTTTTACCACAAAGTTTTGAAAGCATGTTTGGCTCACAAAGGGCCAATCCATTTGACACATCGCATACCAAAAGTTCAACTCATCCGCTGGACCCAACAGAGAAAGCCGGATGCTCCTTGGGACCCACGCTGGTCATGTGTGTCGCGTCGTTACAGTCGTAACCGACCCTTCGTGACCCCATGTCCATGGAGTTTTCTTGGCAGGAATACTGGAGTGGCTTGCCAGTTCCTACTCCAGGCGCCTACAGCACCTGGTATTCCCTGGTGGTCTCCCATCCAAGTACTAACCAGGGCTGACCCTGCTTAGCTTCCGAAATCAGGCGAGATCGGATGTGCTTAGGGCATCTAGGCAGCTACGCTGGTCACAGCGACTATGAAATAAATCTTCTCAGCCCTTGCCCAAGGCCAACAGCTCAAAAAGAAACACCGCCTGAGGACCATTAATTCCTCTGAGTCATGAACTGAGAGTTAGAAATAAATTAAGGATGTATGTGGAGGGATTTAATTTGGTAAAGTGTTTCACTGCACAAACCATACCCTTGACTATACAGACATATTGCAGAGAAATAGTAAGAGGCTCAGAGCGAGGACAGATGCAAATGGAAAGCTATAAAGAAAATGCAAAGCCCAAAATGTAAATCTGTTGTCACAATGAAAAATTTAAACAGACCAGAAAAATAAATTACCCTACATGCCTTCCAGTTCTTTATAAACATCAGGCTCTTTAGTACACAACAAGAAATTAGTGGGACGTTATGAATTATGGGCCCGCGAGAGCAGCAGTGTGCAACTGGCGCAAACCCTGGGAGTGCCGGAATTCCAAAAGAATGCAAATAAAAATAGTTTTGTATTTTTAGCCTGTCTTTCAAAGAAAAAGAGAGGCTTTTAATAACTAATCGCAGGGGCTGAAACTCGAAGATGACATGTTTTGCCAGCTGCTGAAGAGAAGAAATTGCTTCGTGAACAAAGTGCTTCAAAAGCCATGGGTCTGAGTCACGGCATGCATCCATCCAGCAATGTCTGGAGTCTCTTCGAACATGTTTATGGCCAGCCTAGACCCGAGGAACCATATTTTTCAAGTCTGCTCAAACACATTATCTCTCATGTCAGGCCAGGATGGACATTCAATTTTCCATGTGTCTCAGACAACTGTGTGTGCCGCTGGCACAATCATTCTGTTAAAAAACTATGCCAATCAGAACCAAGGAGACAACTGAAATCCTGAAAACAGATTCCAGGTATAGTTACACATTATCCTATCCTACCATACAACATAATGCAGATCATGAGAATATGAACCATCAGATGCACAAGATCATTTATTTCTCAGATCAATAGAATCATAGAATAATTGAGTTGGAAAGGGCTTCTAAGGCCATCAAGTCTAACCCCCTGCTCCATGCGGGAATACAAATCAAAGGATATCTCTTGAATGCCTCCAGTGGTGGAGCACTCACCACCTCCTGAAGCCATTGGGTCCAGTGTGGTTCATCAAATCAAAACAGGCAAAATCAAAACAGATCAAAACAACAAGTGGTTCTAGGGTCCAAACTCGATTAAGTCACAAGGTTTCTGGAAGGGGTATGTTCTATTCCCATTAGGCCCTATAGAGAGCATTTTGCAAAGACCTTCCCATTCCAGAATTAAAAAGGCATGAAATGGTTGTCTCCCAAACTCCTTTTGCTTTGGTTTCATCTAAACAACCACTTTGACCTTTGGGCCTTCATACAAAAGATACCCTGATTTTGAAGAACGAAGTCTCTTTGGTCTTTTTTATGACTGTCATATAACTCCACAGGGTAACAATGAAATATGCTAAGAGAATGATACAGAACCTAACTTCACTAACTTCACCAATTATTCAATCACAGGAGAGCCAGTAATACTCATCGACTTGTTCTCTCCACAACCAAAGCAAGTTTTTTCTTGAATTGTCAAGTCATTTCCTTTCTCAGCCACCATAGGTCTAACGGTTTGGCCCACCACTCAAGGTGATCCTCTCCCTTGCAGCCTCTTCAGCAAATCTTAATGTGTTGTTATAATTATGTTTCCCACCTTCAAGAACAAGATCAATATGGCATCCATGTCCCTCCTCCCACCCATGTTATCCTCACACCAGTGCCGCAAGATCTACGTCAGGCTGCACGACGACGACTAACTCAAGACCACTCAATCAATTTCATGGCCAAGTGGTGATCTGAGCCAAAGATTCCCAACTCCTAGGCGTATCACATATGGCGATTTAATTGCCTTGTCATTTGGAGAACAAAGACCAAATCCTTTTAAGGCTATTTAGCAGCTGGAAGAGTAATCTGAGACACTTTCAAGGGAATGGTCAATAAGAAGAAGGGGGTCGGATTATGAGATACCCATCTGACATCTCTTTCTCAGGAAGTCACTCCTCTCCAATCCCCCATATATAGCAAACCTGGAGTGCTGTAACATACTGATATTTTTAAAATGAACTATTTTACTTCCTTCTCTTAAACACTAGCAGCATGGAAAGTTGAAACGCTGAGAAACTCAGCAAGACCTCCAAAGTTCAACCTCATAGCCACACTTTTCAGATGTCTGGCAATGAAGTTCATGTCTTCTCTTAGAATTCAATAATTACCTTCAAACGTGCCAGAAAGACAGCAAGAACATATCCCCTGCACCTCAATTTCCTTCATGTATGCCTCGGCAGAGAGAGCATTTAAAGGGAATTTCAAAGCTTGAAAGCTCTTCCATTCAACAGTAGCTACCATTGTACATCAGAACTTCCCACTATCCGTTCGCTATCTAGAGCAGGTATGCAGCAGTCCTTCTAAGGTCAAAAGGACACAGCATCCTGGCCTAAAACAAACTGATGAACTTTTCAGGTTGATGATGACGGCCTAGTTTGGTCCTTCTACCATTCCTGAACTTTACCTTGTAAATTAATAGGAATCAAGACTTCAAAGTCGGCAGCTCGGCGGTTCGAATCCCGGGTGCCATGCAGTGGAACCAGCTCCCGCTGTTCACCCCAGCTCCTGCCAACCTAGCAGTTCGAAAGCATGTAAAATGCAAGAAGATAAATAGGTACCGCCGTAAAAGGCGGGATGGTAAAAACAGTGTTTCCTTGCAGCCATGCCGGCCACATGGCCATGGACTTGCACAACACTGGCTCTTCCGGCTTGAATACGGAGATGAGCACCGCCCCTAGAGTCGGACATGACTAGCACACATGTGCGGGGGGAACATTTACCTTTTTAACCTGATCAATTAATACTGATAATTACATGTGTACCTGAATCACATAGTAACACCAAGCTACCAAACAAAATGGCTCAATTCTAAATAGAGATGGGTATGAACCACCAATTTTGCATTTCATGCTGGTTCATCATTCAGATAAACAGGTATATGGCATCCCCCATCCCCTTTGCCTCCAGTGGACACCCACTGAAAAGCATATCCTATCATAACATATCTTATCACATCATATCATACCATATATTTTTTAATTAATCTGTACAGATTTCTGCCCTGTGGCACAGTGGTTAAATGCCTGTACTGGAGGTAAAAGTGTGCTCACGACCTGGGGTTCAATCCCAGGTAGTAGGCTCATGGTTGACTCAGCCTTCCATCCTTCCGAGGTCGGTAAAATGAGTACACAGCTTGCTGAGGGAGGGACAATGTGTAGCCTGCAAAATGCAATTAAAAACTGTAAACCACCCAGAGACTACTTGAAGTGGTATGGGACTACTTGAAGTGATATTACTGATGTTAAGAAAATTCACACACACACACACACACACACACACACACACACACACACACACACATTGCTGCTTACAAAAGTAGGATAATATGTGTGACATTTTAAAGGGAGATGTTGTTGATTTTTGTATATTATTTCCAATGTCAATTGATACAACTGATACACTTATCTCAGGAGCAGTCACAAACATTTTTTTTAAATTACAGCCTCAGAAATAGAGCAATCATTTAGTGATAGCAATGTGGCTACTCTCATTAA
Organism: Phrynocephalus versicolor; assembly: GCA_023846285.1. Taxonomy (NCBI): domain Eukaryota; kingdom Metazoa; phylum Chordata; class Lepidosauria; order Squamata; family Agamidae; genus Phrynocephalus; species Phrynocephalus versicolor. Next base: position 71,327,086 of record JAHTLZ010003542.1, read on the forward strand.
ATCAAGGGTGCTGCTATTATCATTAATTACCCTGCAAAGTATTCATTTTTACATAAAGTGCTTGCATCAAACGAAACTCATATTTTCTTTAATATTTTTATAGTTGGATGATAGTTTTTTTCCCCCTACGTCTGTGAAGATTCTCAGTCATCCAGGTTCGTTTAACTGGGAGTTGAGTCATGGCTACTGGACTTCTTTTTTGAGAGATAGAAACGTTTCGCTTTTCATCCAAACAGCTTCATCGGTCTGAATATAGCTAGTGCAAGAGACCTTCTTATAGTCAGCTTCACCTCTTGTCCCCTGGTCTGATTGGCTCATAAGATGAACAATAGCCTGAATAGGCTCGTTAGGGAGACATTAGTGTCCATGGCCTTAAGGTAAACAATGGCCTAAGGTGCTGAAACCCATCAAGAATGGGTCGTTAGCTGTGACCTGGTGGTGAAGGCTCCTTGATTTGCCTGGGTACTTTGGAAAGTACAGCCTGATAAGTAGCAGATAGACTATGCCGGAGCCCACCACCTCTGTTGAGGGAGGGATTTTCAATGCTAACATGAATGGCTTCCCTTACTCCTCTCTCAAACCACCTCTCTTCTTTGTCTAATATGTGTACATCCTCATCGTTGAAAGAGTGGCCTTTTTCCTTCAAATGGAGGTGTTCAAATGGAGGTTCCCCCTATTCATCTCATAAATGTAAAGTTTGTGGCCTCAGAATATTTTTAGATGAAGTCATTCCTCCAAAGTGTTTACATTACAATACTTGATGAAAATAAGCATGTGCAAAACAGGCTTTGTTTTGTTGTAAAGAACACTTCTTAAAACATTAACAGCTTTCCTGCTACAAAGAATAATGTTTTGGTTTGAGGCGCAAGGTGACCTGTTAAAGCTATTAATTAAGTCCACTTTCCCCATCAACAGCTGAAACTGGGGAGCATTCGTGTCTATTTCGGAAATAGCAAACAAAAGGCAGGAAGCACTGGGTCCCAGAGCCCATGTTACAACTGCCTGAAATTATGAATGGAACATATGCATGCATCTCAAATGGACGATGGGTCACACTACTTCCCCTGTGGAAGTATCTATTTAAAAAAATACTGCGGTTCCTAGTAGGATCATTTTGACTTTAGCAAAGCTTTTCAGAGAGTGCCCCATGAAATTTTGATTGGCCAGCTCACTAAGTATAGGCTGGATAGAACAACTGCCCAGTAGAAGCACAATTCATTCCAGAATCATTCTCAGAGAGTGCTCAGTAATGGATCCTTCTCAAACGGGAAGGAGATAACAATTGAGATAGTGCAGGCCTCAGTCTTGGTTTTTGGGCTCTACAACATTGTTATTAATAGCTTGGATAAGAAGATGCAGGAAATTCATGGGCCAATGTTACAGGAAGCCAGAGTTCTGAGGAATATTAGGGAAAACTTCCTGTTACAGGACTGCGACAATAGAACCAGTTACCTCGGGAGGTGGTGAGCTCTCCAATGCTGGAATCATTCAAGGGAAAATTAGACAATCATCTGTTAGATAGCTTTGATTTTGATTCCTACCTTGAGCGGGGGATTTAATTCAATGCCCTTAATAGGTCCTTTCCCACACCATTATTCTACAATTCCAATGAAGAAACCTGCCAAAATATTATGCCCAAGAACAAACTCTACACCAGTGATTATCAACCTGTTGGTCCCCAGATGTTCCTGGACTGGATCTCTGAGAAGCCTCTACCACTCACTGTGCTGGAAGAGATTTCTGGGAGTTGCAGTCCAGGAACATCTGGGGACCCACAGGTTGAGAACCACTGCTCTACACAAATGCCCATGCTAACTTCATGCTTTGACTCTGACTAGGACATAGGGTCAGGGGGAAGATGATAATCCAGTGTGTAGCTGGGATGAAATGTATCTGGTACATCTTGATGCTTATGGATAAGGGACAGGTGACTTTAGTTTGTGGGGCAGGGCGGTTCACTCACTACAAAAGAATAATCTCTAGATAGTTCTGTTGAAAAGACAAACTAACAATTCGGGAGTGGACTCTAAAGAAAGTTTTGTTTACATATGAATTCTACCCATTATTTTGCATCTTGGATGCAAAAAAACCTCCCTTGGGAATTCCATTCCACAAGAACAGCCATAGCCAGCAGGGACTGTTGAGTCATTCCTGCCCCTACATTTATCACAGCTCTTTCTCCTTTGTGTCACTCTCATACATTCACTGCTGACAGTATTTCAACAAATTAGATCCAGATGATCACATCCAAATAAATCCCCTCTGGATGTAATTGAGACGTACAAAATAATGCAGGACATGAGTAAAGTGGATAGAGGGACGCTCTTCTTCCTCTCACAAAATACCAGAACTAGGGGACATCCACTCAAACAGGGTTGGGAGAGTGAGAACAGACAAAAGAAAGTATTTTTTTTTCACCCAGCGTGTTGTTACTCTGTGGAACTCCCTGCTACAGGATGTGGTGATGGCATCTGGCCTGGATGCCTTCAAAAGGGGATTGGACAGATTCCTGGAGGAAAAGCCCATCACAGGTTACAAACCATGATGGAGATGTGTCATCTCCAGGCCAGAGGCAGGGGAGTGGTATCAGCAGATAGATGTCTAGTCTCGTGTGCTCCCAGATGCATTTGGTGGGGCCACTGTGAGATACAGGAAGCTGGACTAGATGGGCCTTTGGCCTGATCCAGCATGGCTCTTCTTAGGTTCTTATGGACATAACCCTGCCCATGGTAAAGCCTAACATTTCCAATCTACCATGCCCTCTCTTTCTTCTCTTTCTACTCTTGGCTTTGCCTGAGCTTGTATGAAACCTATAAGGCAAGGCAAGACAGAACTCTTGAGACTGTCCGTGGTTCACTGGTAGAACATATGGTTTGTAGAGAGAACACCCAAACTTCAATCCAACACCTTGAAGAATGAGTGACGATTCCCTCCTAGTGTGTTAATTGCATCCTTGATATGTAACTGGCAGCTTGTTTCCTAAAAACAGTGGTGTTTCTCTCTCTATCACTCTCTCACACACAAACAACTTGTCTCTTCGCCATGCAGGAAGTTGCATTTTGAAATTTAAGAGTGGAGCAAAACTAAAAAGTGTCTCACACCCACACACTCACTGATGTAGGTACATGTAGATATTCTGAGGAAACCAGCCCTGAGAACAATCCCTAAGGCACCCTTTGGATCATGACCAGTCACCTCTAACATCAGTTGTTTTATACTTGGGAGATCTGCAGCACCGCACAGCTATTTCTCAGGCTCTTACTGTACGACTAATTCTCAATTACCTTTATAAAGACCACTTTCCTTCAAGTGTGCTCCGCAACGTAGTTTAATAGAGATACATTTTTTTCTCACAGTAAAACTGTAGTTCCTGTCACATTTTTTTTAAAACAGGCCCCGAGGCTGACCTCCTGTGGAGCACTTACTCCTACTCATTAATTAGTTTAAGTAAAGATTTAAATAGAACTGTTCACACACTCAATCTAATTTAGAGCTTGTAGAGGCTTATCAAAGAGGCAGCGGTTTTTATTTAATTATACAATTACACATAGATACACATGGCGAGTTCTGGTTCCTTCTACACCCCTGGTATAGCTACCTCATGGCTGTAACCCATCTATCTAGCCGAAATATCGTGGCATGCTAAACATTTGCAAAATGCACACCCCAGTCAAAGGTTCTCACATTATGCTTTTTTTTTTTTAAATGATTTAATCAGAATACAGGTCAATGCAAACAGAAGCACTTAACTACAGCAAATATCTGCTAAATAATCCTTTAAGAATGTGCAATACTTTTGCAGAACTGGCTGGACAGCTGAGGTGTGTGTGTGTGTGTGTGTGTGTGTGTGTGTGT
>JAHTLZ010003542.1:71334492-71350845 GCA_023846285.1 Phrynocephalus versicolor
ATTATTATTATTATTATTATTATTATTATTATTATTATTATTATTATGGCATATTGCAGGCAGCACAATGAATTAATAAAACAATAAAACTCTAAGTGGTTTTTATGAACCACATATCAAATGCTTTATAAAAAAATAATGTAAAATAATACATTCAAAAGTTGATAAATGTTTTAAAACTCTCCAGCAGCAACACTGAAAACAGAATTCTTACCATGGGGGGAAATCTGCATGAGCAGATGTTCTTATGAATATTCTCAGCAAGGATTAAAGCTAGTGACTTAGTGAGGGTTTCCAGCTATCAGCCCCACTCCCATTGCCTTGCATAAGGAGAAGCAGAGAGGAAAACAAGTGTGAAAATCAAGAGGCAAGGGTCTGAGTGGAAAAAGCTCCACCCAGGCTGGGCTGGGCACTGGATGATGATGGGGCAGTTCTAGAGAACAGAAGGCCTGAAATGGGGGGGGGCAACCATTGTCTTATTTCTCTTCCCCAACCCACCTGGCAGAAAAAATGGCAACTTTCCATTTCTCTCCACCCTTGCTGAATTCGCAGGAATATAAACTAAATTAGGAAGCAAAACAATGACAACAAAACACCACCTGCACACCGAGCAAGGAGCTACAAGACTGTTTTTGTTGTTCTAGCAGAGTTGTTATCGAGCAATCATCCTCATCCCCAAGCGGGGAGAATTTGTGGCCCTAACTGCCCTTGTCCAAACCTACTCCTGCAACGTTTGGTTGTGGTGGTGGTTCCTGGCAGATCACCTAATCCAGGGCTGTTCAACTTTGAACAGGCCAAAGTCTATTTTTTCCAGCCGAAAGTGCCTGAGGGCTACTACACTAAAACCTCTACTTACGAATTGTATCCATTCTCACCACATGCTCATAAGGAAAAACTTTTGTAAGTAGAGCAGCGGTTTCCCACAGGAATGCATTGAAAACCAATTAATCTGTTCTGGAGGGAACAGATTTCAGTGTGCAATGGCCCTTGAACTGCCCTGCTCAGCTGAGACAGTGGGCTGGCAGACCCAGAACTTTGCTGGGGCAGTGGTGGTCCTTGGGATGCGGGAGGGAGGGGTGGAGAACTTATCCCCTCACCCTTTTTATTGATGACCGGCGGGCTACTTTTGAACCCTTCACGGATTACTGGTAGCCCACGGTCTACCTATTGGGTAGGTCTGACCTAAGCCAAGCCTCGCCTCCAAGAAATGCATAAGACATACTAGCCTTGTCTCTTGGCACCCTTCAGCAATGCCTGGATTAGGATTTTCAGCAGCAGCCAGGAACCTCAAGTATGTTTGCAGGCAGTTTCTGCTTGCACATGTGTGTTAATCAGAGGCCCTTGTTTACAAAGCCAAGAGGGCCTCCCAGTTTGTATCCCACAGAAGCACATAAAAATCAAAGGTGCTCCCCAACAGGGATCTTCCTAGTGGCATGAAGTCACTATTTCTGTATGTTTGTTCCTACATCTAATTAATGGAAATAAAATGAAATCTGGGTTGAGACACAATACTCCCACTAAAACAACTTGCAATCAATTAACACTGTCAGCAGTTAAACTCATTTTTCTCCCCTCCATGTGGAGGTGAATACACAGAACAGATTGAGAATTCCCATTGAGAGTGTGGCTAAGTGTTTCTAAGCAGCATCCCTCTATCATCTTCTGTGACAAAAACAAGGAAAAGAGTTTGAACTGCAGTCTGATGGAGCTATGAATACTAATGGGGGGGGGGGCAAAAAGCAGCATGCTTTGTAACCGAATTTGTAACCTAGAATTGTGATGATTCTGGGTTTTGGTTCAGAAATCTCTGACTGAATTAAAAATGCACTGTATCAAATGCCTGAAGTAAACATAGTGAAATTATGAGATCATTTCTCAGCTCTGAGAAATCTCAGGTATGGTACGTCTGCCAACTGATTTGCACCTGTTTCCAGCTGTGACCCAAAGTGCATTGCATGTGAATTTCTACATATTTTTCCTTTTCTAGACCTGATCTTAAGGATACAGAGGAGGGGCAGGATCTGTCCTTGATCATCCCAAAGTACAGGACCTATAATGATGGGCTTAAGTTACAGGAAGATGCTGACGTCATTATTATTGCACAGGCAGACCATGGCCAACAGGATTACTGTACTGCTGTTGATCATCGCCAGAATCATCACAATTAGACCAAAGTAATGCTTGGCATGCCCTGAGCACATCCAATCTCGCCTGATTTCGGAAGCTCAGCAGGGTCGGCCCTGGTTAGTACTTGGATGGGAGACTACCAGGGAATACCAGGTGCTGTAGGCGCCTGGAATAGGAACTGGCAAGCCACTCCAGTATTCTTGCCAAGAAAACTCCATGGACATGGGGTCACAAAGAGTCAGTCAAGACAGTAACAACACAACACACACACACACACACACACACACAAGGCTTGGCATATCTCACTTTGCATGTAATGAGTCAATCTTATATATTAGTTTCACCCTTTGAGTTGACTTACCGAAATGAATGAACATTTGGACAATATTCTAATTTTTTGAGTTTCACCTGTATATATTACACGTTAGTCATGAAACAGTTTGGGGGGTTTGATGCAAATATCTTGAAACAAAAAGTGAAACCATCTGAGTAGAATACTATCTTCTCGTCCACGCTCACCTCAGCCATTCCCAATTTCCCCTTCAATCCACATATTCAGTAAAGGTTACCCCTGAACATTCATGCTAGTCGTGTCCGACTCTAGGGGCGGTGCTGATCTCCGTATTCAAGCAAAAGAGCCAGTGTTGTGCAAGTCCATGGCCGCATGGCTGCAAGGAAACACTGTTTTACCTTCCCGCTTTTGACAGCGGTACCTATTTATCTACTTGCATTTACATGCTTTCAAACAGCTAGGTTGGCAGGAGCTGGGGTTTTCAGCGGGAGCTCACTCCGTTGCATGGCACCCGGGATTCGAACCGCCAAGCTGCCGACTTTGCAGCCGACAGTTTTTGGAAGCCTTAGTCCACTGAACCACCACGCCCCTATCCACATATTTATGTGCTGTCAAATCAATTCCAATTTATGGTGACCATTGCCAGGGTTTCCAAACTTGAAATGCTCAGAGGCACTTTACCATTTTCTCCTGTTGAGAGCACTCCGGGACTGCACGGTTTGCCCAAGAATACACAAGCCAGATCTTTCTCCAGGAGTTACATTGGGGGAAATCACTCCTATAATTTATGGTAACTGTATATGTGGACTTTCAAAAACACATCCGTTGGTACCACATATCTGGACACATATCTTGTCATTACACCACAATGAGAGAATGCATCCCGTTGCACTTCATGCAACGTAAAGTAGCGTCCTCTTCAAAAGCCAATGACCGTGTTGCATTCTCAAGGAAACCCCAAATACCTGTCCACCTGAATTCCTACATATATGAAAACCAGGATGGGACAAACATCCCTTACGCTTAGACACAAGCAGGTCTTTGCATATCCATGGGAACCCCGGGAATACAGAATGATACCTTAACACTGCTGCAGGTAGTGTTAAATTGTTACTTCCCTGCGCCCAGACAAAAGAGAAGTCCAAAGTAAGCAAAATGCTCAAACATTTCCAGACCCATAAGCCATGCTCATCAAGCACCTAATGAATTTGTCTCTAGGGACACACTTTGATAATCGAGCTATAAATCATCCAGCGCACTCAAGACAACGTGTTCTTTGCTTCATTGAATTTTCACAAGCAAGAGGGACGTACAAGTCAGCTTTCTGAAACTGATCTTTATGTATATTTAGTGTTAATGCCTGGCCAAGAAAACTCTATGCTTTTTCAGATTGCCATAGGTAAATGCCTGCATGTTTGTGAATGGCATTTCAGGTTTCATATTTTAAAATAAGGAATCAAAGAGCATATCTACAAATATGTATTAAGGCATGAAACAGGATTATACAGGTCACCATACTGTTATAGAGATAACAAAATATTAAATACAGTGGACCCTTGTATAACAAAAGGTTTGTATAATATAAAATTTGTACAACATAAAAAAATCCAGAGATAGGGGGAATTTGCATAACATAATCGCTTATGGGGCAAATCTGTACAACATAAAAATGGGATCACTCTGTTTTCAATGCATTCCTATGGGAAATTCGTATAAAGGAAAATTTGCTTAACATTATTTCATGTGGAATGAATTAATTCCTTTATACAAGGTACCGCTGTAATTTCTGTTCTGTTTATGGTACAGAAGGCTGAAAATATTGAATGGCTGAGCTTACGATATCATGGAATGTTCACTAACACAACCAGAATATTAAATAATATCTGCTTTGGGAACAGAGCTAGTTGTCACTTGCTCCCAACTGCTTTGGGAACAGAGCTGTTCTAATGCCCTGTATGTTAAGCGAAGCAAGGGGTGAAATTAGTCAGTTTCTTCTACCACTTTCATTTATATTCAATCCTTCATTCATATGCACACATTTTTGTTGAAAGCTTTCCGAAATATAAACTATTTTGTACACCACTTCATTGATTTATCCATTTTTAAGACAAGGAGTGACGAAAAAACTATCCAACACAAAATCTGAAGGACAGTTATTTTCCAATTTGTCAACTGGTCCCATGAGTGAAACTTTAAGTTGATTTGTACTAAACTGAGATTTCAAAAACCCTCTTCCCTGGTCCACAGCTCCAAGAAGTTTGAAGAGGTGACCTGAAGAGTCAGGTAGAAGAGGGAAGGAGAAAGTTGCTAGAAAGTAACTCACATCAGTAACATCTCAAGTACTGGACTTTGCTCATCCCAGGCTAGATGTTCCAGAATGTAAGCAACCTACAACTGAACAGCTGGGAGAGAAAATGCAAGGTCTTGCACAATGATGCCAAAGGTCAAGTTGCGGTCACATTTCCGTGTGAACCTACCAGTCCTTCAATCACAAGTTTCTAGCTTACTTTTGTTCAAGCAAAGTCAGGAAGTCTCCTTCAACTTCAAGCTGTTTCCTTTCGGCTTCAGTCCCCTCCGTGTCTCAAAAGCTTCTCACACAATTGCACTCCTATGAAAACTGATCTGGAAGGAATTGTGTTTATTAAAGTTCCCCCTCAGACTTTTTCTTTTAGCAGCCACTGTAGATCGAAATCGGGATAAGATGAGCCAGGGAGGCTCATGTGTATGTTCCAATTAGGATCTAATCAGCAACTGCTGCTTCATACAAATCTGATTTAGAGCTGGTGCAAAAGAGGCAGCAAAAAAGGGCTTACTGCTAGCAAAATGATCGTGAGACTTAACAAATGAAAAGTGATTTTCTTCTTGGAAAATCAAATTTTGTGCTCCGAGCAATTCCTCCATAATTAACTGAATATTTTTACTAAAAAAAGCCTTCATGTTTTTAGAAACGCTTCCAAATTTGCTTCCCATCATCTAAAACAAGCAGTACCATTTTAAATGCACTGAAGGGTAGTAGAAAATGCTTTGTGAACAATTTACCAGTTATCTAACCATCATCCCAAACCCATTACTGCCTTCTGTATATAGACAGTTAATCTTCTGGAGACCCATACAGGTAGAGACATCCTGCTTCTCTCTATGAAGTTATGTCATTTGCTTCATATTCCGTACAGTACACGGGGTCTTCTTTTGCTGAGGCAGATACCTGCAAGCTACTTCTTGAAACAAAAGATCTCTTTCTGACCTGAGGATGTTCTGAAGTTTAGGAGACCTTGAAAGCAACAGGCTAAATCCAGTTCTTAGGTTCAACTTGAGTCAACACATTAAATTAATGCAATGGTTCCCAGCCTGAGGGTCGGGACCCCTTTGGGGGTCGAATGACCATTTCACAGGGGTCGCCATGAGCCAGTGAAGAAAAAGGCACAAATGGCTTGGGTCTGGAGGAGGAGTGGGGAAGTGGGGGGAGAGTGAGTTACAGCTTGATAGGTTGGAGGAGATGACAGTCCATGGCACCGGAGGCTGCGATTGGCTGAGGGTGCCTGTAGAGGGCAGCTCTCTATGGCACCTGCGGCAGTGGCCTGCCAAAGGGGGCTTGTGGCCTCTTCCAAGCTGGGCAAGGGGTCACCACAACATGAGCAACTGTATTAAAGGGTGGCGGCATTAGGAAGGTTGGGAACCAATGAATTAATGGGATGTATGTTAAGTGTTGACGAGAGGTGGAGACAACATAACACAACACACACCAGGAGAAAAAAGCAGGGCACACTCAACTTCCTATTTTCTTATATATTTTCCAATATGTACCAACAACATACGCAAAGCTAAATCACTCATTAAGGTATGCACTGGACAATTAATTCCTATTTATAATACTTACTGTTTGTACAATTTGTAATCACTAATTCAGATGATTAAAAAAAAACCACCCTCAACCGCTGAAACCAATAAATCACAGATTAGCTTAGAGCTGTTAGAAAGCATTAATTCCATTCCCAACGCTAAATTACATTTTACAATTTCTGTCAATAGGCTTGGATGAAACCTTGAAATGATTAATGTTTTATCAAGAGATTGCACACAGGCTGGGAAAAACCCAGTTCGCCAATTAGGATGTACCACTGGTGCCGTGTTTCATGGGCGACTGAAAATCTGACAGAGTTGTCACTAGCTCTAGTACCCATTACTCTGACAAAAGTTAAGTACTTATCTGAAACTAATTTTGCCCGTCGACTCAAAATGTGGAGACTGAGATAGGATGCTGAAAATCCAGCCCTCCTCACAACTCCATTTCCAACATCTTTTCCAAGACAAGGAGAGAGACAAGGCTGAAAGCAAAGTGATGTGCTAGGACTTTTCAGAGTTCTTATGCTGCATTTTAGTCTCTCTGTGTAATAAAGAGGATTAAAAATACATCAGGCACAGGAATTCAGACTGAACACTAGGCATTGTGCCTTCGGACCAGATGCAGCAAATGAAAAGGCTTAACGTAAAATGGGAGCATTATGGGTGCCCCTAAAAGACATCTTAGACATCTTTTCCAATAGACAAATAACATTTGCCAGCTTTCTGGGAAAGAATGAACAGACTTGGCTGAAAGCATGCAAAAAGCAAAGAATCGCTGATTTAAAATCAGGGTGTTGTTGGATATAGCTTTAAACGACAAATTGTCCTTTAGTATAAAAGTTTTGCAAGGGGAAATGAGCAAGGATATATTTTATGATATTTGGGGAAAATTTATAGATTATGTACTATTAAAAGGGAAAGGGATACAACCGTCATACAATCCAACACAGTTCTGGAGAACTGGACTCTAAGAAGACAACTAGAGAAAAAAAAGAAGATGAAGAAGGAAGAGAAGATAAAGGAATACTGGATGGTCCCGGGGGCTGGGGTGCACTTTGTAGTGATATTTTTGCTCATTGTATTGTTTATTGTATGTTTGTTTATTTTTTTAAAAAATCAAAAAAAATCAGGGTGTTAAAATATTAGTGCGCTAAACAACATTTCTTATTACATTTGTGTAGCAGAAGATTTGAGTAAAATGAATCAGAATCGGAATCAGAATCTGTTTATTGGCCAAGTGTGGTTGGACACACCCAGAATTTGTTTTGGTAAAATGTGCTCTCCATATATAAAAGGAAATATAAGAATCATATATTCAACAATAAAAACACAGTACAACAATACAATATAACCTATGATTTAAAAAGGAAGAAGAGAAGTAAAAATTAATTATTCAACAGTTTGATAGCACTAAGAAACTGTCTTTATATCTAGTTGTCCTAGTATGCAATGCCCTAAAACGTCGCCCTGAGAGTAACAATTGAAACAGATTATGTCCAGGATGTGTGGAATCGGTATATATTTTCATCCCCCTCTTTTTAGCTCGTGTGGGATACAATTCCACAATAGGCACTACTGAATAATATATCTTACATTTTAAATAATATATCTCATAGATATTTTTAAAAACTACTAAGATCTAATTGGAATCCCTCTGACTCTTCACAGCAGAACAGTTGAGTCTGTTTGTTTTATAACAGGCTAATAACCACAACAATAATGTCTGCTGCATAATAATTACACCATCAGGTTTCACACTACTAAAGGCAACATTTATTAAACAGGTATGTGCCATTCACAAACCAGTGTGATGTAGTGAATAGACTAATGAACTGAGACACAGGAGTCAAGATGGGCATAAACCTGGAAAATGGTGGTTTGCGATGGTTTGTGGTTTGCCATGAACTATAAGAACATAAGAACATAAGAACAGCCTTGCTGGAACAGGCCACAGCCCATTCAGTCCAGCATTCTGTCTCACGATATTCTGCCTTCCTCTCCAACCCAGAGGTTGTCCTTAGGCATCCATAATGATAGCCATCGATAGTCTTGTTCTCCATGAACTTGTCTAATCCTTTCTTAAAGATGTCAAGGCTGACAGCTGTCACCCCTTCTTCTGGCAGGGAGTTCCACAGACCAGTGATCCTCTGGGTGAAAAAGTATTTTCTCTTACTTGTTTGAGATCTAGCACTCAAAAGTTTCATGGAATGAACCCACTATGATGAACCAACTGAAAAGCCAAATTAACTCCTATTTAAAACAAGCCTTTTCCCTTCAGAAAAAGGGTGTATAGGTGGGATTGGATTCAGGACCCTAGTCTGATTAACTGCAAAGAAAAGCCAAGTCAAGTCCAAGTTGAGTCACCAGTGTGACTCTAGTCCGACTTGACAGAGAGTTCCAGAACATGTGGCCCCCTCTCTGTTTAATAGCAACTTTCAGAAATATTGTTGGCCTGTGAGCTTCGGCGTGGAAAACATGTGTGTCATCCCACCAAGTTATGGTTCTTCAAGTTGATGTGAGTTTTGGGGCTGTTTGGCCGTGTTCTGGAACACAGCCAAACAGCCCAAAAAACGCACAACAACTATCAGATCCTGGCCGCAAAAGCCTTTGAGAATACATTATGGTTCTTCGTTTCCTGTGAAATCCCAAACGAGAGGCAACAATAAAAAAGACTCCAAGCTATCTCCTCTCTATTAGAAGGCAAGAGAAGCCCTGGAAAAGGAAATAATACCAAGTCCTATCATATATCATGGAAAGACTACAAAATTCCATTCATAATCCCTGTAAACAAGATCATCAGCAAAATACTGGATGGAATACATTGTAGTTCTTCACATCTACATAGTGAGGCGAAGAAATAACCATTTTACTTTCAGAACCATCAAAAGGCACACTTACATATACTAATAATAATGTATGCTCATTTAAAATACAAAGATCCACGATAACTGAAAACAGTCAGTTCCCATATATTTTTCATAAGATATAAATAATGACTTGTTTAGACTATTGCTTTTCCATCTCCTGGCCACCATAAATCTCACCACTACTACTAGTACTATGATGATTTGTTTTCTAAGTTCCCAACTGGCTTTCTTTTAGAAAACCATTAGTGCCTCACAAAACAGATGTCCCACACTATTTATAATACAATATTGCCCAGGAATGAAATAAAACTTTTTATGACCTGAAATTCGAGCTTTTAACAACATCTGTGCATTGCGAAGAAAATATACGCTGACTTCTTAATCACAAAGGACAGAGCCATGTTTTTGAAAGGGACCGTCTGCCATTAAGTACATATTAGTGGCATTATGTTAAAATGATTATATGCTTATTTAATTATAACCCACTCTACATGGCAGTCCATGTAGCCTGTCTCACAATTAATCATGATTAACGAAACCCGCAGCACACAGTAAAACGGGGTAATCAGAAGGATTACACAATATAGTTGCTGTATGTTTCTGCTTTGTCTCCATTTGAGTTATCAGATCTCCATTAATTTGGCAGCCAAGAGAAAAAAGCATTATGGCAACACATGAGTGGAGAGATGGGACAAAACCCAACTGCACCAAATAAAGGTGATTTTTCTGCATGAGAGAAAGGCATTAGGATTCAACCAGTGTTATAATGTCACATCTGCTAGTTGAAAAACCAAAGTGAAAAAGGAATAGGTATCCATCAACACAGTACCCTTATAAGTACCCTTGAACCAAAGAAGCCAGCTCATCATCTCCCATCATATGCAGTACAGTAGTAAAATAACCACATTATGGAGAAGATTCTAGAAGACTAAAAGGTGAACATTCTATTGCACTCAAGTTGGTTCTGAGTACCTGCTATGATTGGAATGATCAATGACAAGAATAAGCATAACGCCTCCCCCAAAGATGTTAATGACTTTCCTCATATGCAGTACATGTGAAAAGTACCTACTTAATACTATAGAAAAGATGAACATACCGTTCTAAGACTACTACAGTGAGAATCCAACCTACTCTTCAACCGTCATAATGCACACTCTATCTTGTTCTAAAGGACCCCAGAGGTGTCCACTGCACATCTGTACACAAACGTAAAACATTCCTTCCTCCCTCAAAACAGCACAAGAAATAATCTTGACTTCTTCCTTGGGGAAGTCAAGAATTAAATTAAAATATTTGCAAGATTTGGAATCAAGAGGAGGTATGGGACTTCCAAATTGGATTCTTTATTATAGAGCTTCTTCCTTAATTTAGATTAAAGAATGGATAGAATTAGCCAATACAAGGCTTGAGAAACTTGAGGGATATGGTTTGAAATGGGGTTGGCATGCCTTTTTATGGTACAACAGAACAGAAGACTTCAAACATTTCAATAATCACTTATGAAGAAGAGCACTACTTTGGACATGGAATAAAATTAAAAAGCAAATGTGCATTAAAATTCCACATTAGGTGACACCAGTAGAAGCCTTTGCCCTGCCTAGTTTAAGAGAAAATAAAAACGTTTTGCGATAGAGTGATAGTCTAAATTTAGATGAAAGTTTGAAAACCCAACAAGAATTAGATGAACAAGGAAATGATTTGGACTGGTGGACTTGCTCCCAGATCTCTTCTAGATATTCCAAAGACAAACAACTTGGAAAATATGCCTTTTGACATAATTTTGTTAGAGGTAAAGGAAAAACGTATTAAGCAATTATATCACTTTCTGTTAGATTTTGATACACAGGATGAGATGGTAAAAGACTGTATGGTCAAATGGGCTCAAAATATAGGCTGTAATACTGAGTGAGAACAATGGGAAAAGGTTTGGAAAAACAATATAAAACTTGCTAAATCAGTTGTATTTAAAGAAAACATTTATAAAATGTTTTATCAATGGTATATGATACCGACTATCTTAGCTAAAATGAATACTCAGATATCGAATGATTGCTGGAAATGTAACCAAAAAGAAGGTTCACTATTTCATATGTGGTGGCTGTGTAAAAAAGCTCAAAAATTCTGGAATAACATTAGACAGCTTTTGCAAGGTGTTTTAGAGAGCCCAACAGACCTAAAACCTGAACTCTTCTTGTTAAACATAATGCCATATACAGTGGATCAGCAAAGTGTATATTTAGTGATTCATATCATAACAGCAGCGAGAATTATCTGTGCAAAACACTGGAAAGAGTCAGGGATACCAAATGAACAGGAGCTGATAACCAGAATCCTTGAGACTGCAGAAATGGACAAGTTGTTGGAATGGCTAGAGGTACATCGGAAGGTGAAACATCAGGAATGTTGGGAGAATTTTATATGTGGTTACAAAAAAGGCAAATTTAAGTCGAAAATATGGCAAAAGCCAAAAATTGCTTGGTTATCTATATGTAATATGTTTACATAACCTTGAATTGAAGTGTTTAAGTCACACATGCCTTCATTATGCTGAGCATTCTTCTAGTCTCAGGTAACACCTATTGTCACTACAGACTAAATCGGTGGTTCTCAACCTGTGTGTTCCCAGATGTTCCTGGACTGCAACTCCCAGAAGACTCCACCACTTGCTGTGCTGGAAGGGGTTTCTGGAAGTTGCAGTCCAGGAATATCTGGGGACCCACAGGTTGAGAACCACTGGACTAGATGATCCAGAAGAACCACGGACTAATTCAATGGAAACAGCATTGGCTAGGAAAAGTTCCATAATCACCTCAAGAAAACACTTCAAAAATATGAGATGCATTTCACATAAGGAAGAGCTGGGTTTATGGAGCCCACCGTCAAGCAACATGTTCCTCCTAATAAGATGAGTTAATATGTGCTCTCTGGATTGCGGGTGGGAAGGGTTAGGGTGTTCTTTTAGACCAGGCATGTCCAAACTTCAGCCCTCCAGATGTTTTGGACCACAACTCCCACAGGCCTTTGTCATTGGCAATCTAAGCTTAGAATTCTGGGAGTTGTGGTCCAAAACATCAGGAGGGCCGAAGTTTGTACATGCCTGTTCTAGATGCTAGATGCGAGCCCTAATACAAAAGCTTTCCGGCTGCAAACCCAAACTGAATTAATAATAACGATCATAGAACTGTCACAATGGAAGGGAACCTAGGGACCATCAACTCCACCGCCCATGGTCAAGGTGGCACAGTGGAGAATTGAACTCCCAACCTCTAGCTCTCCAGCCAGATGCTTAAACCACCGAGCTATCCAACAGTCTCCTGCTGCAGACATTGAATCACCTATTCTCTGAGAGTACTTAATCAGAGATAAGAAAAGGGCCAGCCAGATGTGGAACCAACAATAACCCATGGGTGTGTGTTCCCCATCTGTTTTCTACAGCGGGTGCTAAAAAGTCAAGCAAGGCATTCCCTCTGTAGTTAATTAAGGACCAGGTATTGTTCTGAATAGATACAATAACAACTGCAATAGATGGCAATAAGACTTTTTGTTGCTTCCAGTCTCAGTAGGGCCAGCTGCTAGAAGAAACCCTGTGATGGCTATGTATTCTGGTTTATCAGTGGCTGCTATTAAGGAGTCTTGATGCAAGTCAACAATTCTAGCCATCTTACAAATAAGACAAGCAACCAGTAGTAGACATACTGTACTGCTGAACCAATGCCATACAGTTAGAAGAAAAACAAGGCAGGATTGAAGTTGTAGTAACTGTTGGTTTTAACTTTAAAAAATGTAGGAAAACTATTACCCCACAGATGTTCAATAAAGCTAGAATTAAGTTCCCAGCAGTATGATTACCCTGTACGATATAACTGTGCTGACAGCACCGGGCTCCTTAGAAAACTCCTGATGTGGTGTCACTGCTCATCATTACAACAGATGCTAAATGCTTCTTTATAATGTGCTTCTATTATTTCATCAGATTTCTCCCATTTATTTCTAGAAACTTGGCTTCCTTAAGGCTTTAATGTAGTTGATTTATAAGAGATCCCTTCCCTCCTAAGCCTAATCACCCACACCAAGAAAGCATTAACAATACTGACAAAACACAGGATACAGCCACGGTCTTAAGACTGCCCCAAGCAAGACGCCTGCTATAATTAGGGCATGCTAGTTTGTAAGGTTTGTATATTACTGTTGGGTGCAGTTCAGCAGCACACCTGATTGCCTTGATTTGATCTATTCAGCTTATTAGGTTCCTGGTTCAAAATGAGGGCAAAAGCTAAGAAGCCGCTAAAAGAAGACAAAGAGAAAATGTCATGACAAGCAATGAAATGAATGAAGCAGATCTCTGGGTCCTCCTTGTGTCAGACAGTGAAGCTCTGGGTGCAACGTATCTGCCTCACATCAGAATACTTGGATGGACCAAGGCATCAAAACAGGAAACGGTGGGTCTTCTTTGCTGGTATTGGGTCTTAAAGACTTGCATGACAATATTGGCCAGAATCTTGTTGTGTAGCTCCACTGGCATAGCAAGTGTGTCTTCAGCAGCAGCAACAAACTGCTGCTAATGAAAGAGTTGCTTCTTTGAGTTTGGGTTGTCCATAACTCTTGCATGATGAGACGAAGTTGTGCGAAGTTGTAATTGAAGCAGGGAGTTTTTAATTAATTGCAGTTTTCTGCTGCAGTGATGCAATCCCCACAGGCTGCTAATCCTGATGCAACAGGATTTGGACCACTGAAGAAAGAGATACCATATTTTTCCATCTATAAGATGCCCCCAGGTATAAGATAAATCTGTTTTCCAACCCCAAATTACAATTTCACAACCACGTGGTTCTCCTGGCTTACTTCTGTGCATAAGACGGCTCTCAATTTTAGTCTAACATTTTAAGGCCAAGTGTGATTTGAGCACTACAGATAAAAACTACTGGAAATTTTCTTATCGGTTGTACTAGAAAAGCAAGTGCAAGATTGTGTAACCATACCACACTCGTGTTTCTGACCATATGGCTGGTGTACTCTTAAAATGGATAGCCGTGAAAGAAAAACAAATCAAGTGAAGCCCATAAGTAAGTGTGGAAACGAATTTATTCAAAGCAGACAGATCAATTTTTGAAAACTCAAAAATAGACCCTCATCAAGGGAATCCATAATTAACAGATACATAATGACAATTAGCAGATAAGATTTAGTTTCTCAGAGAGGAAAGGTGAAGCAAAAGGCAAGGAAAATATGATTTTCCCCATTGCTGAATGCAAGTGCTATTTCTGAGCTTATTATAGATAACTGCTGGTTCTTATCTCGCATCAGCAAATCAAATTTAGACTATTCAAATTCACTATGTGCTTGCAATTTTTGAAGGAGTAGCTGTGTTTGTTTGTACAAGCATAGCAAACAAAAACAAAATAATCTAGAGATTCAAATGTTGTAGCATCTTAAAGACCAACATCTATATTTTAATAAGAGCTTTCATGGATCAAGTCTACTTCCTCAGATATAAAAAGGAGACTGTATGACCATCATATTTATAATGACCCCATGATCAGGAACTACTCAAAATCACAGCTTAACCATTTACCACTTCATATGTCCACACTTATGCACAAACTTCTTCCATCATCTCTTAGAAGGGAAAATAAGAGGCTTCCTTTGCTCTACAAATTCTTCACTTCGGACAAACCAACCACCTGAAAACAGTTCTGTTCACAGAAAACAAAGAGCATAAAGCTACAACAAAGCTGGCTCGGTCTACACACTACAGTGCACGCATCAGGGAATACACCAATCATATCAACCATCTCACACCTATTAAGCCTTGCTTGGACTCCAATAATTAATTGAAAAGTCAGCTGATGCAATAGGCTGCCAACTAACCAAACAGCTTGAGCCCAGGGGGACACGCAAGAGCTATCTTACAACTTTCTTCCCCCAAAATTCTTAGCAAGGCAAAGCTGTCTTAGGGGCAACACTGTGGCAAACAGATTGTACATTAAGCCTCAGTTCTATGGATTTGGAAGCCACACCACGTAGATTACATTTCTCACCTTTTGTGTTCTGAATCTCAATGCCACTAGTCTTTGAAACTGAAGAAGCTCCTGTTGTTATTAATTACTATTAATGTACTACTTGAAATATTTGCATTAGGGGTGTGATCACCAAATTCTTCATATTCACCTGCTTAAGCTCCCTCCATGGAACCAGAAACCTCAACGACAAGTTTTCTAACTCCATGAATTTCTTGATTCCAAGACCAGAAGCACTATTCTCTCTTATCGAAATTCCTTTTATTCCTTTTGAAATACATTATACAACATCATTGTGAGCAATGATCAGTTTGCCTGATAACCTTCAGTAGAGCCCTGGGTATATTGAGTCAGAGGTAATTCCCACACTGTCCAAAAGAACACATTTTGGGGGAAACACACCAAGACAGCTTTGTGACACAGTGTGACACAAAGGCACAGGATCTACAAATGTGTACAACTGGAGAGGGGGAGGAGCAGGCACTCATAACATGCGCAAGCACATCAGAGCACTTCCATCCATGAAGGATTTTCCAGAGCTCACTAAGCACAATCCTTAGACCATGTGTTTCCAGACCTTAACAAATGAGGTTCCTCAAGTACATCAGTTCTGACGTTGTTGTCCTGAAGGTGAAACTTGATCTCTCCCTAAGTTCTAAAAGCTTCCCCGAGGGTGGCATTTTGTGATTTCATGGTATCTTTTCGCCTTGTTGAAGACAGCTATTAAATATTCCACTTCCCCGTAGACCCCCTCCTGGCCCACAATATTTGGTGAGGTAAAAACAAACAGGCAAAAAGGCCAAACAAGGACCCACCAAGAGACTACAAAGAAAAATACTGTTCTGCTAAATGACACACTATGCTGAACTAGACAAGAGGGTGAAATGCTCCACAAACACACCCCTCTCATTACTTTGCAAAGAACCTGTTCATAGGTTTCCATAGAGACATAGCTCCTGCTGAATACCCTGTTTCTGCACAGCCTGCTCTCCATACAAACAGCAGCACTGTGGGTTACCAAAAGCACACAGTTACTTCCAACATACTTCAGGTTTTGCTGTCTAGTCCTTGGGCAGTATGGATTATCACTTAGTTTATTTCGATTATCACTTAGATTACCTAGAGATTCCCTATCACCATCACAAAAGGTGGCTCACAGATAGATAGATAGATAGATAGATAGATAGATAGATAGATAGATAGA
>JAHTLZ010003542.1:71358671-71376566 GCA_023846285.1 Phrynocephalus versicolor
TTATTATTATTATTATTATTATTATTATTATTATTATTATTATTATTTACAAGGCAAGTTAAAATTATAGTGCAAAAGCATTACCTTACTTATACTTCAAGAAGCAGATGCAGGGGAGTGTTATCAGGAGACAGATATCTAGTCTCATGCGCTCCCAGAGGCATTTGGTGGGGCCACTGTGAGATACAGGAGGCTGGACTAGATGGGCCCTTGGCTCTTCTTAAGTTCTAATGTTCTTATATATTCTATAAGTGCTTTATCTTTTTCTAATTACACCCACTAAGTCATCTTCTAAAATAGTTAAATATCACACACACACACACACACACACACACACACACACACACACACACACATACACACGTTAATTCTTTTAAAATATTACATTCCAGCAGTCAAAATTATTTCCCATAAAATAAAACGTGATAAATTTATGAAAACCCAGAAGCCTTTATTAACATATGGGATTAGCACAAGAAATGAAGAATGTGCTATGGGAAATAACTTTGTGTGACATGTGAGTTTTCTGAATGGCTTGGAGAGAGAGGGTTGCACAGAACCCAAAGGGACCAATTTGGAAGACCTACAAACTCTATGCCCCCAAACTGTGGAGGGGAAAGTCCCATTAGTAATGGTTGGGGAGGAGAAGTCATATGAACAAAAAGCCTGTTCACAACACTAAAGTGTATGGGGAGGCTTTAATTTTTATTTGGTATATTT
This sequence comes from Phrynocephalus versicolor, assembly GCA_023846285.1. Lineage (NCBI taxonomy): Eukaryota > Metazoa > Chordata > Lepidosauria > Squamata > Agamidae > Phrynocephalus > Phrynocephalus versicolor. Next base: position 71,359,392 of record JAHTLZ010003542.1, read on the forward strand.
TGCTCTCACTTTTACAGGAGTTTGGCTCAATCCCGAATTAGTTCCATCTGGAGCAAAACTGTGAATAGATATGAGACTAATGTGAAGTTTGGACTAAGAAGTCCTAATCATTTCAGTAGCTCCCCTCTTGGCTGACTGCCAGTGTAGTGTAGTGGCAGAATGTCAGAGTAGACCTAAGAGGTATAGCTTCAAAACTCTAGTCAACCACAGAAACTCACCAGGGTGAGGAGAGGAACAGTGAAAAACCAAGCTACTAAATATCACACATACCTTGAAAACCCTAATAGCACCATAAGTTGGAAGAGAATTGACAGCATTTAGCAAAATCAATCAAAATCAAACTATATTTATTGATTTATTTTACTTTAGAGTATTTTTTACTTCGCCTTTCGCCTTGAAAAAAGGACCCAATGTGGCTTACAGTAATGAGGGATAATATTCAGTCCACTACAATTAAGACATGTTCAAGTACAGAGAACAGGGAATTGAGGGATATCTCACAGCATTAATAGGCAACATAACATTAAAGCTACAAGAGAATGCAAGCAGTAAAGTTCCATGTAAAGTTACAAGAGAACATGAGCAGTTAAAAGAAGAGTAAAGTTCTATGTAAAGTTTTGAGTGATGGAAACTAAAATTGAAAACATAGTGTCAATGTAATCACATAAGATTATAAGTACAGTACAGTGGTACCTTGTATAAAGGAATTAATTCATTCCAAAGGAAATTATGTTAAGCAAATTTTCCTTTATACGAATTTCCCATAGGAATGCATTGAAAATGAAGTAATCCCTAATCACAACCATTTTTTATGTTGTACAGATTCACCCCTTAGGTGATTCTGTTAAGCAAATTTCCCCTATCTCTGGAATTTTTTATGTTGTACAGATTTTATGTTATACAAAACATTTGTTATACGAGGGTCCACTGTAGTTATAAACACCAAGTCTATGTGATCCTATAGATTCATATAACAGATGATTTGTCCTTAAATATCCCATTACAGTCTTTTCAAGGGAGCCCAAACAGTTCTATGTTGAGTTCAACACATTTTATACCCATGAATGCAGCTTAAGACACGGTTCTGTCATTTTATACTTGTCTAAAGTTCTAAATAAAGCTTGTGGTTCTCCTGCCCATTTCCCCCCTCCCATGTATCGAGGCAAACCCTACAGAAATAGAATCCTTTCTTACATGGAGTAATACAAAGCACTTTCTCAAGAATGTTTTAGAAATTAATTGCGGGCTAAAAATGAGTTTCATCTGTAGTTTCAGAAGATACACACCTAACACTACATTAGGCACAAGATCGTTCACCATTCAGAACACGTACAGTTGTAGCTTAAAAGAGAAAGATAAGTACACCTCACCTCTCTTCCTCAATACAAAATATTTCCATGGCATTTTCACATGGGGACAAACCACCTGAGGGCCACTTTCTGCAGTCACAGTCCATAGCCAGAATTGGGCCCAACACCATCAGAAGAAAGGTTTGCCATTTGTTGTTGTTCAGTCGTTCAGTCGTTCAGTCGTGTCTGACTCTTTGTGACCCCATGGACCAGAGCTCGCCAGGCCTTCCCATCCTCCACTGCCTCCCAGAGTTTTGTCAAATTCATTTTGGTTGCATCGATGACACCGTCCAACCATCTCATTCTCTGCCGTCCTCTTTTCCTTTTGCCTTTGATTTTTCCCAGCATCAGGGACTTTTCCAAGGAGTCCTCTCTTCTCATAAGGTGGCCAAAGTACTGGAGCCTCAGCTTCAAAATCTGTCCTTCCAGTGAACATCCGGGGTTGATTTCTTTCAGAATGGATAGGTTTGATCTCCTTGCAGTCCAGGGGACTCTCAAGACTCTCCTCTAGCACCACAGCTCAAAAGCATCAATTCTGCGGCGATCAGCCTTCTTTATAGTCCAGCTCTCACTTCCATACATCACTACTGGAAAAACCATAGCTTTGACTATCCTGACCTTAGTTGGCAAAGTGATGTCTCTGCTCTTTAGGATGCTATCTAGGTTTGCCATTGCTTTCCTCCCAAGAAACAGGCGTCTTTTTATTTCGTTGCTGCAGTCTCCATCTGCAGTGATCAAGGAGCCCATTACTGCTGGTTAACAACAGAAACATGCCATCACAATTGGTGCAAATCCGCACCCCCACTGACAAGTTTGGTCCAGCATTAGCTGGTTCCACACATTTAAACGAGAGGGTTTAATGGAGCTATTCAAACCTTTTATACCATCCCACATTCCAAAACCAGATACTCAAATGATAAATGTACTCTCAAAGGCTTTCACAGCTAGGATCCGATAGTTGTGTGTTTTTCAGGCTGTTTGGCCATGTTCTGGAAGTTTTTCTTCCTATAAATGTACCTTTCGGCACATTTGGCTTCAGAGACTTGGACGCGGGGCAATGGTCTCGAACTACAGGAAAAGAGATTCAATTTAAACATTAGGAAGAATTTCATGATGGTTAGAGCTGTTTGTCAATTGAATATGCTGCCAAGGAGGGTGGTGCAGTCTCCTTCTTTGGAGGTTTTTAAGCAGAGCCTGGATGGCCATCTGTCGGAAATATTGTAATGGGGTTCCTGCATGGCAGGGAGCTGGACTGGATGGCCTTTGAGGTCTCTTCCAACTCTATGATTCTATGATTCTATACAACTGCCCTTCCTGCCTCTTACCAGACTTCTGGCCTGGCTGCAACACCATCTACAGTAGTCATGGATTTTAAGAACATCTAAAAGTTACATCCTGGTAAAGCACATCTTTTACCATGTCTGAACTTCTGGGACCTGCTTGGAAGAAGAGTTATTTAAACTCGAAAGCTTGCAAAGTTCCTTGTTTTTTATTTTTAATAGTGACCTATAAAGGTATCGCCTGTAACCTACTTTTGGCACTACTAGACTGTACTTTTCATCTTATAGGAATCCAGCCTCTGACACTGTAGATTAGAATATTATCTACCTACAGAGAGAGTTGATGAATGATTTTGTGTTAAGAATAAACCCTGGAGTTGTCAATCTACTGGACAGATTCTCAGCAATTACACAGCCGATGAATGCTCTTTAAGAATATTCAAGGTTAGAAGTAGAGCTTAGGATATTTTTCCCCCATGTGTCCTTTACCTTCATAGGCACTGCAGGAAATGATCAGCCCTTTCCTCTAAGAATTAATATTTGTGTTCTAAATTATGGCAGGTCTGTGTATCAGCAAGAACCCTGGAATCTCTGCAATGTGAAGAGAAGAGAAGGGGTGGAATAGTCATGTGGAACTGCAATTACATCCGGGTAATTTAAACGCATCTCTATTATATCCTCAAAATCATTGCTGAACTTTTACCTCTCTTTTTTTTAATCCATCCAAATAGATTTCCCTGCTGCATTGTAAAATTAAACTATTTCGTTTCCATTTCTGCACCCTAAGGCTTTAACGGCACATTAGAAAATAGTTTAATATGTTGAAATGATACCCAGGCCATTTAATATTATGGAAAATGGTCATTAATATCACTTCTTACACCTCAGAGAGTATGATAGCAATTCTGTAGTAAAACACAGTATTATTATTATTGTCTGTCTAATAGCATTAACATGTTTTAATCCTGAGGCTTTAAGGGCGTAATGGAGTTTCATTGAAAACTAGAATGTTCTGGATATTGTTTAGATTGAAATACTTCTTGTGCTTACCATACCTCATTTGACAGGCAGTGGCTCGTTAGGAGGAAGGACAAATAGGCTCATTAGGTGGACAATGGCCTAATGACCCTGTTGTCCACCTGACAAGCCTATTCAGGCCATTGTTCATCTTATTGAGCCTATTTCAGACCAGGGTGACATGAGGTCAACTGAACTATAAAATGGAGGACTTGCAACTAGCTTTCCTCAGACTGACAAAGCTGTTTGGATGAGCAGCAAAATGTTTTAGTCTCTCAAGAAAAGAAGTCTAGTTGCCGTGACCCAACTCCCAGATAAACTCACCTGGGTGACTGAGAATCTTCACAGACTTATATGGCCTGCAGCAGTTCCAGTTTATCACATTTCTCCTCAAATGTTGTCGACTAGATCAGGAACAGGCAACTTACAGGCCATCAAACTGGACAAGTCAACTTATTTGTCTACCTCATCCCCCTCTATCACCAAAGTCCTTTCCTACTACTTGGAATATACAATTCTACTAAGTCGGGGGTCTGCAACCCGCGGCTCTGGAGCCGCATGCGGCTCTTTGGAAACTTTGCCGCGGCTCCGGGAGGTTCCCCTCGTGGAAGGGGTCCCGCGGCATTTAAACTAGGACGGCGGGGGAGGCTCCAGCTCGCTGCCGCCGCCGTCCTCCTCGTCTTCATCTTCCTCCTCCTCCTCCTCCTCCTCCTCCTTCTGGTGCTGCTGCAGCCGCTGCTGCCGCCGCTGGTGTGCCACCGCCTCCTCAGCCGTGGCGAAGGCTCCCGGGCCGGCCAGGGCCAGGATGGCGGCAGCGGCGGCGGCGTTGGAGGGGCGGTGGGGGTGGCATCAGTGGGGGGTCTCCTCCTGCCACGGGGGTCAGGGGCCGCTCAGCAGCAGCAGCAGCAGGAAGCCTCCTCCTCCTCCTCCCGCCACCAGCCCAACCGCTGGCAGTGGAGGAGGCGGAGGCGGAGGCAGCCAGGGGGAAGCAGCCACAATGGCCGTGCCCGCCCGGGAAAAGGGCGAGGGGAGGCGGCGGCGGCCAGGCCCAAGCAGCCGGTCAGTTCGTGATGGTGGTGGTGGTGGCGGCACCGGCCTGGACGGACAAAAAGGGGGTCCGAAAGCGGAATGGAGGAGCGGACCGGGGAGATCCATGGTGGCCCAGTGCGCCACTCGCCCTCCCGCTTCTTTTAGCCTCAGCGTCCCTTGGAAGGCGACGGGGGCGACCGCAGCGCCTGGTCGGGCCTCCGCTGCATCACCCGCCCCTTCCCTCCGTCTCCTTCACAAGCCAAACTTTGCACACACACGCACACACACCACGGCTGCAAGAAGTGTGTGTGTGTGTGTGTGTGTGTGTGTGTGTGTGTGTGTGTGTGTGTGTGTGTGTGGAGAGAGGTCACCGCTCGCCCACTTCCAAAAAAAGGGATCAGCCACGGGGTCGCAGGCCCGTCCTTTCAACCGCTGAGGCGGGCGCCGCTCCCTCGCCTCTGGCTGAGGGACCATGGCGGTGGCGGCGCCAGCGCCGGTAGGCCCGGAGCGCGGGTCATCGCCTCACGGAGCCTCGAACGGCGGCTGGCCCAGCGCCCGGTTGCTGAGGCGCAACAGCAAGAACGGCGGCGGTGGTTGTATATATTTGTTTTAAATGTCGCAATGGTTTTGCGGCTCCCCGTTTTTTTTTTCCCGTCCGAAACGGGTCCAAGTGGCTCTTTATGTCTTAAAGGTTGCAGACCCCTGTACTAAGTGATCATACAGACATCCTGCAAATTCTGTTCAGTGTCAGGCCAATGGGCTAGATGCATTCCTTATCTCTGCATCAGATAAAAGAACTACAATGTCAGGATCTAAAGAACCATCAAGTCTCATATCCAAGAGCTTTCTTCAGCCAGCAACTTCCACTGTGATAGTGTGAAATTCTGAGAACAGAGGTGTGCTGGGAAATTTGCATTAATTGGTTTCTCTCCTCCCATTTATCTGATTTACTTTATGAACATACATAGGAAACTGGCCTTATTCTAAACTGGACTATTAATCCAGTATTTCTAGGTAAGGTACAGTACTAACCAGATGTAATTTTGCTTCACCTCCTAAAACAGACAAAATTGGAGCATTTAGGGTAGCTTGGTAGTAAAAAAAAATCACTTCTCTAGGCAGTGGGACTGTTACTCACCTCCTCAACCATACAAAGAATTCTTAGAATAGTATCATGGTTTGTGGTCAGTGAATCATGTTTGTTTCCTTTGTTTTCCCCATCGTAACAAGGAAACCACAAATGTTAAACACACATAGCAAAGTGTACAGTTGAGAAATGCACACATGCTTGCTTTAGCCGGGCTGGGGAAAAAAAAACATTTTGAAATACATCTGAATGTTAGTGCAGGAAGAGAAAAATGACTCAGAATTGGGATTGGAGGAAACACAATGGTTCCACATTTGAGACTCAGATGTTCTTGGATCTCAACTCCCAGACACCCTAGCTAGCACTGGCAACAGTCAGGGCTTCTGGCAGCTGTAATCCAAGAACATCTGGAACTCCAACTCTGAAGGCCACTCCAACAGAGCAGAATGCAGAATACAGAGCAAGATGGTACACATCGATTCGCATACGCTGACATACAGACCTAAGAATGGGCTTTGTTCAAACATTTGCCCCCGTTGCTCTTCAAGGAAAGGTGAACTCTTCATTTAAAAAAAAAAGATGTTATCAGGAGCATTTAAGCATGCACAATGTTTAAACTACCATTCTACTTGGATACCCTTATGGGGCTGAGATAAGGGAAATTTATCAGGCACAGAATTTAAGCCTTGATCATGAACATTAATGGCTTTGACAGGCTCCATGTTCATTAAACTGTAACTTTCTGAATTTATTTTCTTCTTGGCTGCTAACTGCAACATATGCACTTCTCATATACTGTTCAGCTCTATAACTATTGTTTGTTTCAAACGAAATCAGTGTTAACTGATATTAAGTGATCTTTGTCCACTGAGCTCAAGGCTAAATTGGCATCTTAAACATCATGCCTGAAGTTGTTTTGGATTCTAATGCAATCACCTGTTGATACAGAGGAGTTGGATGTATACTGTGGTTTTGAAAGTAGAACACTCATTTCCTTTTTGAAAGAAGTGCTGGAGAAATAGGTTTGAAACCAAGAGAGGTACCATCTTTCCTCCACCCACCCTTGCAAAAAAGAAAAATGCTAGTTTTTGTCAGCAATAAGTATGTTGTGAGTTCAAATGTGGGGATTAAGCAAAATACGCTTTGTTCAATTGAGGATTTATGTCTGGACAAAACAATTGAGGATGTGTGTATGTGTGTGTGTGTGTGTGTGTGTCTGTGTATGTCTCTCTCTCTCTCTGTGTGTGTGTGTGTGTGTGTGTGTGGTGTCATGTCGTGTCATGTCGTGTCGTGTCGTGTTGTGCTGTGTCGTGTCATGTCATGTCGTGTTGTGTTGTGTTGTGTTACAGTTGTGACCGACTCTTCGTGACCCCGTGTCTATGGAGGGTTTTTTGGTAGGAATACTGGAGTGGGTTGCCAGTTCCTACTCCAACGTGTGGTCCTTTCACAATACTACAGAAAGGGAAGGTGATACTTAGTCCATATTCCTCCTAGCCTAGTACATCTTGCAGTACATGGACAAGGCTGGCCCTTATCATTAGAGAGAGTCAGGCTGTTGCCTTAGTTAGGTGTTGCTCCAAAGTGGAGGTTCACTGTTGCCCTACCGAAGGCTCTGCACCTGCTAAGTTGGCCTGCTATCTTCAGGTTTGGTGGAGGATGCAATTTCATGGGTATCATTTGAGACAGATTCAACCAACAGTTCAGCTGGATTCTGGATAGTGAAATGGGAGAACCAACATTTTATTCTTTGTCCCAGGAAGAAATGTTTATTGCTCCAACCCTTGATGGGAGGGGCCAGCTTTCTCAGATGCCTTCCAACTTCCCTCATTTGGCCAACTGTTGGCTAGAGAGGACCACTCAATCCCCTCTTTCCATCTCCAGAATACAGACCAGTAAGCCCATCTTTTTGCTTGTGAACTGAACACCTTAAGTGATGTGCATCTCACCTTGAACCTAACAATCCTATCAGTGGAAAAAGTTACCCTGTAAAAACGGAGTCTTCCAAACTAGCCAAAAGGTTTGCATTAAATGCTGGCACAACAATCTTTTCCATTGTGCAAAGCCATTTTCGATTTTCAGGTTACCTATATTGGGGAGGTTCAACTCTCTGAGAAACACCAACCAACATCCAGATATTTCATGCTCTCCTTTAAAAGCCTTAGACTTGCCAGTTTATGATGCCTACCGGCACTCAGCGCTCCCAAAGCACTCTGAGTGGGACATCAAAAAGCAAAAACCGATGAGAAGCCATCCATCTTTCGAGTAAATATAAAGCTACATGCCATCCTCATGAGGCAATTTCTGCCATGGCTTGAGTCACAACCTGCAAAGGGGTATACATCAGAAAAGAATCAGGAGCGTGGGTTGAGAGGCAAACCGCAAGAGCGTCCCGACAACAGAATAATCAAGAAAAGAAGCCGCCTTCGGCACTCGCAGGGGGTTCACAGCACCTTGGAGGTGTGTGCCAGATAGCACTCCTTGGGAAATGGCCCAAAATAAAAAGATCACTTGGGTTTTGACGCTGCCATGTCAACAAGGTGATGTGTGAAAAAGACAAAGGAGAGGAAAAGTGTTTTTGAACAAAGCCACAATAACACATGTGTCATCTTCCTTGGAGGAGGAGAAGGCCCAAGGTATTCTGGATGTCAAGGGTTCAAGATTGGGAAGATCATTTCCCTAATGACAGATGTGAGAAGATGTTGAGTTGAAGCCTTTTCCATGGAGACTCAAGGCTGAGAATATACTGAAAAGGTAGTTCAGAGTAGCTATTCTCAATGTGGTTTTGGCTACAGCCCTTTTAGGAGTTCTTCCCAGGTTCTGGGGACCACCACCACCACCACCACCGTCCCATCAAAGGAGGATAGAACATGAACCAATGAACAGAAAATCCCCTTCTCACATTTTTCAGTCCATGGCTCCCTTCAGGGACTCCCACGGGTCCCCCCCCCCCCGAGAATGGCTGACTTAGAGTAAAACCTCATAAAGCAATACAATTTACAGGAAACCTTCTACACAGGATGCCCTTCAGTCACAATTGGACTTGACCAAATGACACAAGGTTGGTTTAGGTTTGTTCTTTCACTTTTCAACCAGTGTCTTTGCCACCCAAAATGGGTGGCATACAGTATCCAAAGACATGGTTGCAACTACTAGCACTGGTGGCTTAAGAATTCAATAATTTAGACGGCTGTTCCTCCAAGGTGGACCCTCCACTTATTAAGGGAATATATCTCTGCAGAGTAGATTCTGGGGGGGGGAGGGGAATTTGTTCCATAAATGTTTTTCATAATGACACTGATGTCAACGGCACTATCTCAACATCCCACTTCGGCATCCAAAATCAGCTCATGGTTCTGAATGTTACAGGCATTGGTCTTTCATCTCTAGTTTGGCTTCAGAATAATAACAGATTACTCAAATAATATTTTAGTCAAGCAAGAAAGAGAAATCAGTAGTGAAAATCCAAAGCAGCAATCAGTTAAATCTATCACTTAGTGTGGCCCTCTTTTTAAGAAGGAAAAAACAGACAGGCATGTAGTGTTACAGATTGGACACTAGAGGGAGCTATTGACTCCAGATATTTTGTAGCACATACAGAACTTTAAAAGACCTGAGATGTGCTTAAAATAAAAGTAATCAAGAGAAATTTAAAACTGAACTAGATGAAAATGGGGGGAGGAGGGTCTGAGAGGATAAGAATTCTACTTAAGAGAATGCCAAGACTTTGTATAGAATAATTCAAAGAAAAACACTCAAAGAAAGGCTTATTAAACTTGGAAATAAGTGTCTACCTAATAAACCAGGGAATTTTAAAGATAGCATTTACAGGAGCTTTTGATATAAGTGGACAACTTAATACATGTACTGCCAAGCAAGAGAATACTACTTGTTTTTAGCAGCATTAGTTCAAAGCAAAATCCACGTTTAATATTACGGATGTTTCTATGACTGAATGCCACATGATTTGATGTTACCAAAGCTATAATTACTGGCAGAGGCACCTCCTGATTTCTCAAATACTTTAATTAAAACCTGGACCTGCTATACTGTCTCCCAACACATGAAGGTGGGGGATGGAGGAGAGAGAGAGAGAGAGAGAGAGAGAGAGAGTCTGTGTACATACAAAGCAGATTCTGCATAGCATAATTATTACCTGTCTGATGAAGACGTCACAAAGATTAATCAATGTTTTTCCTCTGCGCGGTAATCATTTTAATCATCATTTCACACAATGGAAGCTATCTCTCAAAACCAAAGCCAATTGGGACATTTCAAAAGGGCACAGCGGGTATTTCCAAAGGATTCTTTTAACTGTAATATAATTAACAGTCTGGTTAAAAACAACATGTGCGTGCCTGCGTTTCATCTTTGGGGAGTTTCTTCGTCCATTCATCATGCATGCACCTGCATTGTGAACGACAACACAAGGGCAGGAGCATGGTCCAAGTGACTCTCTGTGGGCCCAACTGCTCTCTGCTTTGAAGACTTTGCTGATGTCTGCAGACGGGAAAACAGATGCCACATAAAAATTGCACAAGTGCTGAGCTGGGCCAGGCCCCATTGCCTGGCTTGGGGGGGGGAGTTGCAGCAAGACTAAGTTCAACTTTTAATAACCATACAACAAACAAAACAAACAAACAAATGGGTGCAGCATAGGATGGGTGGATTTTCATAGACTACAAACCCTATAATTCTCCATTCCAGGAGTTCTGCTTGAACAGAAAAGCCTAAACTGGATTCCTTGGTGGCATGGGTTTGTCTTCAGAAAAAAGGCTCCCAGCTACAGTGGTGTAGCTATGGGAGGGCAAGGGGGGACACATGACTTCGGGCACAGCATTTGGGGGTAGCAAATTGGGTGCCAAACAACCCCCCGCCCATGAGTCTAAGGAAGATGTATTGCGGGTGACCTGCCAGGGCTGGCATGGAGGGTTCCCCGGCCACCACTGGCACCTTCTACATGACACCTTAGCCCCTCCCCGTCCCTTGGGGGCACATGAAAACTGACTTTGTCCCTGGGCGCTGAAAACCCTAGCTACGCCTCTGCCTGGGTAGAGCTTAGGAAGAAATGGATGGAGATAGGCCCAGGTCAATCTCAAAGGCTTCTAGTTGAGGCCTTTCTATCAGGTGCAACTCCCAGAGTAGGAAAAAATATGGGGTTCATATTAAAAGAAACCCTTACAACTACAAATGGGGCCTGCAACAAAATGTTGCAGATTCTTCCAGGCTAACCTATTGTACCCCCTCAACCTCACTTGTCATTTTATCTTTAAACCTCCCTGGACAATTTAGGCAGTTGTGTATGCCAATAAGTGTCCCCAGCTCCCAATGGAATATCGTAAGGGGTTCTCGCCACACTTCGATATTTCTATCATTCCTTGTCGGCAAAATATGGCTATGGTCAGCATGTGATGCACCAAAGCTGTTCTGAGGACCAAGGGGGAAATGTCTTCACCAAAAATAGATGTTCCTCCCCGAGAGGACACCAGAAAGCAATGGCTTATGCATGGAGAAGTGTGGGGGGGGGGGAGGAGTACGGGAAGCATCAGAAGTTCCAACAGTAATATTCGTAACAACAGCACTGGTGGTACAAAAAATAACAATTGCACATGGACATCCAGCCATACCTAATTCAGCATTCTGTTCACATAGTGGCTGACTAAAACAACAGAACACACCCTTCACATTCCTCAGCAACGGTTACTGAAAGGCAAGCTCATTGTGCCTCCTGGACGCAATAATGATCCATGGACTCCCTTGCATCTCTACAGTTCCAAAATTGTTATTATATTTTTAGATTATGTTGCAACTCCAAAATCCCCCTCCTATAACACTCCACCACTTGCCCAACTTTGATGGATTGTCCCAAAGCAAAGGGTTAAATTCCAGAACATTAATCTCACGATAAAAAAAAAGTCAAGTGTTAAGGTGCTTTTCCAAATCCTACTGCAGTATTATACAGAACAATTAACATTTTGTGTGAGTTAGGTAAAGCTTTTAAAACAAAATGCCTACTTCAGACAGGAACGGGGGCTTTGATTCCCTTAAGCCCCTGACAAATGACATCACTGTTACTACATTGCCAAACAATGATGGACTAATTAAGGTAACCTCTTTCAGAGCTCTTGCAACTGGCAAGGTTTGACACGGCTTTCGTCTGGCAGGGATTCTTAGCTCTTCCGGATCCACCTTAAACCCCAGCCCTTCGCCATAGGACCGAATGCTGTTGATCTTGAGCTTTTAATGTTGTTCTTTCCATTATCTACAAGCTTTTAAAGAGTAGGGTTTTTTGAGCAGAGGTGGAAACTATAGAGATTTAAAAGTCCATTCTACCAGAAAGCAATGAGCAACCTTCCCTCAATGACACCCCCCAGATACTGATTACAATACCCATTGTTCACAAGCTATCATCATGTCTGCACTGATGAGAGTTTATCTCATCCTTTATAGAAGGTGTCAGGGAATAAAGGGTGAAATAATGAGATCAGAATACAGGCTGTATATGGGAGCATGTGTGTTGTGTCATTATAGTCGTGACCGACTCTTTGTGATTCCATGTCCATGGAGTTTTCTTGGCAGGAATACTGGAGTGGCTTGCCAGTTCCTTCTCCAGCTGCCTACAGCATCTGGTATTCCCTGGTGGTCTCCCATCCAAGTACTAACCAGCGCAAACCCTGCTTAGCTTCTGAAATCAAGCGAGATCAGATGTGCTTAGGGCATCTAGGCTGCATACCTTCTTAAAAATGATGGGAAAAAAGCTTTCTAGACCCATACAACATAGGAGGTGTCAGAGTGGTGATTCCTCTCAAGCCAGGCCCACTGGAATTACAAAACTCAAGGAGACACCATCATCCTCAGAGGCACACTGGTCGACACTCCACCTGAATGAAATTGCGTCCCTTCAACGAGAGAGGCTGACATACCCAAGCGTCCAAGATCGGGTCTGAAGAGTGCTTTCCGACTCTACCTTAAGCTTCAGACCCAAGGAAATTTCTCCGCAGAGTTCACGCTTAAAAGGAACAGAGTCCCTTTGCCCGTCTGTGCATGGTTGCCAGCCAAGGCGATGCAGTTCCCATGCCAACACGGCCTACATCCCATTGCCTCTTTCAGAGAGGGTCAGTGCTCACAAAAGTCTCCAGAACAGCACCGTTTCTCTCTCCCCTACTGATGCATTCATTCAAACAGATGGCCACCGTTACATTCACACGAACACCAGTCTTTGCTTCAACCATTCACCCGGAGAGTGAACTGCCACTCATGGGCATTTTGGGTGGCACTGACAATCATTCAAGAACATCTTGGGCACTATTTTGGGGAGCCCACAAATAATTCCCTTTATACTATAGAGTTCTTTTAAATTTTTGTTCATTAGGAGCTGATGTTGATCAAGACGTTTAGTGACAAGGCTGCTTTCATGTGGCCCTGAATAACAGAGGGAGGGACTGAACATATTAAACAAGGTACACCAGCAACTGGGGCCAAATGATGTCACTTGTAAACACATGTCAGAAAGCATAGCATTTGGTGTCAATTAAGTCAAAAATGAGAGACAAGGAGTTAAGATTTCTCTAGATTCTGATTGACTTTTATCAGTGAATAGTTGAACATACAATGAGGTAGAGAAGAGTAGTACATAAACAGGCCCGGCGTTTAAGGCTGTATCTAAAAACATTGAAAGTAAATGTTACTATTTGTTTCAAAAAAAACCCAAGGCTCAGGGCGTGCTGGATACTGCTACCCTTTTCAGCAATAAACTGGCTACTTCTGCTAATTTAATGCTTCTTTGAGACACATCCTGTGATTGCGTCCAGTGGTTGTTCCTTTCCAGCTGGCTATGCTGCAGTATATTTAATATTTAATAGGAAACAAATTTATATTTGAAAATAAGGTCTTTTGCTTTTTTCAAAAGCCACTTTCCCATAACTTAGAGCTTAATGGATTGTTAACATCCAGATGGCAACATGTGGCTACTAAGACTCATACCCAAAGGGTGGGAAGATAAACATCCAATGCCCTCCTTCAATGGCCAACCAGGCTTCCAAACTCGAAACCATCAATCATAGAGGTCTCCAAGAACAAAAAATAAATCATCATCATCTCATAATTGAAGAGCTGGAAGGGACTCTTGTGTATCAATGAGCGCAGCCCCTGCCAAGAAGGTACAGTGGGGATTAGGGATGGGCATTTTGTTTTGGAACCAGTTCCGAAATGAACCACGCGAGCCCAGATGGTTCACGGAACCAGTGGATAGACGCAGATCCAACTGCTTTACCTTTCTCTGTCTCGCATAGGGTTAAAATCCAACCTAGATCTGTGCTAGATCTGTGATGCTGGCCACTCAGGAGCTATGTAGGGACAGGCACCATCCCGCCTCCCTCTCTGATTGGCCAGCAGCACAAAGCAGGAAAGATGACACCACAGCGTGCTTCCTTGTTGGATTTTAACCCCGTGCGAGACAAAGAAAGGTAAAGCAATTGGATCTGCGTGTATCAGCCAGTTCCGAGGACCACCTGGGCTCACATGGTTCATTTCATAACGTACTGGTTCTGAAACAAAATGCCCATCCCTACTGGGGATTAAAATACCCAACTTCTGGCTCCACAGTCAGATGCCTAAACCACTGAGCTATCCAGCAGCAGTTGTTTCAGTTGTTTTCTTAGGAAAAGTGTGCTCCCTCCACTTCTCAAGGATGGCTGGAAAGAGAGCTCCACACGTTTCCCGCCAAATTCAAGACCATGGCATTTCTGAGCAGTGAAAGTCCTCAGCTTACGAAAGTGGGGGGAAGGAGAGAAACCACCACCATCTTGTAGTAATTCATAGGTGGACTGATTTAGCAACTGTCTCTCCAATATACCTATTTTGCCACATAATTTATTTTTTTACAAGGGCAAACCTTGGAGGAGTGCACAGCTCTCAGGATGGCTATGTTCCTTTCTCCGGAATGAAAAATGGGATTCCGTCTGGTTGATCATGACCTCCCCCCATTTTCAAACGGTGAAATACCGCACTGCTGAATTTCATGTGGCAATTAGCTGAGGGGAAAGACAGCATGCTGTGTCACGTCATTTGTATATATGGTTTCCTGCAAGAAGAGGTCAACCGAGGTGGCAAAACCCTGCTGAGGCACAAGTTGAGGAACCCCGAACCAATTTGCATATCACCGCTAAGGTATCAGACAGGGAAGCACAGCAGACTCCGGCACAGCCGCCAGGCCGCCATTTCTCTCACTCTTTTTTAAATAATAGATGAACCAGCATTAGGATTTACAGTAACCTCAGTTCTGCCAGATGTCACACACCTCCCACGCGCCGCAATTTGGCTGTAGCGAGAAAAGCATCTGTTAGAACGGATGCCATCCTCGCTGAGGCCCGGCACTTCTAAAAGCCACTACTACTGTCAGTGGAAATCACGGTCAACAAATCAAAAGGGGGGAAGGGGGCTTCGGCAGCAACATGTAAGAAAATCAGAGAATTTGACCCAAGCCTCATTAACCCTCGGAGCCATTCCTAGTCCAAACAAAGAAGATAAATGCCAAGACAGCTAAAAGACGATTTAGGCTTTTGAACCAAGAATGACTAGTTTATTCTTGGTCTGCAACAGGGAACAGAATCCAAATGCTAAACCCCCCCCCCTCATTCCCCAAGTACAGTAGATCCAATCAATGAATGGGATTTACCTTGGGTCTTCACTTAAACAGCCTCATTTGTTTAACTCCCCATCAGAGTTCGTCTTGTGTTTCCATCAGGGAGAGAGGAGGATTTCTTTTCAGGTTCAATTCTCATGAAAATTTATCAACATCTCCAAAGGTCTTTGTGTTTCAGTTTCATGAAGTCCATCGTGCCACCTTCATCTTTTGAGACAGAAAGAGCTTGCTGTGTCCTTCGGAAAAGGGTGCTTGGCATCCAACCGCATAGCTTAGACATAAGTTGGACACAGATGCCCATGTCAACTCTGATATGAGTTGATGGGGGTGACTCTTGGGTTGGTATTTATTGACTTTTTTTGCACCAGAATCTCCAAGATTCTAATCATCCCCAGGAGTTTAATAAGCAAAAGACTAGATGCTGCAGTTTTGAAGTATGTCCACCTCTGCTTTAGACAGCTAAGGGTCTCTGAAACCCCAACCGATGGCAAGTCTCAGATACTTCCAATGGAATGTTTCCAACTGGATGTTCAGTTCCATGGCAACTATGAAAACCATCTCCTTTTGGCCAGACACACTCTCCCTCTCCTCTCCTCTCCTCCTCTCCAATCATGATAACTGATCAGATCCTGCCGGTAATCTAAAGCCAAGCCCTAGAAGGCAACCCTGAACTCTTTCAAAGCTCTTGAAAAGATGAGTTTTCAAAAAAAAAATTTATTCCGGCCTTCTTTGGCTCCCATGGGCAATAAAGGATGCTACACAAAGGTCTAACACATGCTTGTTGCATTTACAGATGGATGATGATAAGACTCAGAGGCATCCTGTTTTCCTTTTTTCCTCTGGACAATCATCCCAGGGTGATTATAGAGTCAGTAGGCATCGGATTGCTTGTGCACAACACATCACAGGCACACACATAGGCCCCCACTCAACCCCACTAACATGAACAGAAGTCACAAATGGCTGAGAAAGATGGACAGGTTGCCATAAGAGGAAAACCAAACTAGGACTCTGAAGAACATGGCCATGGTAAATCAACAGGGGAGTGGAACTGGTAAAACTAACCCCTCAATATCTCACTTACCCCAAACCCCTATTAGGGTCCCTGTATGTCAGTTCCAACTAGATGGCAAAGAATATGCACACACAAATTATTTAAAATGTTCCTATGATTATTATTTGCCATAATAGCTCAAGGTGAGTGTGTTTGTTTGCTTTATGCCAATAATAAATGAAATGAAATGAAATGCAACATGCTGAAAATGGATTCATACCAAAAAGGAGGAAGATCAGGTCCATAAAATGAAACATGAGGTAACAGAGCATTTTTCCCCATAGCCTTAAAAAAATCAGGTAGAAGGATCAAGATTCTGCAAGATAGAATGCCCTAATAATGCCATGGGTAAGGAAAAGCCACTGCCCCCACCACCACACACCCTTGAACTTGCTTTTCAAACAATGACTCCTAGTATCTGTTGTTGCTACAATTACAGTTCCCACAACTGTAAGCCATTTGGCTTGGGTGATTGATTACCAAGAAGTACTCCCTCCCTTTGCCCAAGAAGGTGGGGGAAATGACCCTTTGGAGCAGCTATGCAATGCCTAATTAAGGAGGGGGGGGCTTTAAATTTGTCAGGATCAGGGCCGCAGGACTCTGCCTCTTTGCAGAATCAGGCCCCAATCAGGCTGAGGCAATCAGAGAGTGCAGCTGGCAGCCCGAGTGGGCCCTGATTCTGCAAAGAGGCAGAGTCCTGCGGCCCTGATCCTGACAAA
>JAHTLZ010003542.1:71384170-71396211 GCA_023846285.1 Phrynocephalus versicolor
ACACACACACACACACACACACACACACACACACACACACACACACAGAGAGAGAGAGAGAGAGGTCTCCAGCTGCTTTTCAGTGCTTCCTTCAATCTGTTTCCTACCCCCACCTGCTCCGCTTAAACCTTCCATTTTCAACAGCCAGCCAGAGCACAGCCAGACATTAATTAAAGGGATAAAGAGCCCCCTCACAGGGCTTTCAAATGGGAGTCTGCAGATAGAGCAATTTGTTATCTCGCTGGAAATTTCAGCAGCAATTTGATCACTTAACACGGCTCGGGCGTGTTGAATGTTTTATGAACTCCACTCTGGCACTGATCTACCAAAATGAACTTCTCCGTTTCCACCACGGCGCTCTGGCGAACAAAACAACACACAAAAAAACCCAAGGCCCACAACAAAACATTCCTCCAGCTTGCTCTCTCAGGCTTTCAGGCAGCGGGTCCAATAAGAAGGCTGCCCCTTAATCTGTTTCTTTGCAACCGGCAAGCACAAGAGCCAGAGAAACAACCTCACAAATCAAGGGCCGCTGCTCTGACATGCGGGCATGGCAATCTGGTCTAGACGTTGTCGCTTTCCTGCCCTTCTCTGCATTTCTGCACTCCAGAGAGCATCAATAAGAGATGAAGAGTTAGGCAGGGGCCAAAGCGCTCACTGAATATTAAAGGATGGGAAGCCAAGCGAGGGAATGTAGGCTTCTGAGCTGACAAACACAGGACGGCAAAAGCGGTTGGCATGGCACTTATAAACTAAAACAGAAAGCAAGGACATGAACAGCCAAAGATTTTGAGAAACAACAACACAGCAGACCACAAGGAGAGCTGTGAGATGCAAACATGAACCTCTCTCTCTCTCTCTCTTTTTGGCAATAATAAGAAGCAGTTGCGTAGAGTCATAGAACTATTGAACTGTAGAGCTGAAAAGTGTCCCAAGAGCCATCAAGTCCAGCCTTCTGTCAGAAGGAAATCCACTACCATAAATTGTAAGATAGATGGACATCCAAGCTCTGCTGCAAAATCTCTACTGAAGAAGAGACCCCCTATATTTAAGTCTTCCAATCAATTCCTCTGCTTGCTGTTCTTGTTGTGTGAGAGGGTTCCAAAATCTAGACCCATCATTTGAGGACAAACTAGAACCATTTAAACATAGAGAACTGGCCTCAAGCAACCGTGGAGTGATAACCTCCCACCTGGATTACCGCAAGTATCTTCATTACACATAGGGTTACTCCTTTATAGAAGGAGTTATCGCCTGGTATAGATCAGTGGACAGACCACTTTGAACATACTGTTCCAGTGTTGTGTCAGCTGCCTTGTTCTAGAAATCCTCAGCCAGCAGAAGCCCTTGTTGAGGATCCTACCTCCACCAGCAGCTCTTGGGTACTTGAGAGAGAACTTTGCCTAAAGCTGCACCTTGACAACAGAACTCCCTCCCCGAACCCAGTTGGAGTTGTCCTGGTTCCACCTCTGTTGTGCTTTCAATGAGAACTACAACTGAGTGTCTTTTGCCTCCAAGCTCCTTGTGCAGCCTGGTGAAAATGATCAACGGATCTACAAATGGGCCAAGCCCAGCTGTCCACGCACGGCTTGTGGGCATGTGGCAATTACTCCATTCATTGCCTTTTAATAAAAGCATATGGCCCGGCACTAGCACAGAGCAGAAGGGCCACATGGACAGGGAGTGCCAACCCAAGGACAAATCCAAACCAACTAGCATGGAGGGATGTACCCTATCTAGTGCTGAATGAAAAAGAGGGTCATGTAACAGCTCTCCCATCCCTCACTGTGCAAAAACAAGCCCCAATGTTTCTGTGGCAGGCAAAAAAAACCCCACCCTTATATCTTGGCTTTTTATCTGTCAATAGCCATTTCGATCAGCAGAGCTGAAGTTGAAGTGGAGAAAACCGAGTTGCCTTAGATAACCCAAGCACATTCATATGTGTGCATGCAATGTGAAACGAAGTTCACTCCTGCTTTATGTTCCAACTCCATAGAGCGGGATAGTGACCCACCCAATGATGCTATTGGCTTACATCCACAGGAAGTGCAGCCAAGCAAGCCTGAATAAAGTCTGCCTTTAAGCATATTTTAGGCCAGTCGTGGTGAACCTTTGGCACTCCAGATGTTTTGGACCACAACTCCCAGAATTCCAAGCCAGTATTGTAAATGACAAAGGACTGTGGGAGTTGTGGTCCAAAACATCTGGAGTGCCGAAGGTTCGCCACCACTGCCTTAGGCTCTTCTTCACTGGATAACGCTTCATCAGGGATGATCTAGCATGGATTTGAATCCTCTAAGCAACTGTATTCACTTGGGGTCCCTTTTGCTTCTACAGTTCTATGATGCTGTCCAGGCTAAAAGCTAGACTAAGGGCACTGATGTTTCCTAGCTCCATCACGGTTCCGGAGTCAAAAACTGGCTATCTGATCCGTCACTTAAAAAGGCACAGTGCAGTGGAAAGTTGCCTATGTCTGGTTATAACACTCTCAGATCTTTATTTTGGCTCTTTGAGAATGACCAAATGCACACCACCCACACCATGTTATGTGGTAATTTTTTATTTGCCTTTTAGCTGTCACTTACGGCCAACAGATAACTTCCCCAAACAGACCATTTAATGGGTGGGAATTGGTCCAATATTTGCAACAAAGAGTGACACAAAGAATTCCCCAAGATCGGGATCTCTCTCCTCCTGCAGAAATCCCTATCCCGTACTTCTGTGTCTTATGGTTCCAAGTGCTTTCTTGGTTCCATCACTGCTCCTTGTGCATTTAACGAGATTTTAATTAGTCTCCTTTTAAATAATAAGCTATTCAGGAGGAGTGTGTTCCTTTTCATTTTCCATGCCAGGTCACTACTTCCACTTTTTAAAGGAAGTAATATTGGCTGTTATGGTTTCCTTTGACTGAGCTTGCTTTAACCACATAGGCATCGAGTTGGCCTATTTTCTCCATCTGCGGTTTACATCTTAGCTGAACTTCCTATCATCTTGGTTTTGAACAAACTCTGAGAGTCCCATGAGGCAGGCAAGTCAGGGTATAATTCATATTGTTATAGAACAGAATAGAATAGAATAGAATAGAATAGAATTTTATTGTCATTGTGCATATGCAAGATATGCACAACGAAATTAGAGCGCTGTTCCACTACACACTCAAAACAACAAGGCACCATACAAAACACATAAAACACCATACAAAATATTAAAAACTCTTAAAACCACTTACAAAATTTAAAACACTGCTTGAAAACTGCTTAAGATGATGCTAAAACCATCACATTTAACTCAGATACTGCTCTAGGATAAAAACTGTTCTTTAGTCTATTTGTCCTTGACCTAAGAGTCCTAAATTTCCTGCCAGATGGCAACAATTCAAAAAATTGGTGGCCAGGATGTGAAGGGTCTCTCAGAATTCTAGATATCTTACTTAAGCATCTAGAGTTCTATAATTCTTCCAAAGGTGGAAGAGGACAGCCCACTATCCTCTGGGTGGTGTTTATAACCCTTTGGAGTGCCCTTCTATCTGCCACTGTGCAACTGGCGAACCAGACACAGAGGCAGTAAGTGATAGCACTTTCTATAAAGCCCCAGTAGAAGGTTACCAACAGTTTCTCAGACAGTTTGTTCCCTCCTGAGAATTCTCAGAAAATATAATCTCTGTTGGGCCTTCTTAACCAGTGCTTCAGTGTTAACACCCCAAGTCAAATCCTTCTGTAGAATAACTTTGAAGGTCACATGCCTTTTATTCCAGTTGTCAGCCTGGTCTACCTCAGGTCTCTTCCTGCAAACAGTTATGACACACAGCTCAATACAGCACATAGTAGTGCAACAGCACATTTAAACCATATAGCATTAAAAACAAAACTGAAGGAGTCAAGGGTTCCTTAACAGAAAGCACCAAATGTCAGGAGGTGCTTCGGCTGTCCATATGTCCAAGTGCTCTCAGAACTGTGTTTTGTCATGAACAAGATATTGAAACACTTCTGGACTCAAGGGTGACTGACACAAGAGTCAGACACTGGATTGTGCCTAGTATGCTGTGGGAGGCCCTACGGAATTGTTCTGTGTGCTGCAGAAGATTCTGTGGTGTGACACCCTTAACGTATTTCTCTCTTGGGTTGTCTAGTATGACCTTTCAGGAACACCTCTGGTAGTCAGATTCCTCAGGAACTGAGGAACCAGAAGTGTTCCTAAAAGGAACCAGAGGTGTTACTCAAAGGGTATGCACCACAGAATCTTCTGTAGCACACAGAACAATTCCAGAGGGCCTCCTGTAGCATACTAGGCAGAAACCAATGTCTGACTCTGTGACCAGACTGTGAACCCATTCAAAAGGAAATGAGCATTTCACCCTCCCCACCCCACCCCCCAAAAAGGCTGAGGGTTGCATTGATTTAATCCAGGCATGTCCAAACTTCAGTCCTCCTGATGTTTTGGACCACAACTCCCAAAATTCCAAGCCTGTATTTCCAATGGCAAAGGACTGTGGGAGTTGTGGTCCAAAACATCTGGTGGGCCGAAGTTTGGACATACCTGATAATTCTAGAGTTTTGTATTTGAACGGGAGGGCTCCCCATTTTCTACTGCAAGAAAGTTCGCTTCATGAGTGGGCATCTCTCCGTTCCACTTTGCTTTGACGTCCTCACATTCCTCCACAAGCTGCCATCATCCACTGTCCTGTGTGTCAGGCTAAAAATGGTCTGGACAGGATTGGACATGGGAGGCAACGAGTTAGGGGCTCTACACCTTCTAAAGGGCAGCAGGGCAATCACGAGCTGTTCCTAAAGAGAAGAAAGTCCTCTTTGTGGAAGCAGGCAAGAAAGCACCTGTGAGAAGGTGGAACTGTGACTTTTCACAGACCATGACTTTTAAAGCAACTCACTCCTTTGCCCTGCAATGGCGACCCTTTGGATGGGATTGCTCCATCTCCGATCATCCTCATCCTCAAAATCGATGCCTGCATTGGTAAGAGGAGGTGGGGACGGCTGATCTAAGCCTTTTTCAAGAGGTGCCAGCAGAGAGCATACCTAGCCAACCAGACTTGATATAAAGTCAAACAATGTACAATTAATGCCATTCATGAAAGTGCAAAGGAAGGGCCAAAGAAAAGACGCAGGTGGGTGTAGAAAGGTATGCAGCTGGCAAACACGGCAAAATCAACACAGAGAAAGAAACAAGGCTTGTATCGCCCTATCCAATGTTATCCTGCAGTACTGTCAATGTGGGCGTTTATACTCATCAGCAGCAAGTCAGAAGTCTCTGACAGACCCTTGTCATCAAAGAGAAGGAAGCAAGTCTGCAGGAACAGAGAGAGAGAGAGAGAGAGAGAGAGACGAACGGTGCTCAGTTGTCTGACAGGTTTACCTGCCTCTGACACAAAATGCCACCGGTACAAGGATGATGCTTGCTGAATCAGTAGGCAAGAGCTGTGAGCCAGCAGTCATTGACATGAAAGAAAACAACACCCACACACAGTTTCAGGATTAATAGCTGTCCTTGAAAATACCATGAAACCTCAACTTTGCCAGGAACAATGGCAGATTGCCTTAATAGGCATAAAGCAAGGTAATACGAGAACACAGGGTGTTACCCTACATTTACGAACATGGTGGGGGGGGGGAGAGAGAAAGGAACACCCAGCCTTGTTAAGGATCTTAAGCTACTGTTACTGCACGCTTGAGTTTGGGATTCCAGAAAGCTACCTGATTCCAAAAAAAGGTCAGAAATGTGAGTCTCCCAAACAAAGCCTCTCCCTCGGAAGAACATCCATTTGCTTCTCGCACCCCATTCCAATCACTATTTGAGTGTTAAGAGAGGGGCACTCAAAGGGGAGGGTTTGCACTGATGGGCCTTGCTCTAACCCCGCTTTGTGACATATAGGCAGGGCCTCTGTCTCTTCTTGGGCACGGTTTTCTAGTAGAACAAGTTTTTGACTTGTTTCACTTGAAAAATGTTTGGTCATCACAGAAACACAGGCGCTTGCCTTGAACCATGTTAGATCCCCATCTCACCGAACCCAGTACTTTGAATGTGGAGAACTAGCAACCAAAAGAAATATTTTGAAAATCTAGATACAAAAACTTTCAACCTCGGAGGCAAATCCACATTGAGGATCGGAAGAATTATTGAAGGATGCTGCGTTAATTTTGCAATGAGATAAAAGAGGTACACATTTTCAGATACCAGGACAAATCAAGCCTTCTGTTGACCAGTTTGGGGGAACGAGGTGTACTTCTCAATGCCCTTTTTGTGTAATGGTCTTTTTTTTGATAAATTCCATCTACTGTTAATCAGCAATTCCAACACACTACAAAAACATGATCTTAAAATTACATTGGAATTCCTCCCCAAGTCAATGCTACTTGTTTCAAATATGGCAATATACTACTTTTTATTTTCCTATTAAATTGACAGCAAATGGAACCTTCAAGGTGCTCCTGGATGAAATTCCCACATTTAGTCCCATGTTTTGCACTCACCCGGTCTTTATCATCCGCTACGTCACAAAGGATGTCGTCACAGTCAAGAATTCCTCCATCACTGTGTTCCAGGCGGTGCACTTTTATCCAGTAATTTGGTTCCTGCGTGCAAAACAAGAGATGCACATACATCAGACATCAATGCTGCAGCAACTACCTCCTGTTGGCAAATGATTATGAGGAGGAGGAAGAGGAGGGGGGGTGGTGGTGAACAGGGCAAGGGTTCATTACGCTTAGCATGGCCTACTCTTAACTGGCAGTGACCTTCCAAAAATGGCCAAGCAACCATCTTCCTAAGAGTGAGTACACATGCTCTTTTAAGGGAAGGCCATCGTTTGATAAGAGTTTGGTCTTTGGCCACATGCCCCCCCCACACACAAATCCCTCCAATGTCATCTAAAGGCAAATAAGTTTTTTTAAAAGAAAATCCTGCTTCTGGAATCCTTCAACAGTAGCAATTTTTCAGAAAGGTCGACTTACCCAAGCACTCCAACCCTAAATCAATATATGGGTGCCTGGGTAATTCCAGCTTCAAATTTGGGAGGGCAGGGGTTAATTGTCAGTGTCTCTGAAACTGTTGTGGCCATTGCTGAGTGCTAAGGTTGAAAAACTGGCTCCCTGGCCCATCCCTGGCGTAACTCAATCTGCATCTGTTCTGTGACTGCATTATGAGACATTTATGGACAAGATCATCACCTACAGGTGGAAAAGAGAGGGGAAAGTGTAGTGCTTCTACACAGGGAAGCAGCAGGGAAGCTACACCGAAGAATTAAACACTGGGCTCCAGATGATAAATCTGAACTAGGTCAAGGGAAGCCAAGCTACCACAAGCCCATCATCTCCCATTACTTCTAGACTACAGCCGTGGAATCCTGGGACATTCCCATGCTGTCCAGAGATGACGGATCACTGCAGTCCACAATCAAAAGTCTGAAACTGATGCCAAGTGTCAAGGAGCTCATGCACAATGCTGACACACAAAGTGTTGGCAACTGCACCCAAGAAACTCCAGAATAAAACCTCACTTGGGGCATTGTTAGATCGAAGTAAATAATGAAACATTCTTGAACTGTTTCATCACAAATCTGTTATGCTTGGAGCCAATATTAGAGCATGCATCACATCATTTTTGTCTGATCTGAAACAAGGAGAAGTACAGTAAGACAAGTTTTGCTCTGTCTTGAAAGCTAGAGGAAGCTTTTCAAGATCCCAGGTCAGCAAAGGTTTTAGAACACCAAATGTCGAAGTTCCTAACTCCAGGAATATTTGGGAAAGGAGATAGTCATTCTAGAGCAGGCATGTCCAAACTTTGGCCCTCCAGATATTTTGCACTGCAACTCCCACAATCCTTTGCCATTGGCAATCTAAGCTTAGAATTCTGGGAGTTGCAATCCAAAACATCAGGAGGGCCGAAGTTTGGACATGCCTGTCCTAGAGCATTTCTGGAAGCTGTTTTGTGGCTATGACAGGCACCAACTGACCAGCTCCTTTTCCAGTTTTACTCTTCTGGTCGGTGGCAAGATTGCAAAAGTAATGAACTACTAAACTAACATTGCTGGTGGATTCCGTTTAAAAGTTGTAAGGATTGTGGCATAAAGCAGCTCATGTTTTCCATTTTTTCCAGCTTCCAAATCCATTCCAAGTGACTGTGCAATCATTCCAATTTCTGGATTTTCCCAGATTAGTCTACTGCAGTGTTAAAATGGAAGGACTACTTTAACCAACGCCATGTTTTAAGATATGCACCTAAGTTTGTGTGCGTGTACGTTTCAAAAAACATGACTGAAAGTAGAAATAAGAAGGTTTGAACATAGTCACACCAGCTTGATTGTTTGCAACTGCTTTCCAGGCACTGTACGCTCTGTGTTGATAAAGGATGCTATAAAATCTAGGAAACCAACATCTGATTAAACTTAATGAGTAAAAAAGACATTGTAAAAAGGAAGCTGGGTCATGTTTGACTAACATGGATTGTCTTGCCCTTCTATTGCTTTCACCTGAGAATGGAAAAATTAACTCAGATAAAAATGGCCATAGGCAAAATATTAGTAACCTCTTTTTTTCTCCTTTTTCTTCCCATATGCCTCATTTTCTTCTATGTTTTTCCTTTTTTCCATTAAAAAAAAAGAAACCCACATTCTGGCTTTCTAGAGTCAGTTCTCTCTCTCTCTCTTGCTCTGCGTGTGCACATTTTAAAATCCTGCAATGTACTCAATGTGTAACACAAGCTGGGTGGTACCGGGTGCATACTTTCCCCTCCCAAACACTTCACTCTTGGCAGTAAAATATTTTTTAAAAGCACGTTTTGATTTCACACTTACAGAGACTGATTATAGAACATAACTATCTTGCTTCAATCTCATTAGTTGAGAGAAATACCTGTTCCACTCCTTCATAGCTCACAGATTGTGTAAGAGTTTGTATTTATAGAAATCCCACCACAGCCGCCTAAGAGAAGGGAAGGGATTTTGGAATCGGAATAAAAAAACTAGTTGTTTCAAAGAAGAAACAAAAAAGAGTTTACATCCGAGGAGTGCTACTGTAGGAAGTATGAACGTGATGTTCCATTTCGCCCTTTACTTTTAACTCCAGAATTTATCAACCCCATACAAATTCAGACCGCTGTTTCAAATACAGTATACATCCTACATTTTCTGGTTGCTTCTCTTGAAAAACCATTCAAAATCAGTAACAGCCAGAATATAACATTCTACAAAGATACTACTGGCTTCCCAATCAAATAAGTGGGTGAGATATACGGTATCTTGAAATCAGACTCCTTAGAGTCCTAAGTGGGTCTCTTGATCATTCTCTTTGAGTAATGCATCTGATAGATGATTCTGTAAACCATGACAAATGAATGTCAACTCAGAGATTCTTCCTCTCTGGCTGCAAATTGGATAGTTATAAATATTTTAGATGGTTTGTTTAAGATCTCTGAAAAAATAACAGCAGGAAACACAGGACTGTGCATGCATACTGATTTCCCAATTTATATTCCTAGACTGTTGCAATCCATATTAGGTTCCCCAGTTTTTGCTTGGCAGACTCTTCGTTAAGTGTGTCTTACAAGCTACAACATTTGAGATCCTTTCCCTTTATTAGGTCCTAAGGTTGTTCATCTGTTTTGCACTAAACTTCTGCTGACCTTCTTTCTTTCCTTTTCCTGGGATCACACCTCTGTGATGTTGACACTTGTAGATTCAACCTACTTTCCTCAGAATGTGTGGTTCTGGTGTCGCCCCAAGGTCCATTTTATGGCATCAATTGTCAGGAACTAGAGCACATCTGAATGGATGCTCCTTATAGAAAAATTGTGGGCTGGAAATGAAAAATAGAGCCGAAGCAATATAACCTATTCCAAATTATAAGTGTACAGAAGGAAATGATGTATTTTACAGGCACAGTGTAGGCAGAGTGTGTGTGACAGAGAGATGGACACAGCATGCAAATGTTTTGGAAACCATAGCACTAATCCATGTGATTCAGCATTAAAAAGACAGCCTGGATGGATCCTCATAACATTGGCTACAGATTTTGTATGCAATCCTAGTCAGACTCTGTGTCTGCTTCCTCTACACTCAGATGCCTACAGACAATTCGACACTAGTATAAAATCTGTAGCATTAAAAGAGAGGGAAGGGGGCAGATTTTCATGCCATTTTAATCTGCTAATTTAAATGCCCAGATGCAAATTTAGACCAAATTGATCACGGGGCTCTTAAAATTCATGCAGATAGAAATGCAAGATATTTGGTTAGCAAGAAGGGAGCTGTGGTCAGGTGACTGGCATTCGGGGCGGAAGGAATTAAAAAATCAAAGTTAGATTTGTTCAAAATCAAATTTATTTAGATCCTGATTTCAATCAAGAAATCATATATTTTAATTTAAATTGGTTTTAAAAATCAGATTTTTTAAAAAATTTAAATTGCATTTAAAATAAATTTCATTTAAATTAAATCCAACTGGCTTGTAAATTGGCTCAGTCTGATTGTCTGGGTGTTAACTGTGGAACGGCAACATCCAAATCTTGTCAATTTCCATTTTTATCTTTATCTTGTTATTGGACTTGGACAGGAAAGTCCTTCAAACAGAACATCAACCCTGTCATCCTTCTATCAGGGAGACTGGCTTCTGTAAACTATGATATAGATTGACCCTAGGTAACACATTCTCTAGGACTAATATTTCAAGGTTACTGTCAGACACTGTTGACTTTAGTCTACATTTTCACTGCTGAAAATGGGAAGAAGGGGACAAATACAGTTCCCAATTCCCCACACAAACAAAAGGCCCCTTCTCCTTTCCCTATGAAGCCACAATAAAATGCCAGGCAGAGTGGAAAGAAAACAGGCACTGGTGTCTCCAGCTGGGTGGACTGGAAAATAACTCATTAAATGTGGGTGCAACACACACTGAACTGGTACAAGGAAATCCAAAAGAGGAGGAGGAGGAGGTGCCCGTTCCATGTGACTTCGGCACATACTAGACCAGTGGTGGCAAACCTTTGGCACTCCAGATGTTTTGGACCACAACTCCCAGAATTCTGAGCCTAGATTACCAACGACAAAGGACTGTGGGAGTTGTGGTCCAAAACATCTGGAGTGCCAAAGGTTCGCCACCACTGGTCTAGACTGTCCCTTGCAGATCCACCATGATATTGCAGAGGCACCTGCTCAGAGCATGCAGAAAGCAAAACTAGGTGCAAAGAACCATGGGGTTTAAAAGAGGGACATTGGTGATCTATTCTTCTTGAGATGTTGCTACTGGGTTTTCAGACGTAAGGACTGGTTTCTCCTTCCACTGAGCTTGGGGCAAAAGCAGAAATTCCTTGTTCCAGTAGACCAGTGGTTCTCAACTATGGGTAACTGAGATGTTCTTGGACTGCAACTCCCCCCCCCCAAAAAAAAAAACCCAGGCACCACAGCTGATGGTGAAGACTTCTGGGAACTGCAGTCCAGAGACACCTAGGTTACCCAAAGTTGGGAACAGGCAGCTCAAACCGGACGACAGATGTTACAAGCCACACATGTTTGGGTACTTGAAATCATGCAAACCAAAGATGATGGACCTTCATATCACTTGCTTTGGAGACCCATCATCTGCAGCACAAACCTTGGCCTAATCAACTATGCCAATGGGGAAAAAGAACTGGTCAACAGTCCATAAAAGGTTATGCCCTCAGAGCTGGGCTGGGCTACCTAAGGCAGATGGGTATCAGCAGTCTAAGAAGATCTGGAAAGGCACACATTATTCACCCCTTCCGTATGTGCAGAATTTTGAAGCCAAGTTCCTCACCATAACAAAAGCAAACATTCAGGTATGTTGACATTGATCAACACGGCACTGCTGTCTACAGTTTTGCAACTTTTTCAGAAGTATTGCTTCTCTTTTGAAAGGGCCATGCCAATGAAGAGTGGCTTTATTTATGTGATACAGCCAGAGAAATCCTCAGGCATCCATTTGCAAAAGCTGGAGGCGAACGTTTCGTGACTCTTCCTGTTCAGCAAGTCACCCGACTCAAAACAATTGGTCAGCAAGACTAGGCAAGGCAAGAAA
>JAHTLZ010003542.1:71396221-71418337 GCA_023846285.1 Phrynocephalus versicolor
CGAGTTTGACAGCACCTTTATGTTACAAGCAAAATCCCTGCACTAAGTACAGAGTGCTATCCCTCCCTTTATTTAATCTTCCCATGCTGTGCAAGACTTTTCTTTGATTCCCCTACTTACCACATTACTTCTCAACCATCCAGCCCTCTTCAAAGACCAGAGCTGATAACAGGGAAGGAAATCACCCACCCACCCCATTAACAGACGAGAGGCAGAGGACACTGAAGAATGAGCTCACTTAATCCACCTCATAATGTCACAACAGATGCAGGATTTGAACTGGGCTTCCCCATTCCTAATTCACGCATGTCCTGTGTAATGTGAAGCATCAAACATAGATCTTTTTCCCATGCATGCAATTCTCCCCTTGCTGAAGTTACACGTAACACCTTTCAGGGGGCAGGAGAGAATGGCTAGTTCCAATGGTGATGATGGCGGCAACTACTGGGCAGCATTAGTAGCTGAAGGTAACGCCAACAAAGTAGGCAACCACGGCGATAATCTAATTTATGTTGATACTGCTCATGCACAGTAAATCAAAAGGAGTTGTTGTACTGGATGAGTTCAAAAGTAAAGAGAATTCCTTTTCTCTAAGACAAAATACTCCAAAACATCTCCACCTTCTGATTTACTCTTGGGTTCTTTTCAAAACAAGAGGCCATGTTACTTTTCGAAAGTTGTATTTTATTTTCTGTTCTTAAGATATACATGCATCTCTGAAATGTCATAGATATTTCCCCCCTAATAAATTGGGAGACTTGATAGGATCTGTATCAGCTGCTTTTATACGCTGTGTATGCATTGCATGTCGGAAGACTGGTCAGCTTAATCAGGAAACTGGATAAACAGCACAACGATATGATCTCTTAGCTTCATCCCACAAGTCAGGACAAGTCAAGTCTCTTATTGGCTCACAGCACTTTGGAAGCGACTAACACAACACAAATTATGCAGGTCAGAGACTAAACAAATGAAGGGACTTTAACAAATGACACAGCAAAGGCACCATTACCCATAAAGGTCTTTAACAGCTTTAGAATTTGCTTCTGCTAATATAAGCAAATGTTTTGCCTTCGATACAGAAATAATCTCTCCTCTAGCACAATTAATCCCACCAAAACCCTGCTATAATATGTGAGTTAGTGTTTAAGGTGTCATAGGGCCCATTGTTGAATTTACTGCATATTAATTTCTTCCGCTGTGACTCAAATCATTCTGGGGTGATATTAAAATTAAATGAGCTCAAAGCAATGTACTCAACACAAGATCAACTG
The DNA here is from genome assembly GCA_023846285.1 of Phrynocephalus versicolor. Lineage (NCBI taxonomy): Eukaryota > Metazoa > Chordata > Lepidosauria > Squamata > Agamidae > Phrynocephalus > Phrynocephalus versicolor. Next base: position 71,397,496 of record JAHTLZ010003542.1, read on the forward strand.
TTTACATCATTGGCACAAATCCGGTTGCTCAGCAGAGCAGGCTGCAAAGAGAGTAGTCCCACTGAACCCGTGGGGATTTGGTGAGTCATCTCCTCTGTAATTTCAGCTAACATAGAGTAGGTCTATAAAGATCTTTGGAGTATGGGATGCAAAGAGGAAAGAAAAAGCAGACGATCAAGGACTGGGTCATGCTACAACCACAGCTAAGAGGTGACAAATCAAAGCAATACATTACAATTTAAATGAGTTCTCATTAAGCCTAGTTGAGTAACACATATTTACCATGTTAAAGCCATGCCTTCTACCTCTCTGCTCCAAAGTGACACACCCAGCTCAATCACATTCATGACTTTGAACCCTACTCACCTGTCCCCTAACAGCCATGAGAAAGGGATCGTAGACTTTCATTTCTATTGCTATCTGCTATTATTCAGTGGATTAAAATCCAGGCCCCTTCTTGGATGCACACCTTGACAATGCATGGCAAAGGGGTTTGAGTGCGTCAGTGGACCTGAGACCAATGCCATCAAGAGGCCAGGCTCCATAATGACCTAGCAGGGTCACTCATGGTGGAACAGTGTCACAGCTCAGACATCAGACCCACCCTCTTCAAGGCTAATGGCTCCATCAACAGGAGAGAATGGCTAGTTCCAACGGTGATGATGGTGGCAACTACTGGGCAGCCTTAGAAGGTGACACCAACAAAGAAGACAACTGCGGTGATACTCATTCTAATTTATGTTGATACTTCACGTGCACAGTAAATCAAAAGGGGCTGCACTGGCTGAGTTCAAAAGCAAACAGAATCCCTTTTCTCTAAGACAAAATGCTCCAAAACATCTTCACCTTCTGATTTACTCTTGGGTCCTTTTCAAAACAAGAGGCCATGTTACTTTTCAAAAGTTTTATTTTATTTTCTATTCTTAAGATGCAAAAATAAGAATTCAAAAAAGTATCAAAAAGTATCAAAGCCTGAACAGATCTAAATCATAGTTTTATTTCCATAAAAATAATGTATATAGGTTGTCCCGACTAAATGATTACATGTAAGATTTCTCCTAAGCTAACTTTTCCTACTCTACCTAACTGGGGTGAGCTCCATTACTCAAAGCGATCCTAAGCATAATCACGGCTTCTCTCTGCCCTCTTGTCTTCTGGCTCAAAGTTTCCAGATATCACATGACATAACTGACCAATGATAGCTAACCATATTCCGGGCTGCTAACTTGTTATGGCTATTCCTCCACATACCTCAGATAAGGTCCAATACAAGCCCGAAATGTGCACTTAATATTCAGCTTAACACTGTCCCATCATGCTTATTTCCGTACAGCACAGAAGGTGGGAATGGCAAACCACAACCGAACTTTTCTTTCCATGAAACCCTATGAGACAGTCCAAAATACTTGGAGAGCTGGTTGGAAAACAGCCTTGACACTTAATTTGTGTACTGAAGAGATTAACTAATGAAATTCCAATTTCTGGGATTCCCCCCTGCTTGAGGTCTCATGGTGAGCGGCACGTTCTGTTGACCACCTTGACTGATGCCATTGGTATCGTCAATGTTCTTGCTTCCCTTTGCTATTCCAAGTTTGGCATCTTTTTTTTTCCTGCTGGCAATGCATGGCAATACAGTGCAGCAATCTCAAATCCTTTTCCTGGCATTTTGAATCTTGGATACAGAAGCACAATCTCCTAAATTCATAAATTATACGTTCTTTTCCCATCCAGAGACACAAATCAAGAAAAACCCTAAATATTCATCCAGTTTGTTGGAGAAACAATATCAGCCACATCTGAAATTTGGTAATTAAAAATTTCCTAACCCCCCACCCCTGAGGAAACCTTTATGACAGTGGGATGGGGGGGAAGACTCTTAAATATGGCCAAAATTACCACCACCATGCTCTCTCTTTTTCACCTCAGAGAGTGCACAGTGGCTTTATTTTATATAAAAAGATATAGCCAAACATGGAATATTTTGATTCAAAATAACTATTTGAAGAAAAAAATAAGCTGCACCAATTAAGATTTTTCAACAAGGAAAATGTCACATAAATGTTCTGAGATAACAAACGAAAGATTCCAAGTGCTTTTTAAGCCAATGAAGTTTATGTCCCTTTGCAACTTTCAGGGTGTTTTTTTAAAAAACAAAAACAAAAATGACTGCTTTAACTGCCCCAGCTCATACATTTTAATGTTAGTGACTATTATTAATTCTCTGACAGTCAAGGTGGATAAAAAGCAATTATTTTTTGGTTTTTTAAAAAAACCAGATTGATTTGAATCATGATGATTTAAATAAAATATATATTTTATTTAAATCATGATTCAAATCAATTTGATTTTTAAAAAACAATTAAGTAAAATAAAATAAAATAAAATAAAATAAAATATATATTTTTATTTAAATTGTTTTTTAAAAATCTTTTTTTTAAATTAAAAGCATGGTTTAAATTGTGATTTAAGTCAATTTGATTTAAATCAAATCCACCCTGCTGACAAGGTCAAAATCGGGCTAACAAAAGAAAAGAAAGGAAAAGGATTATACAATTGTTCATATAAGACAAATATACATAGTGGGAAATGCCTATAGGAAGGCCACCAGGGAGCACTATTTGAACAGCAGGAAAAGAATAGTTCATTCCTTCTACCATAAGGCTATGAACAAATGCCATTCGGCATTCTGATGTCTGTATCAGATGTGCTCTTCCCCCTTGACAGTCAAGTTTATAAATGCTCATTAACTCCTCTTCTGACCCCCTCCCCCACCTGAAAGGAGTTTAAGACAGTATACAACATGCCACATGATCAGCATGAACTGGGAGCACAGTAAACAAAAAGATTAAGAAACATTGCCTTTATGCAGCACAAGGTGGCAGAATTCTGTATTGGGAACACACAGATGCAAGACTGAATTGCACAACTAATATTTAAATTGCAAGACTAATATTTAATTGCAGGACTAATATTTTGTGGCATTCACCCAAATCAAAAAATAAGAAAACACCATTACTGAATACGCTTTTGAAGTGTAGAAGCAAATTGGAAGTCCACCTGTTCATCAGTAATACATCCCCACAGTCAACACCTGACCCATAAAACTCCGAAACCGCACATTGCTGGACAGTTCTATGATAAAACAAGAAATGAAGAGCACTTCTTTTGCAGACTGGACAGCTCTTAACTGCCCATCCAGGACCAAAGCAATCTAAGATCCTTTCCACTGGAACAGGGATCGCTTACAACAATACACACTTCCCAGAATAATCCAGCTACTGTGATCAGGGGCAACAACACTCAGAGAGAAAGCTGGGGTGGGAAGGATGATGACCTTGTTCCCACTAATAAGAAAATCCCAGGGCTTTGTTTCAGCAACCTCTGGCTCCACTACTCCACTAATGTCCAACTGACACATTCATTTCTTGTATGCCGAGACTTCCCCCCCCCCCCAAGGGAGACTCTTAAAACTAAAAACAAGTCTAAACACGCACACATTGTTCTTAAAATATTTATACCCTAATATTTCGGTCCTGCAGACTGGGAGCTAAAATCATCAATATACAGTATGAGATGGTGCACACAAATCCAAACAGAATTTCAAAGAAAGGCAAAAGCAAGCACGGCACCAGGAAGCCTGTGCATAAATGTAAAAATAAGCAAGCCCTTCTACACACAGAAGGCATGTCCAAACAGGAAAACCTTCACAATTACCATCTGTACTTGACTGACGTTCTGCCCTTCTCCCAGAACTGGGGGACTCACAACCAGGTTCGAGAAAGCTCGGAACCAAATCCCTGCTTGGCCATGGAAACTGAGTGACTTGAGAAAGTTAGACAGCGGAAAACCACTCACACACGCGCGCGCACACGCACACACGCATGGTGGGGGTGGAGGTGGGTACAGATAAAGAAAGGAAAAAGTATGTTTAACTCCGCTGGGTTAAAATGCAACCTAAAGCCATGTTACGGAAAAAGCAGAGCATCAGTTCCTTACAAGCACTCTTTGTCAAAAGGCTAAAAAAAGTAAAGTTTACCCCCACACACATACATGCTAGTTGTGTCCTACTCTAGGGGCAGTGCTCATCTTCGTTTCCAAGCCAAAGAGCCAGTGTTGTGCAAGTCCGTGGCCATGTGGCCGGCATGGCCGAACGCATTTCTGCGCACAGAATACTGTTTTACCTTTCCACTTTTTATGGCAGTACTTATTTAACTACAGTGGTACCTTGTATAAAGGAATTAATTCGTTCCAAATGAAATTATGTTAAGCAAATTTTTCTTTATACAAATTCCCATAGGAATGCATTGAAAAGAGAGTAATCCCATTTTTATGTTGTATGGATTCTCCCCATAGGCGATTATGTTAAGCAAATTTCCTCTATCTCCGGAATTTTTTGTTTTATTTATTTATTTATTTTTGTATTTATATCCCGCTTATCTACTACATGTAGTACTCTAAGCGGCTAACAAAGCAATAAATGCAAATCAGCTACAAAGAACATCAAATAAAACGTACAAATTTTATGTTATACAAACTGTTTGTTATACAAGGGCCCAATGTACTTGTATTTGCAAGCTTTTGAACTGCTAGGTTGGCAGGAGTCGGGATTAACAGCGGGAGCTTGCTCCGCTGCGTGGCACTCGGGATTCGAACCGCTGAGCTGCCGAATTTGCAGCTGCTGCGCCACCATGCTGATAATTAAAAGCCAATCTGAATAAAAGGCTTTTGCCTGCCAGGCAAGGGAAAACAAGGAGGGTGCTCAACCGAAACTTCCTCAGAAGATATTTGCAAAGCTTGAGAGCAGAGACTGAGAGAGCCCTCTCTTGCTTCCTTGTCTAGAATTTCCTTTGAGGGTCATGACACTCAGTGAATGACTTCCTCTTAAGATCATAGAGGCTGGGCTTGGTACGACAGGCCAATAATATGGTCCTTTGGGTAGCTTAGGTTAAAGCCACTGTATGTCCGTATGCATTTCAGGAAGGGATGACAGAACGCTTCTGGGAAGAAAGTAAAGACAATTGTGAAGATTTTATTTCCAAGAAGCAGCAATAATCAACATCTGTCTGGAGTACTAGGGAATTAACAGAATCGGCTTTTGGCATATCAATGAAGAGAAAACAAGGCTTTCAAGTTCTACTAAAGCTTGTCATATTCATCTAGAACAGGAACAAATAACATGTGGCCCTTCAAATGCTGTATCACAGTTCCCATCATCCCTCATCATTGATGTGAGCTAGGGATGGTATAAGCTACAGCCCAACCGCATCTGGAAGATCACATATATATGCGACTGGCCTTGTGATTGTCACCCCTGTGAAATATCAGTTCAGCCCAAAGGGGTGGTACTAAGGAAGAGCAGGGCTGTGAGTGAGAGATTTGAATGAGAAAGAGCAGGAGAACTGAAGAGTTGCTGTTTGCATTCAGACTCCTGCTAAGGCCCTTGCCACAATATGTTATTCTAGAGTTTTGAAGATTCTGCATGTGGAACGGATTCTTCCATATTATGGATACACAATCCAGTTGAGGAAGATAGCTCAGATTTTTCCCTGAATTTGAAATTCAAAAGGACACATCAACTTGGCAATTCGACATGCAACTTCAGTGTTGGTGCCCCTGACAAGGACGCAGATGCACAAATTGTAGCCTTTGGTTGCGACCGTAACTGCTCATGTCGTCTGTGAATAAGAAGTCTTGTTTTGTGCAATTGTGTTTGCAAGGTTCATCAAGAGATAGCTAAGCAAACAAATACATAGACCTTAACAGTGTTACAGAACCTTCCCCACCAGCACAGGGTAAAGGATCCATGCAAACCTCCCCCCACCTCCCATATGCTATATTCACAGCCACCCCAACTAAGAGCACATGGGATGTGACACTTATGAGCCCATTCCATCTGTCACTTCTTTTATCATCTTACAGGTCTGGCCCTCTGTTCAGAAATTACACAGCAACCACAGTGATGTGATGACTTAAAAGGTCCTGCCTACATCTGGTGTGGTTTTCTTGTTTTGAAGTCTCCCAGCTGCTAAGACTGTGTTTGCTGCAGACTTTTCGCCAACTGAAATTCTGGCAGGCGTGTGTTGTGAACCGAGATGCAGTTTAAGCTCTGCTCTTTGTGGCTACTTTGTAGTTGGGACTCAAGAAATCAGAACCCAGTTTGTGCCATAAGAACAGCACTTTCCCCCACTTTTAAAAACAACCTGAATCCTTGTTTCGGTGGTTCCCTTTCATCCCCCATCAGCACGCGTGGGAAATTATGACCTTTCTAGCAAGTTGCAAAATACTTATTTTTTTAAAAAGGGGAAAAAGGCAATGTTAGGTTCACCATCCTTATATCAGCCACAGTTCTCCTTACACTGGTTTTACTGTGGGTGCCCTTTTACTAATTTTTATATAATTTTATTTAAATGTGCATGAACCTCCCTCATGTTTGCTATCTTTTCCAATAACTGCTTCTCCAATGACAATTCTCCTTTACAGCTCTAAAGACCAGGGCCCAATCTTCCCACCATTTCTACTAATCAATAGAGATGGGCATGACTCAGCGAAATTTTAGTTTTCGTTTCCGTTTTTTCATTTTCGTTAGGTAATGAAACGAAAACGAAAAATTTTCAAAAACAAAACGGAAACGGAAACGAAACAAAAAAACTTTGCCGTGTTTTTCGTTTTCGTTGCAGCAAGCACATTGAACTGAAAAGAATGCTAGCGAAACAGAAATTTTTCGGTTCCGTTTTTGTTTTTCGTTTTCGTTACCTAACAAAACGGAAATGAAAAATTTGCGGGGGGGAACCAACGAAAACGAACCGAAACGGAACCCTCAACGAAAAACGAAAAACCATTTTTTTTTAGTCGTGCTCATCTCTACTAATCAACTCTCCCTCCTCTTCTTCCCCCTCCTCTATCTACCCCCCCAACTCTATATACTACAGCCAATGAATATCTGGTATGAAATGTATATTCCATCCCATATTATATTGCACACCTCATTCTGCTGCTATATGCCTGAAGAAGTGGACGTGTAGTCCACCAAACGTTACTTTAAAATACAAAAGTTGGTCTTTAAGGCGCCACAAGTTTTGTGTCTTTTGTTTTGTTTTGTTTTTCTTTGATTTTTCCCTGAAATTCTCCATTGACAGACAACCAAGAGTCCTTGCATACGACACTCTTCCTTCTCAGGTCCCTTATCTTTGCTTAAAATATTTTTTACTGCCCTTCAACAATAACAGAGTGGAGAGCAAAGATAGAGATTTGAATTGCAGGGCTTGCTGTCACATAAGCAACTCAACTCAGATTTTTTTCCCCCAATTGACTTGGACTCAATCTGCAACTCAGAATTCACCCTTTTATTTTCTCAGGGAGGCAAACCTTGTTTTTAATCAGGAGTTGGGGCTTAGGAACAAAGACTTGGACCTGGACTTGGGACGTGTACCCAAAGACTTGCCAACATATCTGGTGGACAAGCTGCAGAATTGAGGGATCTCTGGTTAGATTTTTGTCCATTGGCTGGACTGATTGACCAGAAACACAAGATCCAGTACTTCAATGAGAACTTAGTGAAGGACTTGAGCCCAGGAATTTCTTTTAAACAGAATGGAACACATGGCCCTCCTGCAAGCGAATGAATAAATAAACAAACCAAGAGCCCTCTCAGTCCTAGTTATCATTTGCATTCTTCAATTCAGCAGTATAACGTCCAAGGGGAGGGAAAATATTTTCCCTTCAGCTGTACTGATACTCTGAGAGTCAGAAAGCTCTGCCAATTAACAAATAACTCACTCAAACTACAGGAAAAGAGAATCATTTTAAACATTAGGAAGAACTTCATGACCGTTAGAGCTGTTCGGCAGTGGAATATGCTGCCACAGAGGGTGGTAGAGTCTCCTTCTTTGGAGGTTTTCAAGCAGAGGCCGGTGAGCTGCCTAGATGCCCTAAGCACATCCGATCTCGCCTGATTTCGGAAGCTAAGCAGGGTCCGCTCTGGTTAGTACTTGGATGGGAGACCACCAGGGAATACCAGGTGCTGTAGGCTCCTGGAGTAGGAACTGGCAAGCCACTCCAGTATTCCTGCCAAGAAAACTCCATAGACATGGAGTCACGAAGAGTCGGTCACGACTGTAACAACACCACACACACACACACACACACACACACACACAGCCTATATACCATGCAACTCCCCAATACATGCCTTACATGTTGTATATACTAGATTAGTTAATTAGTACAACTGTTTACATTGGGACCCCAGTATCCACAGTGGATTGGTTCTGGGCCCCCACAGATAATGAAATCCACAGATAATATCAAATGCTACACACACACACACACACACACACACACACACACACACACACACACACACACACACACACACACACACACAAACACACACACACACACTCTCTCACACACACACACACACACACACACACACACACACACACACACACACACACACACACACAAGCAGAGGCTGGATGGCCATCTGTCGGGAGTCCTGTGATGGAGATTCCTGCATGGTCGGGGGTTGGACTGGATGGACCTTGAGGTTTCTTCCAACTCTAGGATTCTATGATTCCATAGCAGAGACCTCCACAAAACAAACTTGCACAACAAAGGTAACTTGAAAAACTGGTATGTAAGCCTCTTTTCTCCCCACACCCAATTCTCTTTTTTACCCCCTTTATTGAGACATTGCAAAACTGAGAACAGGAACTTTCTTGGCCCCCTTTCATTCCCCCTCTTCTCCGATGCCACGCTGGCCATACTGCTCTCACCCTAGAGATAACTTCAAAACCTGTTCCAAAAGACGACATTGGCTGAGACCCGGTTGCACAGCTCCACAACCAATCGGCGCTGATTCAAGGCTGCCTCTGGCCGTTGTCCACAAACTGTACTGTGCATGAACTGTGTGTATCCTGAAATGGCCTTTAATGTGTGGCAGTTCGCCCTCAGTCAGCTCTTGTTTGAGGATGTTGACAAACACAACATCAGCTAGACTGAGGAAGCATGATCCACTTGCTTCCGTCGTTGGGTTGGTCAACGCCACCACACAGCATTTCCAAACAGATAACGCAGCTCCCTTGCCAGATTCTCCCACTGCTGTTTTAGATAGGAGCTCCTCATAACAGGCGCTGGTCTTTTTACATTCCACAAAGCAGAATTCAAAGACCATGAAAGAATGAAATGGCTCCAAGAAGCTCAAGTGTTGAAACCAAGTGTTGAGCAGAACAGTAACAGGTTAATCCTGGGGTAGTAAAAGGGAGGGATCAGAGAATGCCTTTTATGGAGACATTCCTCAAGAAGTCCAGCTCAGATTTTCAAAAACTCCACTGTTGGTATTCCAATCAATAAAAGTCTTTTCCTGCCCATCTCCACTCTTTCTTTCATTTCTTCTTTTAAAAAGATTTTGAACTTCAATGTACAGAATCCAGATCATGCAGAGTGCTCCATAAACAAGAGATGTGATGGTAAATTTGAAAATCAGGTGGTGATTATGAGTCACCAGAGCTATCCTGACCCCACTTAAAGTAAAAAAAAATGCAAACAGCTGGCTCACTCCTTATTGCCAAGAGCAGGTCTTTTGCAGAACAAATGGCTCTTAATTCCTCATTCAAGAGCCCCATTCACCCTCAAGCACAAGCATTACAACAGGGGTAGCTTGTCACTATATACTGTTCCTATTGAAACCCACCTACTGTGAATATTTCACTCAAGAGGCAATAAGGATGCCTGGAGGGGTGGCAGACTATATCATAGTCCTATGTACTCAGAAGCTGCCTAGATTCCCTAAGGCTAAGCACATCCGATCTTGCCTGAATTAGGAAGCTAAGCAGGGTCAGCCCTGGTTGGTACTTGGATGGGAGACAACCAGGGAATACCAGGTGCTGTAGGCGCCTGGAGCAGGAACTGGCAAACCACTCCAATATTCCTCTGCCAAGAAAACTCCATGGACATGAGGTCTCGAAGAGTGAGTCACAACTGTAACGACGCAACACACACATAACACATGTATTCAGAACATCCCAAGCGTCAACCATGTGAGTTTTAGCTTCACACTACACCACTGTTTGTAAGTAACTGATTAAGAGGACAGCTATTATTGAAGACTTTCTCAACATATTCTCTTCATTTCACTCGGGATTATCATAATGGTAAATTAAAGGGAAACACTACATGTCTAAAGCACAAAAGCTCATTGGAAGCTGATACCTATTCCAAAGCAATGATTCAGACACAATTTAATGTCTTACACACTCACACTTAATAAAGCAACCAGTGCTTACCTGCAGATGACCAATCACGAAACAAAGCAAACTGATTTGCAAGAAAAGGAGTTGCACATTTTTTTCCTTGTTTTGGCAGTCAGGTGTTCTCAGCATTTCAGTAATATTCTCTTTCAACAACGGGCAGTCTGCAGTGTATAGCTGGGCACAGAGTACTAGAGGAATATAAACACCCAAGCTTTCTTTCACATCGTACGATGAGCATGAATGGAGGTGCGGAATGAAGCCACCATCCACCCTTTCGATGTCTAATGCACCTTCAGGACAGCTTCAGAAAGTGCCTACAAAGCATACACCCACCAGTCCCACTGGTACAGGTTCTCTGCTCTACCGTGCATGCAGTTTTACAGCACTTACTATGGTTTCCCTTTGCCTGGATAAACCCTAAACAAAGAGGCCATTAAACCCTCTGCTGCAGTTCCAGAGGGTGCACCTGCAATTCAAAACTGCCGACATCCCATCAGACTACGAATCCCAAAATTCCGCAGATGGGTTGCCTAAACTAAACTTGACGGCCATATCTAGTGTCAAAACAGCTGCATCACAACGCAAAGACTTTCTTTGATTTCCATAATCCTGTTTTCCTCCATCCCCGTTATAGATGCTTTTCCTCATGACCAACGGCATCTCTACAAAAATGTAGCCGACTTGCCTTTTCTTTTTCTTTTTAATGATAGCTTCTGAATGCAAACTGGAATTTATGTAGTAGGGGAACATTATGTTAATTCCTCCCTCCATGGTACACTTTCCAGGAATGCTGATTTATTTTCTAAACTCTCAAATTGCATTAAGCCTCCCATCCCAGTACTCATGTGGTAGGGAGTGGGGGAAATCAGAGTCTAATTCATTTTCTGGTACTGAATCATATGAATGGGTCATTAGGCAGTTTCAGCCCACCATCCGGCTGAAGATACTGTACAGTCCCAATCCACTTGGTTGAAATTACAGTCATGGTCAATTAACTAGCTGTTCCTGGGTGTCATTTCCAAAACTGTAGTGAGAAGACACCGTTCTAGAGGCTTCATTTCATTTGGTCGGCAAAGGCCACCACCCCTCACAGTCTAGAAACCAAGCAGGAAATAATCGTTTCTGTGGGGCCTTTTTCTCCCCTTAAATCTTGCCAACAAGAATACAGCGGTGCCTCGGATAACGACGGTAATTCGTTCTCCGAGGTTAGTTGTTATCCGAAACACGTTATCCGAAATGCAGTTTCCCATAGGAATGAATGGGAAACCGTTTAATCTGTTCTGGAGCATAGAAAAAAGGCACAGAGACCTGTTTTTTTGCTCAAAACTCTTTAAAAAGTGCACTTTAAAGGTACAGATGCAATTTCACCTGGGATAACTTTTTTACCGATGCATGCTGAAAATTCATTATCTGAGGTAGTCCATAGGGGAAATTCGTTATCCAAGGCAGCCCATAGGAAGATTCGTTATCCAAGGCAGCCCATAGAGAAAATTTGTTCTCCAAGGCAAACCTATACCTAGGAATTGTGATTCGTTATCAGAGGCAGCCCTATACCCAGAAATTTGCAGTTGTTATCTGAATTATTCGTTATCCGGGGCAGTTGTTATCCAAGGTACCACTGTACTTAGTTTTGGTGCATCTGTCCCGACTCATGCTAGGGAAGGCCAGGGGTGCTGGCAAGACTTTGCAGTCCAAGTCCTTGGCACCAAGTTCCAAGTTCAAGTCTTTGGTCTCCAGACCCAACTCCTAAACCCCAAGTCCAAATCCAGTAAAACCTGGGTCCTAGTTACCTCAAAGACTGAATCTCACAGTATGAACCAACTCGGGTGTTAAGGTGATCAGGAGAGGCCTTTCTCTCCACCCTGCCACCCTCACAGGTACGTCTTGTGGGAACACATGAAAGGGCCTTCTCAGCTGCTGCACCCAGACTCTGGAACTCCCTCCCACTAGAGGCCTGGACTGCCCCATCTCTGATGTCTTTCCAGAAACAGGCAAAGACCTTTCTCTTCAGGCAAGATTTTCCTGAATGATGGACTACCTGTTATGTGTCTTTTATATGAATCTATATGATCACACAGACTTGGTGTTCATAACCACTTATAATCTTGTGTGATTGCATTTCCATCACTCATAACTTTTACATGGAATTTAACTCTCTTTTAAACTGCTTGCGTTCTCTTGTAGCTTTAATGTAATGTCTTTTAACGCTGTAAGATGTCCCACAATACCCTATTCTCAATACTTAAACATGTCTTAATCGTACTGGACTGGATATTATCCCTCATTAAAGGGATTAATGAGGCCCTCATTACTGTAAGCCACCTTGGGTCATTTTCCAAGGAGAAAGGTGAGGTAAAAATACTCTAAAATAAATAAAGAATAAATAAATAAATATTAAAAACAAGGGTGAGAAGGCCCCAAGTGAAAGTCAAATCCCAGTCACAGGGTGGGGAGGGGAACAAGTCAAGTCCATGGAGTGGCTTAAATCCAACTTGACAACAAATCTTGTGACCCTTAGAGAAGGTAGTAGAATGATGCACAGAAGAGCTGCAGAATCTTCAGAAATACTACCCAGGCCAGGCTAACTTCTCTCCCTTCTCCCTCCCACACCCAAGCATCGTACCGGGAGGACCACAGCCAGTAAGTCAAGGGAACCACAAGTCAAAAAAGTTTGGGAACCAAAGCAATAGCCTAATCCAGTGATGGCGAACCGATGGCACAGGTGCCAAAGGTGGCACTCGGAGCCCTTTCTGTGGGCACCCCTTCATAGTTACCTGTATACAGGTTCAATTACTGTATTGGCACTTTGCAAAAAAAAATAGTGGGTTTGGAATTGCAGTTTGGGCGCTCGGTCTCTAAAAGGTTCGCCATCACTGGCCTAATCAATGACTACCCCACCTGGGTGAAAGTAAGACAGGCATAGCCAAACTTAAGAGAAAAATATATGTATCTATATTTAGTACTGTACAGTGCTGCCTCTACTTAAGAGCAGCTTTACTTAAGAGCAATTCAACTTAAGAGTGGAAAAACACTGGCGTTTTAACTGCCGCCTTACAAATTTTAGATGCATTCTGCTCTAGTTACAAATGCTTTGTTTTAATTTTTTTTATTTATTTATTCCAATTTTTTAAAGATACGGTTGTTCAACTTAAGAGCATGCATTCGGAACGGATTAAATTAGTAAGTAGAGGCACCACTGTATATTGAAACAGGAATTCCTTCAAACCACTGGCGATGACGAGACGATGCATGTTGAAAGTCTGAAAGACGCCTTCATTCAAAAAATGTTTTGCTTAAGTCCTTTCACAGTGAAGCAAGATGGCTGGGAATGGGATACCTTTTCCCACAGAGGGCTCTAATTCAGGGGTTCTCAGCTACGGAGAAATGTCAAGGAGCTCTAAAATCACAGTCAAATTCATTGGCATAAAACGGCAGTGAAAGGTCAAGTTATTTAGGTAGCACATAATACCTCTGATGTAGGCATCCCCTGCCTGGCTTGCCTAAATCAAACTTCCCCACACTCTGTATCCAGGTGTCATGAACGTGCTTGGATCCCTCCGCTAAAGAGAACAACCACCCAAAATACACATAATTGACTGCGCCCTTGTAGACCAACCGGTTTTAAGGAAGGATCCTTTTCATTACAACATCAGGCAAATTCCTGTGAGAAATCTTCCTGGCTCATGGCAAAATTCTTTTTTTTTTTTTGTTCACATAGTTAGCTGGGTGTAGCAAAAGTAAGGGGTGGGTATTTGAAATCTCTCAATTTATCTGGGCAATGCTAAAGAGCACTTGGCAGATGTCCACAGCACTTTATTCCTACACAGGACAATAATCCATTAACTTTTGTTGGGGGCGGGGAGATGGGATTCAGAGCTGACAGTGTCAGCCTATATACCATGCAACTCCCCAATACATGCCTTACATGTTGTATATACTAGATTAGTTAATTAGTACAACTGTTTACATTGGGACCCCAGTATCCACAGTGGATTGGTTCTGGGCCCCCACAGATAATGAAATCCACAGATAATATCAAATGCTACACACACACACACACACACACACACACACACACACACACACACAAGTAGTATAGTAAATAGTAAGGGGGGGACCCAGAAAAATATTTTAACATTAATTATCAGAGCCATCCAGTAGATACCATGCCATGTATATTTTCAGACCATGGATAAGTAAAAATGTCGATACAGAGGTTTTATTGTAGATCATTGGGGACCCACTAATGCCTCCTAACTATTACCCTACCCCCTAATTTTGTCTTGTATTACCTCATGATTAGGCAGTTTATTATTGTCTATTTACTCTTGTTATTAGTTCATCACATTATTCCGTGTTATATTATTTTATTTGCCACAATGTTATTTTTGTTGCATTTATTATTGTACACCAGAGTAGCCCAGTAGCTATATGGGTAGTATATAAAGCTAAGAAATAAATGATACATTGATGGAAGTATTTCAGGGCTTCTCTAATGCCCTGCAGAGATGAACTAGAGAGCTCAGCCAGAACCTGAGCAGATGAGAATTCTACTCCTTGTTGAGTATTGAATCTCACTGAGTGATCCTGAGTCAGTCATTTCACTGGAAATCAGGTAATATATGACTAAACCTCTAAACCGCTGATAGAGAATGACTCCTCTGAGCCCAGAATTCCTCTTTCACAAGGAGAGCCATCCTGCCAGTCAGAGGCTGACACTTCACGTCCCTCTGGCTGCAGTTCGTGGCCCCGCTGGAGACGGGTTCGAAGGAACGTAACCTCACATCCTTGTGGGGTCAATCCGAGTTCAAAGGATCGTAACCTCACGTCCTTGTGGGGTCAATCCGAGTTCACCCCGACCACGCCCCCTGAACTGCGCTCCAAGCGGGGTGGGAGATTCCCGTCCTGGAGCTAGGGAATCTTTTCAATCCGCTTCTCGATCCATGTTGAAAACCGATTTCAACACAGAGGCAAGTTCACCTCGGCTTGAGGAAGGATGTGAAGTAACCACCAAAGTCTCCTTCTGGTGGGGATGAAGGCTGTCCACCGGCAAGGACAGGCCATAGCCAGGACTGCAAGTGTGTTTGCATATCAAACTTAATAAAACCATTAAACTGAACTTTAGGGCTCAGTTTACCTGCTCTACCTGATTCAGGGGTGGGAAGAACTTCCAAGGAATTTGTCACAAGGGGGGAAAAGCCACATGGAATTATGTGCCATCTCAAGAGATCACATGCTGCCATTTGGAAATGTATCCCCTTCGAGACAAAAGGGGATAATTTTAAACAGAGAAAAATGCAAAGAAATCACCACCCAGAACAGTTGATCTCTCTCCTAGGTCTCAGGCACTGTTGGCTCTAGAAGACAAAAGACACACACAAAAATGACCACTGAACACCCAGGGATGGGGTGACACATCGTAAATCACTCTCCCATGCATGCTTACTACCATTATCACGATTGACCATTCAAGGGCTACATGCAGAATGTCTTGTAACTAACAGCGAACACTCCAGACACTACTCTCTCTCTCTCTCTCTCTCTCTCTCTCTCTCTCTCTCTGTGTGTGTGTGTGTGTGTGACCAGAATAGCTAAAAGTTATCCTTACCTTTATAAGTCAATTTATGGCAACCATCCCCAAGATGGTTTTCTAGATAGAATGGACACCGATGTGGTTCAATGTTTTCTCCCTTCTAGTGGTGGTCTGAAAGTGTGCAGCTTATCCAAGACTGTATCGGGAGCCAGTTATGGGAAACCACCACCGACACAGGCTGCAGGTTATCCTGATGGCCTCTCCTAAGAGACCCAGTGGAGATCTGGGCTGATGGGTCCTGGCCCAGATGCTGACCTATGCCAGCACTTCATCTGGGAATTCTTCACAGCCTGTTATGAAACCACCAAAGTTACATGATCATCACCTTGTCTTACAACATCAAATTCCATAACTCGTTAAATTCAGTTCGTGCCGGCTGTATTCAAAGGTGCACGAGAGGAAGCCAATATTACAGGGATACTATCTAACACAGTTGGGAATGGCCTATCTTTATTTGTTACATGTGTATCCTGTATTTCCTTCAGTAAGGTCAACAGAGTACAGTATGCATGTATCTCTTTCCTTACATTGTACTCTCACCGTAACCTGGTGAGAGAGATCAGACTCAGAAAGTAGAACTGGCTAAATGTTTAGTACTGCAACTTTTATTATCCACTGGATGTGGACGATGAGATTGCTGGGCTTCCTACCCTACAGTTATCGAACGGCTACTGATTTCTCTTTCTCATGAATGGCTTCAACCGTCTTCATATCTTTGATATGAGAGAGTAGCTGAGCTTGCAGCGAATGTATAACACTCCTACTGATCAAACTGGGCAAGTGCAGTACAGTAGGACCCCGGTATCCACTGGGGATTGGTTCCAGGACCTCCTGTGGATAATGAAAACCGTGGATAAGAAAGAATGCTCCCCTCAAAATCCAAAACTGCTGTTTTGTGACAGTAGCTTGCATTATAGCTGCTGTTTTGTGACAGAGCTTGCTTTATAGCTGCTGTTTTGTGACAGTAGCCTGCTTTATGGCTGCTGTTTTACAACAGTAACTTGCTTTACAGCTGCTGTTTGTGACAGTAGCTTGCTTTGTTGCTGCTGAATTACTTATTTATTTTTTCCTCTGCCAACCATGGATAACTGAATCAGTGGTTAATGAATCAGTGGATATGGGGGTCCTACTGTATGTGAGGTCTCTGGTGATTGTCCTTGACTTCTCAAAATAAACAATGTGTTGTTGTTTTTAATAAAACTGAAAACCTGGGAAAGGTATGAAGCCTGTCAATAAGTGGAGGCAGGGGGAATCTTTGTACTGGAATGGTGTCATATGTTTTGTGTATCCATTTGGAAGTCTTCATAGGAAGCTTGCAAAGTAGAAACAGGCCAGGGTTTATTAAACTTTACACCCTACTTATGGCCTTCAAGTATTGCCTTAAATACTGCTGAGCAAACGGCCTACCACATATGAAACTGATAACAATTTTTTGTTGTGACTTGCACATAAGCCGTTGTGCTTATTTGTGTGATAATGAAAGCATTCAGAATTAGAAGTGAGTGGAAGCTTGTTGATATACAAAGAGAAAGTTTAACAAGGAACTTTTTGCGGATGACAAGAGAGAAAGAGAGAGAGAGAGAGAGAGAGAGAGAACCATTTCAACATTTTCCTAATGGGAATGGAAATTTGATAAACGATGAATTGAAATGACATGTTTTTCTTCAAGTATATTTTCTATCCTGCAGTCTGAGAAACTGTCAAGTTTTAGAAGGTTTGGACACATGTATAGGGAGTACTTCTCTCCATTCAGTTGAGTCCGACTCTTGGTCACTTTGTGGATCTCTGCTCTCCATGCCTTTCTATTTCTTACTTCTTTCAGCTCCACCAAGGTCATTCCAGTGTCCCTTCTGGTGGTGTCAAGCCAGTGAGTCCTCGGGCAACCCATTCTTCTTTGGCCACCAACCAATCCCAGCTAAAAGGAACATGGCGGAACAAAATGGAATTCTTTGCCACACAAGGCACAACTCCATTCTAGGTCCGTCTGCTCAGGAGTGAGCCTTCCTGCAACTATTTCCTAAGCTCTGTTCAGTCCAACCTCTCAGCAAAATAGGTTGCAGTTGTTGAGATGTACTTACCACTAGAATCTATGCAAATGAAAGCCATTAATGTGACCCCTTTGTAAAATCTGAGTGATCTGCTTCTTTCTACACAATACTTTTAAGGGAACAGCCAAATGTAAAACTGGTTTCCTGATCAAACTATCCAACTGCATCATGCATTTGTTTTACAGACTCTCGGGGATAAATATGTGGATTTCTTCAAAGGCTGTATCAATCATGTTTGTGTATGTTTGCAATTGCCCCCAAGCAATGTTCCACTAACCCCATGTGCACATTGTTCCGGATGTGAATGGAAGCAAATGGGTAGCAATTCTGGCTCGGCTGCATGGCCGTGAGCCAGTATCACAGGGCTGCATAGCTTAGAGGGGAAGTTGGCCCCAAACATTTATTAGCTAGCAAACTTGTAGAAAAACAGCCGTTACTATTGCTTTGCATTTGTATGAGAAATCGCTCCTTGAAGAAAGGTGGAGTCAGGTTCTGGGACTTTCCCTAGCTTGGTATCTCTTTGTAAATTGTAATGAGCACAAGAGGGGAGTCTGTAGTAGACCATCCTAATTAGGATGGTGTTCAGAAGCAGCCAATCACTTACCTTGTTCTGCGCCCACACGGAGCTCAGCTCCAACAAGCTGAGCTCTGTCATCTTTGCTCCTCTGTGGTGCTGGCCAATCAGGAGCTGTGCAGGGACAGGCATCATCCCGCCTCCCTGTCTGATTGGCCAGCACCATGGAGGAGCAAAAATGACACCAGAGCAGGTGCAGACCAAGGTAAGTGCAGGTGCAGGTACAGACCAAGGTAACTGATTGGCTGCTTGTGTGTCAGAGGCTTCTGAACCTCACCTGGACTCACATGGGTCATTTCGGAACCAGTAGGTTCCAAAATGAACTGTCCATCCCTAATCCTGACTGGTAACAGTGGTGTTAGCAACATTTAAGTTGACCTATGTCATGTAAAGCATGGCATGGTTTTTCTTGATGCTAACACAGGCAAGAGAAGCTTTGCAAGGCAATGTTGTCCCATTTCATAGTGTCTGGAATAATAGGCATGGCAGCAATGTTCCACATTCATAAACCATAGGGCTTTTGAAGGCTGAATCAGTTGAGGCAATGATGGGACAACCATGCAATCTCTACACAGACCAGTTGTCAACTACACATTAATGTTCTGTGGGCTTAATTTAGTGCATGGGTGAGGAATGTGTCTTACTTGACCTGCAAAACCCAACTATTTTAATAACTGACTTTCCTGTGTCCAGATCTTGGTTTGCCAGTTCCTACTCCAGGCGCCTACAGCATCTGGTATTCCTTGGAGGTCTCCCATCCAAGTACTAACCAGGGCTGACCCTGCTTAGCTTCTGAAATCAGGCAAGATCGGATGTGCTTAGGGCATCTAGGCAGCTTAAACAGTGCCTAATAAAAATGAAAGTATAACATTGGTCAACTCGACTCATTGGATCATGAGCATATATATATATATATATATATATATAAGCCTTTGCTTCAATATCACAAATTATGTTGGTGTTTGTTTTTCTGTACTTGGAAGTCAATGCATTGATTTAGATTACAAAGGACCTTGGAAATGTCCATGAAAAAGAAACTGTCAAGCAAGGAGGACAGAGAAAAAGAACAGCAAAACATTTGGTGTATTAGTTTCAGACAGAATCCTATACTGAATGCAAAAGATTCAGCTAAGAGAAAGTGTGTTGAACCCCTATAGTGACGTCCTGCAATTATGACCTAACTTCACTTTCAGAGTTTTCCTAACATTGACTGTGGTGGTCAAGAAATCCAAATTCATACAGTAGGTAGATGCAGCTACTGGCTTTGCTTATTTTTTCAGGTGGCTCCAGTTTTTTAAACCAAGACTTCAGAACTTCATGGAAGGCCCCTCACCAACATATTCTACAGTCAGTTTGGAAAGAGTTGTGCTGTTGGTTAGAACCCACAACTTGTTATCCCCTGGCTTTGGCTTTTAAATACAGTATGTCCTCAGCACTTCTTGAAGCATCAGGATTCATCAATAGATGTACCCAGCATTCTGGGTGGGGTTCCTAATGTCCTCATTCTACATTTCAGGAGGTGCTTCTCTCTAATGGGGACAAAATGTACCTTTATCTTGTTTCTTTCCTTCCTTGCTTGCATGTGTAATGTTCAGTAGCAGGGATGTTGATTCATGAGGCATGACTTGCTCTCAGGTCTGACATAAAGTCACAACTGCAACTTAACTCAAGCTCTGGGGTTTAAGTGGTGGGACTTGCAAATCAACTCATAATTCAGCCAATTTGATCGAGTTGTGCTGTCGAGTCCCTGTGGGCCTCCATATCTGCCATTGCCACCATCAAGGGCAGGAGGCCCATCTTCCCTCCCAGGAGCCACCTGTGGCCTCCACCAACACAAGCACTATTGTCCACTGTTCACTCCCCACACTAAAACAAATTTATACTACCAGGTGCCACTGTAAAGCATTAGATATATTAAGAGATGCATATATTAAGAGGTCCAGCAGGCGGTTGTACTAGATGGCCCTTGAGGTCTCTTCCAACTCAATGATTCTATAGGATTTACCCAAGACATTTTGTGGAATAAGGACCATCTCTAACAAATGGTGAAAGCAGTGGTTACTGATTACAATTCCTTAGCACTATATATATATACAGTGGTACCTTGTATAAAGGAATTAATTCGTTCCAAATGAAATTATGTTAAGCAATTTTTTCTTTATACAAATTCCCATAGGAATGCATTGAAAACAGAGTAATCCCATTTTTATGTTGTACAGATTCTCCCCATAGGCGATTATGTTAAGCAAATTTCCTCTATCTCCGGAATTTTTTATGTTGTACAAATTTTATGCTATACAAACTGTTTGTTATACAAGGGCCCACTGGATAGATAGATAGATAGATAGATAGATAGATAGATAGATAGATAGAT
>JAHTLZ010003542.1:71422503-71441834 GCA_023846285.1 Phrynocephalus versicolor
CTATCTATCTATCTATCTATCTATCTATCTATCTATCTATCTATCTATCTATCTATCTATCTATCTATCTATCTATCTATCTAATTTTATTTTATTTTATTTTAGAGTATTTTACCCCGCCTTTCTCCTTGGAAAAGGACTCAAGGCGGCTTACAATAATGAGGGATAATATACAGTCCAGTACAATTAAGACGTGTTCAAGTATTTGTACATGCTTTGTAATCGATTTGTAAAAAGAAAGAAATATGCCATGGTGATTCCTGGGAGACCATTCGCCTCTACTGATAGTTCTGAAAGCACAGTGGTTCCTGAGAAGGGACAAGAAAAAAGAAGAGCCAATGGGTTTTGTAGACTCCTAGAAACTCCATACACCACAATCCTCCAGTAACATGGCCATTGGCCCAGATTCACCTTCATTCTCGCTGTACAGGGAAGCTGCCCCAAAGCCCTTCCCTGCATTATGCATAATATTTTAAAATAACATTACAGCACATGGTTCCACAGTGCTTTAGAAAGCTTTATGCATCTACTTGGAAACCTGCCATTGAAGAGCCTTTTTTCACAGCCTTCAAGGTGACAAGTGATTTTTAAAAGAACCCAAGTCATCGTCTAAACAGGATTGTTTTTTAAACTACAATCATCATATCAGCTGCACAGACAGCCATGAGAAGGAAATGTTCTTAAAAACAGAAAGAGACAGTGTATTGAAAATAATCACAGACATTTGCTCTTCTACTGTATATGTTGTCTCAATAGAGGCAAAAGTACACCAGGACTCTAGTAAGCTGAAGGTCTGAAGGCAAAGATTTGCACTGGTCTTCATGTGAAATTAATATGAAATTGCTGTTCAAACAATTTCAATTGCTGAGGAAGCAGACTTGTCTGCAAAAGCTCACATCAAAACACAGCACTTAGTCTTTAAGGTGCCACAACATTTCTGTCTTCTTTACTTATTTATTTTTCAACAACCCACTGATGTCTCCTTTGGTAGGTATTTAAACTTCCTTCAATCTCCCCACCACACCCTGCTTTCAAGGACTAAGAAAGGCAGTGCTATATAATGGTTGGCATGCTAGACAAAGAATGCAGAAACACAGCCTCTCTTTCCCTCTCTCTCTCTCACACACACAGAGTCTATCTTGCCACACAAAGTTGTTGTGAGAGAAAAGAGAGAGAGAGAACATGCATCTCCTTTGGGGATAAAAAAAAATGTCATCAACACAGGCCCTTCCTCTAGGTATCTCCATCTTTTGTTTCTCTACCTCTTCTTTATAAACCATCTTGAAGCCTCTGCTTTTTCTGTGCCTTCACGTGCCTGCCTCTACAATCATGCAGATCATTGAGCTAGATTATGGACAAGTTGCTGTAGAACCAATAACGTAGATCGTAGATCATCTAGAGCAGTGGTACCCAACCTTCCTAACGCCCGGACCATTTAATACAGTTCCTCCTGTTGTGGTGACCCCTTGCCCTGCTTGGAAGAGGCCACAAGCCCCCTTTGGCAGGCCACTGCCGCAGGTGCCATCGAGAACTTCCCTCTACAGGCACCCTCAGCCAATCACAGTCTCCGGTGCCACTGACTGACATCCCCTCCAACCTATCAAGTTGTAACTCACTCTTCTTCCCCCTTCCTCCCCTCCTCCCCCAGACCCAAGCCATTTGTGCCTTTTTCTTCACAGGCTCATGGTGACCCCTGTGAAATGGTAGTTCGACCCCCAAAGGGGCCCTGACCCCCAAGTTGGGAACCACTGATCTAGAGTAACCTTCTCACAACAGTCCAAGAATTGCTGACATCCAGTCCTCTTTGTGAATTTCCAGTAATTACAAGTCCACCACCCTTTTAGTTTGCCTGTTCCACTATGTTTTAAGCTGTATGCATTTATCAAAGAATCATATGAACTCCACAAGCATCAATGGAAGGAGGACCTGCCATACAGTCACAAATTCTGCCACCTGCTTCACCCAACCTTGTACAAAAACTTTGCTACAACATATTGCTTCGTACACCTTTATCATAGTACACCACAGTTAAAAATTATTCAGGAGATCAATGGGCCACAATTATGGGAAAATGTACCTATTTGGGGTAAGATTCCTTCCCATCTCTCACTAATGCAGGGCAGTTCCCCAACTTGGGTTCTTCCTGCTGTGTTTGACTACAACTCCCACGAAGTCTACATGGGATTACATTTGCTGGTTGGGACTGATGAGAACTGCAGGCCAATGGCGGGAGCTAAGTTGCAAGAGGCCATAGGAAAACCTTTATTTGAAGCATTCTTAGTCCTCTTGTCAAGGCATTAAAACAAACAACAAGTAACAACACACACAAAATTGGCCACCGAGCGAAATTTAGATGTTAGCTATGGCAATGGTGCATGTGTTCCTTTACACATATATGACTCAGAAGAAGTTAAATTCCATTGTACTGTACCTTTAAGGGTAAAAACACACCACAGATGCACATTGGTGCTCAATAAACATCAATCTGCTTTTGCTCCCTGTTTCAGGCAGTTACTTACAGTGTGAAAAACACATCACGGTTTCTCTCCACTCACTCAAAGATGAAAGAGAAGGCACTTCTTAGCATCTTAGCAGCTTGTCACGTGGTAGCCCTCCAGCTGCAAAGGCAGACCCAGCGGAAACGCCAATACTTAAGCATCCCCATGGATATCGTGAACACAGTTTTCAGCTTTCCAGAACCATCATAATAAAACCAGCAGCAATACACAAGAACCAGCCACGCAAGACAAAATAGGCTGTCATTTCTTGCGGAGGGGTGCATGTGGTTCTTTTACAAATCCTTATCCCAGATGAGGAAGTAGAAAGCGGAAAATGGTGGTGTCTTCCATAATAATATCTTCCGAGTTTCACTGATCAATGTAAGGGCAGAACAAAAACAAACGATCCCAGCTGTAGACAATTAGAAGTAATGTAGTACCCTGTTACCTGGGAGATTATGCTGCAGCAGCTCATGGAAAGGACGACAGCAGGCATATCCAAACTTCAGCCCTCCTGATGTTTTGCACCACACTTCCCAGAATTCTAAGCTTAGACTGCCAATGACAAAGGACTGTGGGAGCTGTGGTCCAAAACATCTGGAGGGCCGAAGTTTGCACATGCTGAGGGCAACATCAACTCAGCTGGTCACAGCTTTGCTATTTAACTCAGGCCAGGAATGTCATGACATTCAGATGACTTCAGCTACAGTACAGTAGAAAGGAGACAGCAGAGAGAAAACATAGCTGCCCAATTCCAAAGCACAATGGACTTCATTATTAGAGTTGGGCACGAATAAAAAAAATGGCATTTCGTTTGTCGTTTGTTGTTTGGAGGGTCCGTTTCGGTTCGTTTCCGTTTTTTGCGAATGTTTGCAAAAAATTCATTTTTGTTTTCGTTCGTTTCATTACCATTTTGTTACCATTTATTTCATTTTTTGTGATTTTTTAAGGATTTTAAGCAATTCACTCATATTGCAGTAACGGAAACGAAACGCACGACAAAATTTCTGGTGTTTCTGTTCGTTTCGTTTCATTTTAGAGACAAAATTCATTTGTCGTTTTGTTATGTAACAAAATGAAAAAACAGAAACGGAAATGAAAAATTGTTCATTTTGTGCCCATCTCTATTCATTATCTTAGCATCCTTTGGGCTGATTTCACTGTGAACTTTCTGGTGGAAAAGGGACCAGCCTAAGGCACAAAACACATCCATAGGCATTCAAGCAGTGAGAACACAGAGTCCCAAACACCATTTTAAAGGCTTTAAAATCAATTGAGTTTTAATATAATACAGCAAGAAATTTCTCAGTACAGTGAAGGACTGGTTTACTCGTCTACCTTTTACCAGAGACATCAACTAGACCAGTATGGTGAACCTTGGGCACTCCAGATGTTTTGGACCACAACTCCCAGAATTCTGAGCCTAGACTGCCAATGACAAAGGACTATGGGAGTTGTGGTCCAAATCATGTGGAGTGCCCAAGGTTCGCCACCACTGAACTAGACGCTTCCATGAAACAGCTGATAATAAATCTTCTTTGTTATATGTTGTTATATGTCCCCAGGAGATACGAGATATGCCGGTGATGACGAACCTTTTATAGACCGAGTGCCCAAAGTGGTATTCAAAACCCACTAATTTTTTACAAAGTGCCAATACTGCAATTTAACCTGAATACAGGTGGCTGTAAAGGGGCGATGTCGGGTGCCCACAGAAAGGGCTCTGAGTGCCACTTTTGGCACCCGTGCCATAGGTTCACCAACACTGAGATAAACTCATCCAAACATGGGATCAGGACATCAGGAGTGCTATCATGAGCAATCCTACACAAATTGAGACTATTCAAAGTAGCAAGATTCCCCCCCCCCCCAGTAACGACATCTTTAAGTCTGCCCCTTCGATCCATGAGGGATGGATGGCGGGGGCGGGGGGGAGAACTTTTGGAAGGAGAGAAATGAAAGTAAGGACAGGATTGCTTGCCATTTGATGTTGATACATTTTGGGAAAATAAAACAGGCTTTAGTAAAAAAAGAAGAAGGATTGTGGCCCCTTTTTTCTGCTTCACATCTAGTCAAAAATACAACCCTCCACAGTTCTAGTAAATAACCTCCTTCTCCAACTATTTTGGAGGCAGCCAATATTTATTTTGAGCTGCCTAGATGCCCTAAGCACATCCGATCTCACTTGATTTTGGAAGCTAAGCAGGGTCGGCCCTGGTTAGTACTTGGATGGGCGACCACCAGGTAATACCAGGTGCTGTAGGCGCCTGGAGTAGGAACTGGCAAACTACTCCAGTAATACTGCTAAGAAAACTCCATGGACATGGAGTCATGAAGAGTCGGTCATGACTGTAATGATACAACACTCACAGTATTTATTTATTTATTTAATCCTGCCTCTCACCTTAACAACAACCCCAGGCATCTTGCACCATTGGAATACTGTATTTTAAGCTACGAACAGTAAGTATACAAATACTGAAAAAAATAGATACCATACTAAAAAACAGTAAACAGAAGTAACCACAATCAAAGCAGTAGGATAGAATACAGTAATCCATTTAACAACCCCCAGCGGGTAGTCTGAGGGGAAGCTTGCCTGAAAAGGAAAGGTATTTCCCTGCTTGTAGAAGGACAATAAAGATGGAGTCAGCCTGGCCTCCTGTGGGAGGGATTTTCAAAGCCCAGGAGCAGGTAACAGAGAAGGCCCTTTGCCATGTCCCTACTAAATGCTGCTGTGGAGGTAGCAGAACGGAGAGAAAGGCCTCTCCGGTTGAGCGTAACACTTGAGCAGGGTCATAAAGGGAGAGACTGTCCTTGAGGCAGCTTGGACCCAAGCCGTTTAGGGGGCCATTATAGATTAGAACCCGCGCTTTGACTTCTACGCAGAAATGGATCAGCAGACAGAGGAGCTGCTGCAACGAGGCGGACTGCGTGACCTTTGTGACCAAGTTAGCAATGTAATTGTCAAAAACCCCTCCAAAGGAAAGGGAGAGGCTCAACCCGCCTTATTAAAAAGAAAATTTCCAAGTCTGCTCTCACATTTTGTACTATTTTAATAACAGAAAAACCGGGTAAACCTGCTCTACAAGTTCCATTAAGACCCCTGCTCTCTTCATGGGAACCGTGGAATTCCGTAAAAGCATGGCCCGTTTCTCATACACTCACTTAGCTTGACAAAGTCATGGCTGTCCTAGGTACTTCTCTCTGCCCACATTCCCAGGACACAAACCGACCCAAGTAGGGGGCCCTTATCCCCATGGTAGGGTCCCTTTCCTACATTTACTGCCTCTGCCTAGAGACATGCACCTGCAGTCTGAGCTACATTTCTGTTTCTCCAGAGTCACCCATTCTCCTTTGGTGAATACTGCAAGCTTGTGTCCTTGGTTTCTGCAGAGAAAAGGAGCTGCACTAACCACAGGGATCCTGAATCACCTAGGCAACAACAACAACAACAAAATCCACACACAGAGGGGCCCACTCTTTTGTCAATCTGTTTTCCTTCACCAAAGCCAGCCACGATCCAAATCACAAAATAGCCAGGAAATTCTCCATGAAATGCAAATCAGGTGGCAGTGAGTTCCATAGCCACTACATTCTGCTTTCTCTCTTTTGAAGCACGCGAGTTGACTCACTGCCTCTGTAAGAGAAAAGGGCCATGCACTGCAAACTTTCAAAAGCCCCACATATCGAAGGGCCATCCCTACATCTTGGGGCAGAGGATTCCATGTGTTAATTATAAGCCCAGCCAATTCCATATGCTAATTATATGTTGCATCCTCTCTTGAAGTGACTTTCAAATGAGTTCCACAGCTTATGAGAAAAGAGGAACGGTCTCCCCAAATCACTCCTGCTGCTGGACACATCAGTGTACGACCATCAAAGCAAACACAGAAGAATTAAAATGAAGTCCTACTATGGAAATCATTCTACAGGGCCTAAAAAGCTCTCAGGTCAATTGCAGACCCTGGAACATGACTTTCTTCCCCTGAAACTTGACCGTCACAAAAGTATTACAGTACCTGAACTGATTAAATAAGTGTTTTTGTGTCACCTGCTGGCCTCCATTTTCCCTTGTTTTTAAAGAAAGGACAATGTATAATAGCACAATATACTATGCAGTGCCTCTTAAACACCTGATGATGTATGGGAACTGTATCATAAACAACAGAGAGCTATTGAATAATAATTGTGCCATCAAATTACTCAGAAGTGGTTGATCCTTACCAGTCCCTCTTTCTGATAATGCTCTGAGGCTGTGCAATTTATCCAAGGCCACACAGGCAGTGGAAAATGCAACTCCGTCAGTCAACACACTTTCCAGGCGATCTCAACTCACCCTTTTCCCAGGAGAAATAGTAGGGATGGAATCTCTTGGCCCCAGGCTATATAGCGAGGTGTTCCAACCCACTGAGGTGTACCGGTTCAAACTATGTAATAGTGCTGTTTTAAATTGTAAAGAGTGGGCAATCTTCACAAAAGTTTTGTATAGCTAATGGATCTCAACAAAGGACGTGAGCTCTCTCACTGGCCTCTTCCTCACACATTCTTTTCCTGTACAATTCCTCTTCTTGTTAGTGAGGATGGATACAAAATTCGTTATGCTCTTGACAGCATTCTCATATTGTTGGAAGCAATGCCTTGCACACAAAGCTGGCAGGGTTCTGCAAACATTATTTTTGGGATTAAAAACTTCCCCCTTCTTCCCCCTCCCCCAAAATTGTGCAGTTTGCACAAACTGCCAATTGTGCAGCAGTAAGGTGTCTGCTGCTTTATATTAAACATTCTGAAGCACTGAATGGGTTGTTTGTGTCCTTCTTTTGCATCAGACAGACAATGTGTGCTTGTTCCATGTGTCCACATGAACAGGCATGTTTCACTTCTCGACAGGAACAGGCACCAGAACTGTATTGCGCAGTACAAAGAAATGTCAAGGGGAGGGAGAGGTCTATTTAAGCTGCAAGTGAGGAATCTTGTAGACTTTTAAAATACCTTAGTTACATGTTATGTGAGAAGGCAGCATGTGTTTTGTGTTTTTTTCCAATCCCTTCTCTTGAATAAGCAACTAGCCAATACCTTTTCTAGATATGGGCGCATGTGGATGCTAAGTATCCATGGTTATCATAGGCATATGAATGCAAGTACAGTAGTACCTCGACTTACAAATTTAATCCATTCTGAATGCATGCTCTTAAGTCGAACTACTCTTAAGTCGGGGTACCTATCTAAAAACTTGAAAAAAGAAGATAAAATAAAAAAATAAAAAAAATTTGTAAGTCGAGCAGACCATATCTAAAATTTGTAAGGCAGCAGTTAAAATGCCAACAGTTTTCAGCTCTTAAGTCAAATTGCTCTGAAGTCAAGCTGTTCTTAAGTCGGGGTACCACTGTATTACCTCAAGACTTCCTAGGGCACCAGATACAAATATCCCATATTTGCAGCTCACTGTTGCCAAATGAGTTCCTGAGAGGCATGTTTTTTCTGCACAGAAAGACCACTTGGTTAATTTCCTTCAGTGACAAATAGATGGCTTGTTTCAACAAGACCGACCTGAAAAGGTTCTTAATGCTTTAAGATTATTTGCACTATTGGTCAAGTTCTAAAAATAAGGGAACTTCCATGGACAAAAAGGCTCTTGTTCCCTGCTACGTTATTATGTTAAACCATCAGCCGCGACACTGCTCTATTATGTCCAGAAATCTAAAACAGAGGGGGGAATGACATGCACAGTTTTCAGAGCTGCATCATATTTGCAACGGCAGGCTAAAGTTCTTCTGCGTCCTTTTTGAAATTGGTTTACAAATCGGAGCAACTTCTTTCCTGGTGGCACTCTGGCTCAATGCTCCAGCGTGCCTCTCACCTGGGATGACATCACGCCAAAGAGAGAAGAATGGGTTGCCTACTAGGACTGCCCCTCTCCCCCCCCCCCAATTCATTGGGATTTTTCATTCTTCAGTAGCACAGAACCAGCCTGATAAGCATTGATGAGCTGCGCATTAAACATTCACAACAACTGAACTTTGCTTTCCAGGCAAAAATCAAAGAAAAACAAAACAAAACAAAACAAAAGACAAAAAACATGTGGCACCTTAAAGACTAACTTTAGGGAAGGAAGGAAGGAAGGAAGGAAGGAAGGAAGGAAGGAAGGAAGATCTAATATTTAGCCTATGCTGAGAGGGACAATGATTACTTACAATATATATATACTGCCAGCCTTCATTTTAAAAAATCATTGCCTGTATTATGATTATGCTAGAATTTCTATTAGGGATGCTGAAAAAAAAATCTGACTAAATGGATTTTGCTCTATACCTCATGCTACGGTTTTTACAGAATGTTTCTAGGAACAAAACTCAGTTGATCAGAGCATATATATGTGTTTGTTCCAGAGTCTTATTCTTTCAATGTTTATCTCAATAAATTCAAATCAACTCTCTCTGTTTTTGAGGTATAGGGAAAGGATCCTCATTTTTATATGTTTGAGAAATCAGGCTGTTCTTGCTTAATCATATATTTCACAAAGTCTTGCCCTTGCAAAGCCAGTAGTCACTTATAAGATCAGATATTAGCATGGCAGTGGGATTTTCCCTCAGTCCAAATAGGGCAGGCATATCCAAACTTCAGCCCTCCAGATGTTTTGGACCACAACTCCCATAGTCCTTTGCCAATGGCAATCTAAGCTTAGAATTCTGGGAGTTGTGTTCCAAAACATCAGGAGGGCCGAAGTTTGGACATGCCTGAAGAGTGCAAGTGTAGAATAAGTTGCACTCTGATATTACAAATACAAGATTCAACCAGAGCAGAA
Organism: Phrynocephalus versicolor; assembly: GCA_023846285.1. Taxonomy (NCBI): domain Eukaryota; kingdom Metazoa; phylum Chordata; class Lepidosauria; order Squamata; family Agamidae; genus Phrynocephalus; species Phrynocephalus versicolor. Next base: position 71,431,807 of record JAHTLZ010003542.1, read on the forward strand.
TCAACAGGATATCCTACATCCTGGAATGCTTCTAGAAATTTACTGTGCTGTTCCACACTTCCTTAGTTTGCACTGCATAAGAACACTAATATCTGGCTTTACATGTGAAAACAAGGATGCTTAAAATGTCCTTTTTTTAATCTTCACAGATCCCCAGTAAGATAAGTCTAGCTGAGTGAAGACAGTTTAGTGAAGACACCTATTGATTTTTGTGGTGAAGCAGAAATTTATAGGTGTCACTCTCAAATCCACAATCTACCTTCTATATCACATTACATCACCAACATTAAACACATCGAATGCTACTTACCCTGATAGGAAATTCACATCTCAGTATCCAGCAGATAATGCCTAGAGAGATGTCTTAATTTATGGAGGGATCTGAGCTGGGAGGCAGGCGGCTAGGGAGAATGGAGCAGCCAGGCAGCAGCAAATTCGCTGCCTGAATGCTCCTTTCACCCCTGTCACCCCCTCTTCCCAGGGGACTGTTTTGGACAGGGAGGACTGTGGCCAGTGGGGTCAGTTCCCACTGTCCACAGCCTTCCCTGTCCCAAAAGCCCTACCTTGGAGGAGGGGGGAGGAGGGGAGAAGGAAGGAGGCAGCGGTAAATTCAACCTCCATTTGAATTTACCACTGCCTCCTTCCTTCTTCTGTGCTCCTCCTCTTTTTTTTTGGGGGGGGGAAGGAAATCCCCTGGTCTTTCCTGAAATAGGAAGGGTCTGACGGGGATTGCTGTCATCAGCGCTCCCCTCTCAGACCCCTCCCCCTGTTTTGAGGAAGACCAGGGGATTCCCTGCTGCTGTGAGCTCAGCACCTGCAGCAGCAGGGAATCCCCCTGGTCTTCCAGCACCTCCCAGCACCTGTCAAAAAGCCCCAGCTGAGAGGTGGGGGAGGAGCAAAAGGTAGAAAGGAGCAGACCGCGGAACCCCCTGCTCCTTTCTGCCTTTTGCCCCTCCCCCTGTCTCCCAGCTGGGGCTTTTTGACAGGGTGGTGTGTGTTGAGGGGGGCTGCGATCCCCATCCCACCCCTTTTCAAAAAGCCCCATCTGGGAAGCGGTGGGAGGGGCAACACGTCAGAAGGGAGCAGGTTTTTGTTGCCTGCACCCTTCTGGCATGTTGCTCCCTTCCCCCGCTCCCGGCTGGGGCCTTTTAACTGGTGGGGGTAGGGAGGGAGGGTGGCCCCCAGCTCTGAACCAGGGTGGTAAGGGAGAACGGAGCAAGCAGTGGGAAATCCAGAAGCACTGCTTGTTCTGCTCTGCCTTGCCGCCTGCCTCCCAGCTGGGTTTGACAGGTCAGAATGACTCTGAAGCTGCCACCGCCTAGTTGGGTTTTGTGTGTGTGTGTGTGTGTGTGTTTTTGACAGGTGGGGCTGTCCCCACTGGGAACAGCCCAACCTGTCAAAAACCCTCACTTGGCAGCACCTTCCGAACTGTTTTGTTACTCATTTCATTCCATTATTAAAATTCAATAAAAAGTCTAAGTATTGAAACGAAACGAAATGAAACATTAATGTTCTGTTTTTGTGCCCATCCCTACTTAAGAGGTTGTGTAAACACTTGCTCCCCAACCTGCACTGCCAGTGTATGACAATGCTTTCATTCTTTGCCCCCCCCTCCAAACTGGTACCTTATGGCGATGTTGGGCCACATGTCCCATCTTTCCTGACTCTTGGCCATGTGAAAATGAAGGAAAGTACACCATGAGGAGGCAGATCCTTCTTGAAATAAAAGCATTCCAAGGAACGTGGGGACAATCTCCATCACACAGGCTCAATGCTGATTTTGATCTGATATCTGTATATCTGATTTTGATCTGATATCTGTATCTTTCTATGCCTGGATTTTCCAACAGACAAAAAAGAAGGCCCCAAAAGTTGGGTTCCTATATGTGGGCTTTCTTCCTTACCAGCATCTATTATTACTACTGCAGAATATTTACGCTGCACATTTCCCAGTAGAATTAATAAGTCTGGGAGAATGCAGACATGCTTCTCCACAGGCAGGCAAAATTTGAGCTGCAAGGATCCGGTTTCTCTGTCAGGCTAAGTAGAGTTGGCATCTTAAGAGCGTCTCTCTTGCAACACACGAACATGGAAAGATTGCCCGTGAGGCAAAGCCTCAGTGTATCACCGCATCATGTTGTAACATGACGGAGCCCTGAGTGTTAGAACATGGCTGGTCTTGCCAAGAGGCAATTTGACATAGATGAACTAGTCCCTGGATGGAAACTGCCATTCTCTTCTCTGCCTTTGACTCACCCTTCAGTCCTTGAGTGGGGGTGGCTTCTCTGGTTTCCTCTACCCTCCCCGACGCCTTTATCAAGGAAGGTGTTCTTTCCTAGGCCTGTCCTAAGAATTAAGTAGCTTTGTTTCCTGGTTCATCAAGCAGCAAAGGCTAAGGAATGTCACAGCACTGAATGCACTTGTAGAACATGTACAGACAACACTAGCTTATTGTTGAGTCCAAGAAGTAAGGTCTAGTAACACATGAAAGGCAGGAGGAGACTTGCAAGGAAATGGGTTGACTCTGTAGGCATGTCCAAACTTTGACCCTTCAGATGTTTTGGGCCGCAACTCCCACAGTCCTTTGCCATTGGCAATCTAGGCTTAGAATTCTGGGAGTTGTGGTCCAAAACATCAGGAAGGCTGAATTTTGGACATTCCTGAAGAGGTCTACTGGAAGTGATTCATTCAGAGGGTGATGTGAGAGCAGATAACAACACCCTCTCCCTCTGTGCTCACTGTGACTATTAGCCAGGATCCAACCAGGCTAGCCAAGATTTTTTGCCCTTTTAACTTCTTAAATAAAGCTAAGTCAGCCTTTATTTAAATCCTGCTGATTGAATGTCTGAAATTCTGTTGCATGTTTATGTGAAAGGCATAACTTTTACTGCCAAAACCAGCTGGGAAGCAGTGGCAGGCAAGAACCAAGAAGGGAAACAGCCAGCAAATCTCGCTGCTGGAGCAAGATCTGGTGGTGGCTCCCCGTTTCGGTTCTTCCTGAACCGAAAACATCATTTTGGTTTTGTTCGGGACAACATACTGCCATTTCCTTTTGTTTTGAAACAGTTCAAAACATTATGAGACGACGAAACAGCGTGCCGTTTTTCATAAGGTGCCCATCCCTACTCGTGAGTGCTCAGACTGGCTGTCCGTTTGGCTGTCCTGACAAATTTCTAATGTCTATGGATATTCTTAACTTGAGGCCACGCACCTCCAAAAAGTATGCCTTTTGTGGAACAATGCAACAGGTTTTGAGCCAATTAAATTTCAGTCTAATTGTGGAAGAGTGACAATCTAGGAGAGTAAGGGTAGAGAAAGTGTTAAGATTACAGCTCCCATCAATATGTTGGATACAGGTGTTGTTGGACTGAGGCTTCCATCAGTCCTGATCAATAAAACCAAAGGCTCCTGGGAACTGCAGCTCAAGCAAATCTGGTGGGTTTCCATTCTGCTGCATTTAGTGAATCTGGAACTCATCATGCTGACTCCTAGCAGGGTTAATCATAGTACTGTGAACTTTCTTAAAGATGCCCGGGCTGCCTCATTAGCTTCAGTTCAAACGCAAAATGAATTTCTGGTGTCTTTTAATCTTTTTTGCCGCAGCCAATCAACCAGTCTCCCCTTCCTGAAACTGAATTCCGAAATAGGTATTTATACAACAGCTTCATGCTGCTTCATTAAAATCATAAAATAAAAATAGAAAAAGACTGAGCTCAGCAGGATTAAAATCTACAACCCCAAATGTAATCAACCATTATTAGCTCTAAATGCTGACCCAGCTACATTCATATTAAATGTCTCTTTTACATATTCAAGTCAGCTATTATATCTTCATTCAGATTTATATCCCAGATACACATCAGCATGGTGACATACAGTATAATAAACACTCAAATGTATGTTTTTAAACCAGCAACTCCATATAAGCAGACATTTCCAGACGGGCAGCCATATTAGTCCGTTGTCAGTAGCAACAAAAATAACAGAGAGTGTTCTGGCCCTTTAAAAGCCAACAGGTTTGATTTAATCTCTGACTCCAACCAAGTTCTTCAGAGGCTACAGGGATTGTACAGTCAAATCTACACAATTCTAAAGAAGCAATATTTCACAATAAAGCTAATCAAATAGAACTTTAAAAGCAAGGGAACCTCGAGAAACCCAAGTGTCCCAAATACTTCAGTGACTTATTGGAATTCTGGAAGCATTTATAAAAGAAAAAAAATCAAAAGTAACATACACAAACTAAGTAGATTTATTGATGGCAATCATTGTTATTTACAGAACATCAGGCAAGCTTTTCCTGAATGATGGACTACCTATTATGTGACTTTTATATGAATCTATCATACATGATCACATAGATTTGTGTTTATAAACTTTGCGATTGCATTAATGTAATGTTGTCTTTTAATGCTTTGTGTTTATAGACTTTATGATTGCATTAACATAATGTTGTCTGTTCATGTCAAATCAAGTTTATTGCGGTCAAATGACCCATATATACAAATATACAATAAAAGCAGGAATCAAAAACAATGAAGACTACTAGTAAATAGGAGTGTCAGGGGAATGGATGGTCTACTCTAAATGATCTCTGCCCTCTTGCGAATGACAGCTTAAACAAAACTTTGTTACCTGTGATGTAACAAATAGAGATGGGCACGACTCAAAAAAATTGGTTTTTTGTTTTTCGTTTTTCGTTGAGGGGTCTGTTTCGGTTCGTTTTCGTTTTCGTTGGGTTTTTTTGCAAAAATTTTCGTTTTCGTTGTGTAACGGAAACGAAAAACGGAAATGAAAAATTTCTGTTTCATTAGTATTCTTTTCAGTTCAATGTACTTGCCGCAACGAAAACAAAAAACACAGCAAAGTTTTTCGTTTCGTTTCCGTTTCCGTTTTGTTTTTTGGAAAATTTTCGTTTTCGTTTCCGTTGCGTAACGAAAACGAAAAACGGAAACGGAAATTTCGCTGAGTTGTGCCCATGTCTAGTAATAAATGAGTGTTGAGCTAACCACCTGGAAGCTTGGAGCTTATTCAGCAATGGACAAATTGGGTTATTCCTAATTTGTACATAAAATAGACAAAATAGAAGCACACGCTGAAGAAATTCAGGGGACTTGTTTCTCTTAGTGTGGAATTCCCCTGAACCTACCCTGGAGAAGTGCTGAAGGCAACACATTCATCTTGGCCAGCATAAAGGCTCTGCAGGCCTGTGGTGAGGTGAGGTATGCTGCAGGGGTCCTGTATGATGGGAAAACACCTTGTGACAAAAGGGAGCAGGTTCTGTGTGCCTGCGAAAGAAGTTCCTGCCTCTCTGTGTCACATAGCCTCTGGGTGAGAATTCTTAGGGCCTGTTTCTGCCCTAGCATCAGCATATGTTCAAGAAGGATCCCTATGGACCTAACTTTTTGTTTAATGAAGGACTGCCATTGGCTTTGGTAAGAACCGAGCAACATGTTATGCACAGTCTTTTCCACCTCTTTGAGAATACTAGGATCTTTGATTTTGGGGTATTATTGATGGACAGACAGCTATTGTCACAATAAGCCTCTTTAGACCCAGATGGGTTAGAGATAGACCTGCAGCATTGTCTGCATATAGGAGTAATGGGATTTGCTGAGGGCCAAGCTTGAGAGGATGGCCTTGGACTTCTTTCAGAGAACCACTCAAATCGTTGCATTTCTGTCACTCATCACTTTGACATGGAATTTTACTCTCTTTTTAAACTGCTCACGTTCTCCTGTAGCTTGAATGTAATGGCTTTTAATGCTGTATGATGTCCCTCAATTCCCTGCTCTCAGTACTTGAATATGTCTTAATTGTCTTGGATTGTATTTTGTCCCTCATTACTGTAAGCCACCTTGGGTCCTTTTCCAAGGAGAAAGGTGGGGTAAAAATACTCTTAAATAAATAAATAAATAAATAAATAAATAAATAAATAAATAAATAAATAAATAAATAGAATTATGAATTAGATAATGCTTTATTGCAGTGCAGTGGTTCCCAACCTTGGTAACTCAAAATGTTCTTGGACTGCTGTTCTCAGAAGCCAAAAAGTTTCTGAGACTTGCAATCCAGGAACACCTGAATTACCCAAGATTGGAAGCCACTGAGGTGTTATATAATCTCATGGCCTCTATAATGGCTTTATTTTAATTTCTTTGCACAGAAAATATAGAAGGTTACATCAAGAACATGTAACCACTGCCCTTTGTGACAAATACTGTACTTAAATATGCTCTGTCGCACTCATACAGTCTCTTTCATCTCTGTTTCCAACTATTCCCTTCAAAGTCAACTCCCTATCTGTCCCTTTCATCATCACAGCACTGCTGTCCTTTGTGTTAAATTCATGAATACAGTGCTCCCCTGCCCATTCGCGGTTCATATACTGCGGTCCCGCTATATCGCGGGACCACAGTATATGAAAAAAGACCCCCTGGGGTAAGGGGGGAAAGGCCTCGGGTGAGGGGGGGAGGGCCTGTTGGAGGTCTCAGAAATGATTTCTGGTTCACAGGGAGGCCCTTTTGGGGCCTCCAAAAGACCTGGAAAGGCCCTTGCAGGCCCGTTCTGGGCAGTGCCAGGCTGGCACTGCCCCCAGCCAGGGGCCCCAGGCCCAACCTGACCTGCATCCACATATCACGGATTTTCAATTATCACGGGTCAGGTTGGGTCCCTAACCCCCGCGACAGGCGGGGGTTCACTGTATCAAGGACTACCTGGTGGAGAGGAGATGTAGGGGCATCCCTGTACCCAACACCCATTAATTAAGCCCTAGATGGATTCAGACTTAATGCCTGAATTATCGAATGAATGATTCAGGCTTAATGCCACATTAGGACTTGTGATTGAACCAATGATCATTTGTTGTCACAGGAAAAGGGAGGAGAAGTCCCAGCAAGGCCCATCCATCTCCTCCTTTTCATCTTTTATTTGTTTTTCAGCGTGGACAACATTAGAAGCTTCAGCTTCTGGATGGGGACAAACCATGGTTTGCTGTTTTGCCCAAACCTAACTGGCTAGAGCTTGGAGAACCTTGAGCTTTGCTCCCAAACAAGGATCCGAAATAGAATTTGTGGTCAGGAGAGAAGCTGGAAAGAGAAGCAAAGAATGAAGACAAATGAGTAGGTGAACCTTGGGCTTACTCTGCTTCTCAGCATCACTCAGAGATCTGCTTACTACCCACGAAATACTGCAGCCCCAAAGGCTAAGCAATGATTATTATTAAAGCATTCTTACAGTTCTCCAATGTTACTTGATTCCCTCCAGTTCCCAATGTGACTGGGTCTGTATTATTGGCTTCCTTTATTACCATCTTGCCTTCCTTTCAGCAAATAGATTTTGACATGCAAGTAGTTGCATTGATTTAAATTGACCTGGGGCCATTAGCTGGTTACCTTAATGGAAAGGGGCCCGCTAAGGGCTGCAGGTCTCCATGGCTTTATTTTTAACTACTCATTAGATGTCTTGCAGATGCAGTTTGTGGCCAAGGGGACAGTAAAATTCCTGAGCTCCTCCAGCAAGCTGCTGGGAACACCACACAGTCATCCAAAAAGAATGAAGGTTGTTTTTTTTTTTAACAGGAGTCAAGGTCAGGTCCAGATCTGGGTGGGGTTAAGAATGGGCATAGCCCAAATTCCTGCAAGGGTCATTTCATTTCACAACTCTGGAAACCTGTCATGAACGTGAAGGGTTGAGATGGAACCTCATATGGTGCCGGCAAGACTGACTTGTGTATTGCCCAGAAAAGGAATTCTTTCTGCACCCCGAGACTGCCTTTCCCAGAAACCAATGTCCTTCACAGCTGGGGTGCAATCTGGGGGGAAGGGGTTGTCCCCAAATTTAAGATTTTACGGGATGTACCTCAGACAACTGGAGACATCCAAGCTCCAAGCTAGCCTCGGCCCGTCTAGGGCCAATATTTCACAATATTGATTCCTTTCTGGGCTTTGGGACAGGATCTGGCTGAATTTATAGATGGCCCTTGAGGTATCTTCCAACTCTATGATTCTATGATTCTTTCCCACTGCACCAGCATTCCCAGGAAAACAAACCTGAGCTCGGGGTGGGGTGTGTGCAAAAGGGCTTTCTTTAATGCAATACCATACTCCTTTCATATAAGAGCTTCACAAAAGGAGGGCCGTACCACCTGTTGGCACCTCTGCCTTGGCTCATTCTATCTACATATTCTTCCAAGATTAAAGCAAAAAAAAATAAGCACTGGTCCATCCTTCACTTTATGGTGATTCACAGCCAGCTAAACATAAAAAGGAGCACCCCATAAGCCTTACACTTAGACTGGCCATACATAAAAAAATTCTAGCACTTGGACTCATCAGTTCTCTCTATACAAGATAGTTAACTGTTGTTCGCTTCCTAGTTTAACTGATGCAGTTTATGGAATTATATTATTTGAAGTGCAGTAAGGTGCTTAGAATTATCTGCCAGAATGTGGACCCATGAGTGAACAACAGCAGAGAACTACCACACCACATTACTGATATCAAGGTTCTGTGGGATGGAGCCAGGGAAATTAAAAGTGGAAAGAAACTACTGTACCATAACAGTATGTTGTAGGTTGTGTTTCAGAGCCAGGCCCACTACAGGAAACCCGAACTCTGAGAAGATGCTTGCATAACCTATGTTATATAAATGGGGTTGATTGAAAAACTGGAAGCCAAATAATCTTCTGGAGCTCTTTTTCTTCTATCCATTAAGTTGTATCCAATTGCCAGTCACTTTGTGGATCAATGCTCTCTGAACCTTTCTATCTCTTACCACTTCTTTCAGCTCCATCAAGGTCATTCCAATGTCCCCTCTGGTGGTGTCAAGCCAGTGAGTCCTCCGTTGTTCCACCAACCAATCCCAGCATAATTGCCTTTTCCAGTGGTAAGATCCCCATAACAAGACCGAAATAGGACAGGTTTTCTTTTAAAATATTTTTATCTCACCTTTTGCCTTAAAAGGAGCTCATGTTTTTCTGGGTGATCTTGGCTTCCAGAGATATTTTTGTTCTGACATAGTCTAGAACTTCCTTGTTGGTAACCCTCACAACCATCGGATATGTAGTCATCCTCTCCAGCACCACAATTCAAATGCATCTATTATTTTCCTATCTGTCTTCCTCAGTTTCCCAACCATACCAAGCCATTGGAAATATAGCATGATCAAATGAACTAGTCTGCCTTTGATTGTGAGGCTGATGTCTTTAATCTTCCAGATGTTATTTGTACTGTTTGTTGCTGTTCTTCCAAGTACTATATGTCTTCTGATCTCCAGGCCGCAGTCACCATTTTGATTAATTCTAGAGCCAAGGACATTAAACTCCTTTACTGCTTCAAATTGCCTCCTGGTTAATCTTAACACTGACTTGCACATTCTCTGCCACTGCCCTTCTTTTTGTTCACTTGGTGTTGAGACACAATTCAAGTTTTTCATATTTTATCTATGACTATTTGGAATTAGCTGTTCTAGATCTTTCTTACTTTCCGCCAGCCACGTTAATCATCTGCATACCAAATGGTGTTGAGGTTCCTAGCGCCAATATCCCAGTGGCAGAGAATATTGCGCAATAATATTTATGCACTCCTTTCCTCCAGCATGCAAAGATATATCTGACCAAAAAGGAAATGCAATGTGCTCGGGCAGCAAATGCAACCACGGGTTTTGTGGCAGCAACGCAATTCATGTGACGCGTTGATTCTCATGTAACTGCATGTCAAAGGAGTCCTGCTGCAGGCTTACAGCTATATTTCCATGGACTTCAGCCAATGAAAAAGTAACTATCAGGAAAAGGGTGCTGCAATCCATACGAACTTGTGAGAAGATTAACGAGACACTGCTGTAGATATATTTAAAAATCATGCAGCAGAATGAATCAATGTTCTTAAAACAGGAAAGCAAGGGAAATAAATCTGTTAAGATTTTTAAAACTATGCTTCTTCAATTCTTTTTTAAAATATGCATAAACTTATTGTTTTAAGGTTATTATTATTATTATTATTATTATTATTATTATTATTATTATTATT
>JAHTLZ010003542.1:71441844-71459982 GCA_023846285.1 Phrynocephalus versicolor
TTATTATTATTATTATTATTATTATTATTATTATTATTATTATTATTATTATTATTATTATTATTATTATTATTATTATTATTATTATGAAAGCTGCTTCCGGCCCTTTATAAGGAGAAAGGGAGGATAAAAAAACATAAACCTTTTCCCCAAACAAAAAAGAACCTTCAAAACCTATAAAACAAGACTACCAAAAGGTAAAACGCGCTCTCAGCCAGGGTTTTTGTGAGTAAGTGCTTTCCCAGAGATGGACCTCCTTCATGACTTATTGATCCAGGTGCTTATGCCTGAGTCACACCAAGTTGAGCCAGCAAAGGAGTAACACAGAATCATAGAACCACAGAATTGGAAGAGACCTCAAGGGCCGTCCAGTCCAACCCCCTGCCATGCAGGAACCCCCATCACAGGACTCCCGACAGATGCCCATCCAGCCTCTGCTTAAAAACCTCCAAAGAAGGTAACCCCACCACCCTCCGTAGCAGCATATTCCACTGCTGAACAGCTCTAACTGTCATGAAGTTCTTCCGAATGTTCAAATGGAATCTCTTTTCCTGCCGTTTGAAACCATTGCCCCGACTCCTAATCTCTGAAGCCACGGAAAACAAATTTGTTCCCTCTTCAATATGACATCCTTTCAAATATTTAAACATAGCTATCATACCCCCCCTCAGTCTTCTTTTTGAAAGGCTAAACATTCCCAGTTCCCTAAGCCATTCCACGTAAGACATTTCTTCCAGACCCTCAATCATCCTGGTCGCCCTCCTCTGTACAAAGTAGCATGCCTGGGAGCACACACAGAGGCCAGGACTCTCTTCCTAAGCGATCTTATGGCTTCCTAGAGGTCAGTTCGCATAAGAGAGGTCTACTCCCACAAGCAGTGCAACCTCCGAACATCAGGCTGCTTCCATTCTTTATGGCACATAATGGATGCAAAAAGCCCAGACTCATGAAAGCTACTGCTGCATCTTTCATGAGCAATCTTCCCCAGCGCTGTAATGTTCCAGGGAGTAAGCCACCCACGTGCATATTTAAGTCACATAATCTATGAACTGGACTGACCAACACTCCAGTTCTCCATCCTCTCCTTCTGCAGCTGCCTACCATATGATACACAACCTCCTTGACCCATCTAATGAAGTTTAGAGCTGGAATCAAAAACATCGAGCAGGCCACTAGTTGCAAAAAAAAAAAAAAAAAAGGCTGCTTTAAAAAGGCCTATAATTCCCAGGCTGGCTATTACGAAGTGTCTACAGTTATTGTTTTCTAATTTGAACGTCAGTGTACCATAATTAAACCAAGCTGAAAACAATGACATTCAACCGTGGCTTATGGCATGAACTCAGTAGGCGGTTTAGTTTAGCAGCTGGCCCTAACTCTGGATCGTCCTGCATGTTCCTTTTCCTCATCCCATTCACAGGCATTTGCAAAATGAGAATCATAATACTGTACTGGCATAAACTACAAGGAAATATGTATGAGATGCTTATGTGCCATTTCTACTAGGGTGTAAATAATGTATTTACTGTTGTTGCTAGTAAACAGTTGAAAAATTAACCAGCTGTTCCCCTATGCTGGAAGTCAAACTCAAAAGGCAAGTAACAGCAATTCATATCCTAGAGTGATGTTTAGTTTTTATGAGCTGCCATTCCAATTTTTAGTTCAAAAATGTCACTTTCTCTCTCTGTGTGTGTTTGTGTTCCTAGCCCAATACGCATTTATAAGTTAAAGCATGAGAAAGCAAGCCACTCCAAAAGAAAACCTGGATACACAATGCTGTCATTGAGAAAAGAAAAATACCAAAAACCACCAATGACTTTTAATAAATCACTCAACACCCATACAAACTAAATGACTCATACTTGGTTCTCCATGCATGACAGCCCAATTTCAGCTGGCCTCTAAGCAGGAGACAATGCAGTATGAGTGACAGCCAGATGGCAGTGGGGCATGTCAACCTGGAGAGCACTGTTGCACCACACAGCATCAGCCGGAAGGTGGAAACTAGCTAAACTTTGCAACCCAAGATACTTAACCTATGACAGCCAGACATCAAAGATCTCACAAGTTTTTATTACACCCCAACACTCGCCATCTGGAGTCTGAATCTAAAGAAGTGTGTCTGTGAAGATTCTCAGTCATCCAGGTGAGTTTATCTGGAAGTTGAGTCATGGCTACATGGCCATGACTCAACTTCCAGATAAAGAAGTGTGCTTATAATATATCAGGTTGCAATCACTCCAACTCAAAAATTCAGTCCTAATTATTTTTCAGTTCTTTTCATTTCTGCAATATACTTCAGGATGACATGGAGGAAAAGAGGAACCTTTTTCTTTGTACAAGTGGGAGCAAAAATCAAAAGTAACACACACTTAAGAGGAAACTAGCCAATCGATGCTAGCCAACTAAGGTAGGTTTTAGGGTAAGAGAAAGTTAATACATCTGAAACTTGATTTAAACATAAGGCCATACATGCATTACATGTCAAGCATAAGTTTATTTATTAATTAATTGAAAATATTTTTAAATAAAAGAACCCAAGATGGCTTACAACACTGAGGACAGTATATACAATTGGAGACAACGAGTATACAACCGTTATTAACAACATTAGAAACGATAGTTAAAGCTAAGAACAATGAGTGTGAAGAGCAACCTTACATGATTTGACAGGCAACATGAAAGTTAAGAGCAATAAGTAAACAAAAATGGAGAAACAAAATGCTACTCTAAAAGATGCAATACAACAAAAATTAAAAATATAAGTGGTAGTACTAATTCAGTCCCAGCAGCGATGCATAAAAATCCATCCCATAAGACTTAGTTACTGAGGGAATGTTTGTCTGAAGAGAAAGATCTTGAAGGACAGCAAAGATCAGGAAAGTCTGGCTTCATATGTGAGGGAGTTCCGAAGTGTAGGAGCAGCAACAGAGAAGGCCCTCTCCTGAGTCCCAACAAAACACACCTGTGACGGTGGTGGGACAAAGAGAAGGACACCTCCCAATGATCTTTTCACCCCAGGCGGCTTAATGGTCTCTGAGGTAGCTTGGCCCCACGCTATTTGGGGCTTTATACACATCCAATCTCGCCTGATTTCGGAAGCTAAGCAGGGTCGGCCCTGGTCAGTACTTGTATGGGAGACCACCAGGGAATACCAGGTGTTGTAGGCGCCTGGAGTAGGAACTGGCAAACCACTCCAGTATTCCTGCCAAGAAAACTCCATGGACATGGAGTCAGGTAGAGTCAGTCACAACTGTAACGACACAACACACACACACACAAACACACACACACACACACACACATTAAAACCAACACTGTGAATTGTGAATTGAGAATGTTGGAATTTAAAATTATTTCTTAAATTTAATTTTGAACTACAACTTGTCTGCTCTTACGCAATCTTATCACACTGAAGCAAGACATGAGCAACAGCAACAATGGCTATGAACATCTCCCACTAAAGTCTCCGCTGGTTCTCTACCCCTCCCCCCACAACTCGTTCCTCTCTTGACGGCTGTAGAGTTTGTAAAGCAAAGCTTATAGAGAGACACCTCTCCTAAGCAGCAACCTATCTGGATAAAGTGAAGGAGGCAGAGAAAGAAGTTACATGTGCTTCAGCCCTGGGCTTCATTTTTAGAAACGTTCTCAGAGAGGGGCAAGTGACCCAACACTTATCCCTGGATTAATCAGGACGAGGTGGGTCTAAGAGTCAGTTCATGGTGAAAACCCCCAAGAGGAATGTCTGAGCTCCTTATGGATTCTTCCTCTGAACTTATGTCAGATGGCAGCCATCCTTCACCTACAACATCTCCTGTCATCCCTCCATGCAGCTGATTTGTCATCTACCATCTGTTCTCTTGACCTTGCAGGCTTGATCCCATAACCTGTAAAGATGGTTGGTAAGTGAGAAATTTGAAACCCTTGCTGGCTGGCTGTGAGTAACTCAGTGGTTTCAATATCTGGCTGCAGACCCCAAGGCCGGGAGTTTGATTCCCCACTGTGCCTCTTGGGAGACGAGCCACTGTATGTGGCCTTTGGCAAGAGGCATAGTCCCAGGGCAAGCTACACAGTACCTGGAAACCTTGAAAAGGGTCACACAAGTCAGAACTAACTTCAGGTAAAGTGGATATAGCACCAGTTGTTTGTTGTTGTTGTTGTTGTTGTTGTTGTTGTTGTTGTTGTTGTTGTTGTTGTGTCATTACTGTCCTGGGCAACTCTTCATGACCCCATGTCCTTGGAGTTTTCTTGGCAGGAATACTGAAGTGGTTTGCCAGTTCCTACTCCAGGCGCCTACAGCACCTGGTATTCCCTGGTGGTCGCCCATCCAAGTACTAGTCAAGCCCAACCCTGTTTAGCTTCAGAGATCAGTCGAGATCAGATGTGCTTAACGAAATACAAATATACTTTGCAAGATGGGAGTGGGGCTTTTAAAGACAGAACCGTCTGAAGGTCATTAACTCACAAGACTGCCGTAAGTGAGAGACAGCTTGGCAGAGCACACCAACCATAGCAATTAATAAGGGCGAGAAGAAGCCGTAGGCAATAGTCTCTGTAATGCAGTCCGTTTCTTTGATTACCAGGAGGAGGGGGCGGAGAGTGGAGGATGCCATCTGGTCAGTGGTAAGCCATATTAGATCAACTGGGGTTCACTCAAAGGTAAATGGATGAAGGATCATACTCTAAGCACCATTTCATGGGAAACAACTTGATAGCACATAACTTATTACTTTATTTTATTTTATTTTATAGTATTTTTACCCTGCTTTTCTCCTTGGGAAAGGATCCAAGGCGGCTTACAGTAATGAGGCATAATATACAGTCCAATACAATTAAGACATGTTCAAGCATAGAGAACAAGGAATTGAGGGACATCTTACAGCATTAATAGACAACATTACATTAGAGCTACAAGGTTATACAGTAGACCCTTTATATAACATAAAATCTGTACAACATAAAAAATTCCAGAGATAGGGGAAATTTGCTTAACAGAATTGTCTACGGGGCGAATCTGTACAACATAAAAATGGGATTACTCCATTTTCAATGCATTCCTATGGGAAATTTGTATAAAGGAAAATTTGCTTAACATAATTTCATTTGGAATGAATTAATTCCTTTATACAAGGTATCACAGTACACAGTTATAAACACAAAGTCTATGTGAACCTATAGATTCATATGAAATACACATGGTAGTCCATCATTCAGGGAAAGCTTGCCTGAAGATAAAGGTCTTTGCCTGTTTCCAGAAGGAAATAAGACTCCTTTCCTCCACAGAGCCAGGGAAAGAGTCTGTTGGGATGGATAGGAAATTGGATTTTTCAAAATTCGTGTTTCCTTCTGTCCAAAGAAGGATGGATGTGAAAGGGACAAAACAATGAATGCTGCTGTTCTGCTTTCTTCAGGTAAGGCTTTTTGTTGTATACACCCAATTAA
The DNA here is from genome assembly GCA_023846285.1 of Phrynocephalus versicolor. Classification (NCBI taxonomy): domain Eukaryota; kingdom Metazoa; phylum Chordata; class Lepidosauria; order Squamata; family Agamidae; genus Phrynocephalus; species Phrynocephalus versicolor. The sequence goes on from JAHTLZ010003542.1 coordinate 71,447,284, forward strand.
AATTTATTTATTAAGAACCTGACCTATCCAGCTTCCAATTTAACTCTATTACATTTCTAGGATACATTATGTCAACTGTTACACAGATATAGGGTTACTCTCACCCTCTCCTTCATCCACTCACTCCCAAAGATGTTACAGACTGAACTTTTATTAAACTTAATAATAAAATTTGCAAAACTAATTTCATGGGAGGAGGAAGAGATGTGCATCTGAGGATCCTCATCCAGACAACCCAAGACATATGAGGGTCTCCGCAGGGTCTCACAGTCACCCTTTCCTCCAGCAAGATTTTCCAGCTGGAGGATCTGCATGATAAACCCTGACTTTAGTAATATATGGACCATTAATATTTATGTATGTTTATTCTGCTGGAAGTAATACAGTACTTAGGGGTAACCCTTTCCTCTTTCTTTCTGTGCTCAGCAGGAAACTGACAGATTAATTGACTTCCGTCCCAAATGGCACAACCATTTGTCTCAAATATGGCTTTCTCCAGCGGATTATACTTCCACTTCTGCCTTGAATATTAACTGCATCTCTTTCATCAGCAAGAATTAGAAGGAAGTAGCAGCCAACCTGAATGACAAAGTTTGTCACTGTGAGTCAACTAAAACTCTATGAGTAACCATTACAGGTAAAACATCTACAAACTTAATGTTAAATTTAATTTATGCCAAGTAAGGGATAAATCTCAGTGCGATTGGGTTCGAATTCAACTGTTGAAGGACTCTTTCTGCAACCTAGGAAAAACCAACAGGAGATTCATAACCACCCTCGGGCACCCTTCAGCAAAGCCATTCTCAAAAGGTTGTAGTGAAACTGACCACCTCCATTGCGGAACACAACACAGGTCTATAGTCTGCAGAAACATCTCCTGTTCTGATCCCAGAGGGATGTCACGTTAGCCTCCTGCATCAAATCCAAGCTATCTAGTGGCACTTTCTAGACCAGGGCTGTTCAACTTTGAACAGGCCAAGGTCTACCTTTTCTGGCCCAAAGTGCCTGAGGGCTACTACACTAAAACCTCTACTTAGGAATGTTATCTGTTCTGAGCACGTCCTCATAAGTAAAAACTTTTGTAAGTACAGCAGCGGTTTCCCATAGGAATGCATTGAAAACCAATTTATCTGTTCTGGAGGGAACAGATTTCAATGTGCCATGGCCCTTGAACTGCCTCACTCGGCTGAGACAGTGGGCTGGCAGACCCAGAACTTTGCTGGGGCAGTGGTGGTCCTTGGGGTGGGGGAGGGAAGTGTGGAAAACTTATCCCCTCACTTTTTTATTGATGGCCAGCAGGCTACTTTTGAACCCTTGACGGGCTACCAGTAGCCCGCGTTCTACCTGTTGGTCAGGTGTGTTCTAGACCAAAGTAACAATGACTATCCAAAGTGGATTAGACCATTGCACAGGTAGGTACTTCTCTTCCCACATGTAGCAGATGGAGTTTATGTGCTGCAGAGCCTCTGGTAGTTTTTAATCTCACAAGTTTACATGTACTGATAACACCAACACAAGGAGTAGTAAGCACTGGGTACTGGAAGGATGAGAGTAGAGTTGACTGTGAGTAACTGCTCTGAAGACCATTCATTTATTGGGAAACCCCCAGGACATGGATGATTCTTTCCCATTCCATTTAATTATCTGTTCATAAACTAAGCTGGTTTTAGGGATTTTATGGCTGAATCTGTTTGCTATCTGATTTTTGAAGCCTTTACACTAGAATCTGTTTCCTATTTGCTACTTTTAATCTGTTTTATATTGTGTATGCAAAAGTCTTGGGAGTCCAGTTCTGTAGCAGAAAAGTAGTTACAATTGTTGTTGCTGTTTACCCCTTCCAATAAAACCCACAAAGGAAAAGGCAGGAATGGCAAAAAACTTGACAGAAAAGCTAAGAAAGGAAGTGGCTGGATCCCTTGCTCCAAGTATGCAAGCCCCTAAGTTTTTGGAAACAGCAGAATTTTTTTTTATTTAAAGCTTTATGTATTACCTTTTGCCCTCCAACCCTTCATAAGCATTGTATATTGGATACATAACACTAGCTGGAATCCTGTTGCACAGTTCTATGCACACAATGAGGGTGACATAGCCACTCCTACTAATTAAATGCAAACTGCCACTAATTACAAGGTGGTTTGGTAGCACACAGAGCTCCTACAGTCACAATCCAACAAAAAGTCCCATGCAACCAAGAAATCCTCAAAGGAAACTTTTACTCAGCAGCAATTTGTCACTTTCAATAACTTCATCAATGTTACTTAGGCTCAGCTGAGCAACAGGATTTCAGCAATTCTTAAACAGCATACCAAAACATTGCTAAAAGCCTATTTCAAAATCCATTTTAGACCAAATGCTTTTTGAAAAAGACAGTTTTGAATGCTTGCTCAGAGGCAACAGAGAAAGAGCCAGTCTGCTTCCATTTTGAAGGGAATTCTACAGATAAGGAACTACTTCATCCCCCCCCTCCTTTCACACCATTCCAAAAATGTGGCATAAGATTCTGCAGGCCAGCTCCCATATCTAAGACGATGCACCTGACCAACCGGACACTAGTGCTGAAAACTGATGCCACCCCAGCCTTGATTTATCCTCCCATAACAACCAAACCACGGGTTCAGCTCTAAACAAAGCACAGCCATTTTCAGGATTGAGCTATCGTGGTGTGACCTCTTCCACCTCTTTAACCACAGTGCCAGGCTGGTTTACTCCCGAAAAGCAATGAATGGATCTTGAGGAAGTGTGTTACACCGTGCAGACGGAAGGCACTCTGCACAGGCAGACTGTACGGGCCGGTTCACAAGGCCGTGAATTCATCTCTCAAGAGTGCTCTTTAGAGTTAAAAAAAAAAGCTAACAAGGAACTTGTCTTCTGTAGTGCTTGCTCTTTCATTGCAACAGTGGAGAGGAGACTCTTCTGAGGAGATGTAGCACTTTCCCTCCCCTCCCCTCCCCTGCCCCCACCAACACACACCACATGCCTCCATACAAAGCCCACATGGAGATCTAGAGGCACAGCAGCTGTTCAGACTGCCAGTGAAACACAGCTGGCTTTTATCTCCAGGAAGGGCTTTGGCGCCTAACACAAGAGCTTCCCTCTAGGTTCTCCCACAAAAGAAACTGACATTCCTTTTCAAATTCCCCACATCTTTACCATGACGTCCACAGGACCCACATTGTACGTATTCAAAAGGGAGCTCTCTGGGACTCTTTAATTATACCACCCACCTTGAGATAATCCTCCCTCAGGAATAATTATAACTGGAATAAAACTGAACAAGTATCAGGTAGTGTTTTTTTTAAAGGATTTTATTGTCACATTAAAAATACAGAGTAAAATCCAATTGTTCGTCCCAAACAGAGCACATTCTGCAGCCGGTTACCTTATCTATCATTTTTATAGGGCTTTCAAAAACGGTGGTAGATCAAACAGGTAAGTAATACCACTGCTATAATTTTGGCAACAAGAAATGACTTACAACAAACACTTCAAAATGTCTGTGAAGATTCTCAGTCATCCAGGTGAGTTTATCTTGAAGTTGAGTCATGGCTACGGGACTTCTTTTTCTTGAGAGATAGAAATGTCTCACTGCTCATCCAAACAGCTTCATCACTCTCAAGAAAAAGAAGTCCAGTAGCCATGACTCAACTTCCAAACACTTCAAAATGTGACTTTTATTTTTAAAAAGTCACAGGGTATCCTGATTAGTTGTCGCCACATTTGCTAGAAAGAGGCAAAGAACAAGGTGGTACATCTTCCTCCGTTTCATTTAGTGAAGTTAAAAGTCATTTCATCTGCATCTTACTTGACTGCTGGCAATAAGGTAATGTCCACCATTCCATATGAGGGCAGCCAACTAGTTTGGTTGGGCACAGCAAAGGTTGGCTATCCAGAATCCACTGCTTCATTCTCCAACAGAGGGGAATGATCAGGCTACTCAAGAGGGCAGTCCTGCAACAGAGATCCTTGACAGCCTAAAGTCAGCTTATGCCTTGGAAAGATGGTGGATGTGCCTTGACTGTATGATTGCATGTCCACTAGATTTTTGTTCCCGTGGGACTTGGCCATCCAGAGTGCAGAGACGCCAGATTTCTGGGCAGCCATGTATTTTATGGATTTCATTGCACCCAGAAGCCTGTCTCAACATGTTATGGGTCCTACGTGTGTGGCAGAAGACACCCTGGACCTGATGTTCCCAGCTGGTAAGCCTTGAACTTTCTGCCTTGTCATGGTTAGATCACCCACTGAATTCCGGACTTCATACAAAAGTGGATGGACCTGTTAGAATGGATTCGTTCGGTTTCAGAATCTTCTTCTGGGTGACCCCGCTGATCTGGTTAGTGTTCCTGTCAAAGCCCAAGTTTCCACTAGCATTCAGAAGTTCAGAAGTGACCTTGGCAGTAGATATAATCACTCCTAAACACCCTCCTTGGTGCAAAGCCTGGCCCTCCCCAGAGATCATGGAAGAGTTGAGGGCTATGAAGCAATTACAAAAACAGATAGAGATGGAGGAAAGCTTGCATGGAATGCAACCTAGCAGCAGTCGGAGAGATGTTCAGCAAATATCGTAATGTACTTGAGACCACAATAAGAGGATATAATACCCAGTTAATTAGTGCTGCCTCTAATCAACAGCGGAACTCTTTTGAGTTGTCTATGGACTTAGAAATTCCAGACAGATACACATATTGCAGCCAGCTATAGAGAACGGTAACCAACTAGCAGCTCAATTTAGATACAAAGCCGAACACATCTGGATCCTTTGATTATTCCAGTAGATCAGACTGACATAAGCAGTACACCCTCTAGTCAGATTATCTTGATCAATTTCATTTAGGTAAGGCTTGAAGATGTGGACAAGGCACTTGCACACTGTAAAGCTACTAACTCTGTTATCCATCTTGGCTATTAACATCTGCTAAAGATACATCAGTTGAATGGGCCACTCATATCACCAGCAGACTGAAGAAGCTACTTGGATGACTAGCGAAACATTTCATCCCACAAGAAAATAAGTCCAGTTGCCATGCCTCAGTTCCCAGATTACCTCACATGGATAACAGAGAATCTCCATCAACAATTTTCTCCAGGAAATCCTTGTGCTCTCCTTTGAAAATAAATTATAAGGCTCATTCTTAATAAAACTAATTTGGTGATGGATGACTTAAATCAATAAAGACCCATCTCGAACATTCCTTTCTTGGGCAAATTGTTTGAGAGGGTGGTAGCTGATTAATTGTACAGTAATATCCTGGTTTGTGAGCATAATTGGTTCTGGAAACATGCCTGTAAAACAAAACACTCTTATATCAAAGCAAATTTCCCCATAAGAAATAATGGAAACTCAGATGATTTGTCTATGGAAACCTTTTCAAGGTTTCAACTCAACTTAAAGAGCTGGTCTATTGCAGAATGGACAAACCTCCTGGCACTAATTTTTTAAATTCTTAAATGGATTGATGTTTCATCTACTGATAAAGGTTCTTATGTTGACCGTCCTTTCCACAAAGATGCATAAGCACCTTCCAACACACACATGCTTGGCATGGGCTTTTATAGCCCTAATTAAAGATATAGCGCACTATTACAATACAGTCAAAATTCAATGTTTATTTTAAACCCCTTGCTACTGTTCACTGACAGTCTGCAATAATTTTTATTACATCGTAATAAAATGTAAAATGTACACAGGCTATAATTTCAGCATGACATTGGTGTATTGCTTAGAAGACATGTAACCTACAAAAATCATCCCAAAATAAATACAGAGTCCCTTATAAATGTGACCTACACATCTGAGGGAATTTCACAGTACTTTAAAAGACTACTTTAAAAATTGACACAGTTCCATGCATAGCTATTCAGAAATAAGTACCACTGCTTCGTTCTTCCCTCCCCTTCTGTAATTTAACATGCATACTAGCTACAAGACAAAATATACTATATTACAACATATGACAGGCCACACAAAAACAAATAATGGCTGATTTCATCTAAAAAGTTTAAGCCTGTCTAAAAAGTTTAGACAGTCACATCTAAAAAGTTTAAGCCTGTCTTACACTTGAGACATAATGAGACACTAAACTGTGAGCCACTAAATGACGCATTCGCGACAAAGCTGAGAGGCAGTACGGCAAACACAATGGTGTGACTCTAGAACTCAAGAGACCTGAGTTGAGGTCTCTACTGAGTCCTGAAATTAACTGGGTGACCATGTGTCACTCTCTCAGCTTGTCCTACCTCCCAGATCAAGTCAAAACCACAACAAACAACAAATAGAAAATTAAATAAAGCAAAGTGTCCTGCTTATATACCACCCCATACCACTTCAAGTAGTCTCTGGGTGGTTTACAGTTCAATTGCAATTTACAGGCTACTACACATTGCCAAAAATGTGGTGGTATCTTAAAGACTAGCTGCTATATTTGAATGCAAGCTTTCATGGACAAGTGTACTTCTGCAGCTCGCATTAAAATATAGCAATCGGTCTTGAAGGTTTACAACATTTTGAGCTCTGGTTTTTCTTTCATTTTTGGCCAGATTTGCTAGCACAGACTGACATGGCTGCCTCGTCTAAAAGTACAAGTGCCTCACAGAGTCCTTGTCAAGATTAAGTGGGAAAGAGAAGAGTCATCTTCACTGCCTTGACTTCATCTGAAAGGCAGAAGATAAATGTAAGAACAAAGAAAGAGCAACCTTCTAAAATGTTGACTGTTCAAGTCCAGGTCCATAGTCTTCACTGATATACACAATAAAGCAACACAGTACATTATTGGATTTGCTGTCCTCTACTTTCCATTGAGAAAGCAAGCCACGTTCCATGCTTGCACAGCAGATGGGATAATTCGTTAAATAAACATTTCTAAGTCTTTTATAAAACACCACAAATATCTATTTATTTCCCTGTCCAAAGACTAAAGAAACCCAAAGACGACAAGGTTCACTGAACCCAACCCCTCCCAAAGCCATGATTTCTATGGAATTAAGGTAAACATTGATACACAAGACAATCAAAGATTACTTAAAACTAAAAGAACCAAATTATAGTTGAAAGGACACTAGTATCAATCACCATTCTCCCAGGCAACAGACAAAATGGTTTCAAAACTTATTTGCTGAGCATATGTCTGAAGGAGTGAGACAACACTATTTCTAAAAGAACATTACATCCTGAACCAGCCTGTTGGGTTGAATTCCATCAGAAGGCTGATGCAGCCTCCATGATTGCTCGCAGCAAAAGATAAATCATATTTAGAGGTGCTTTCCAATGGATTTATTATAATGGTGTAACTATAAAACCACTGTACTAACAGAGCAGGCGTGCCCAAGCTTTCTGCTGAAGGCCACATTTTTGTACAACTTGTCAAGTACACAGCTTGCCTGTTTTTACAAGGCATGGGGGGAGAAGTCTGGTCAACTGCCACAGACGGCTAGCAGGTAGGATCCTAGTTTGGTGTGGCACAAGGTGTGCAAATCTGCTTCACTTCCCAACACACAGACAGTCGGCACACACAAGGGGCAATGATACGGCACTTGCCCCACATGCCCTATGTTCACTTCGAGCCAACAGGCAGCTTCTAACCAAAACTGGAGAGCTTAGTTGTGAAATGGCATAGATTAGAAGAAACACTTCGAGCACAATGGAAAGGAAATCAAGGGAGGCCAAAGAACAAAAGGGAAGCCACAGTTGCATTCTTTAAAGAGTTTACTTTCCAGGGAGACAATTTGGGTTTACTGCTCTTTATCTGGATGCAGAAACTGAGTAAGGAAAAGTAAACGGGAGTGATAAGAGATCCCCAAGCCACATAACTGAGAAACTAATTGAAGAAAAGGCAGTTGATCTAGGAACTAAATGGAACCCAACTGAGATAAGCCAATACCTAAGAAAGCCTATGCTTTGTCATTTCAATGGAAACTGTGCACCAACAAAACCAAGGTGAGATATGCCTTTTAACACAGCAAGTATGGTGGTGGGAAGGGACACCAGTGAGTGGAGAAAATGTGGATATGAAATATGGATGGCATAATAAGCTAGGAGTGTGGGCACCTGTAGCCTTCCAGTTCACGATGCACTACAACTCCCATCAAGCATGACTACTGAACAAGACACCTGGGGCTGATTGGAGCCAAAGTCCAATTACTTCTGCAAGGTATCAACCCAAAACATTGTGAAACAAAGGAAAATGCTTTGCATCAAAATTAGACTATATGTTCGTTTGGCTCAGTAGCATCTACTTGTCTCGCATCAGCCTTGGGCAGAGGCAATTTCGACTTTCCATCATCTGCTACTTAATCGTTTCAACTGGAGACATGATGGGGTCCAATAGAAAGACCTTCTGCACGATACCTACGATTGCATACCTTCAGTGGTTACCAGTCATCAGCGGGAGTACCACCCTCAGGCCAGGTGGTAAACAATGTTGGACTTACAGCAAACCCCCACCCCTCAAAAAAATTGGTTCAATCCACTAGAAATATCAGCATGTCTAAAAAGGAACACACACTTAGCCTTCAGGAAAAGTTAGACCAGTGGTTCCCAACCTTCCTAATGCCGCAACCCTTTAGTACAGTTCCTCATGTTGTGGTGACCCCTTGCCCTGCTTGGAAGAGGCCACAAGCCCCCTTTGGCAAGCCACTGGTGCAGGTGCCATAGAGAACTTCCCTCTACAGGCACCCTCAGCCAATCGCAGCCTCTGGTGCCATTGACTGACATCCCCTGCAACCTATTAAACTGTAACTCACTCTTCCCCCCTTCCTCTCCATCCCCCTCCAGACCCAAGCCGTTTGTGCCTTTTTCTTCAATGGCTCATGGTGACTCCTGTGAAATGGTCATTTGACCCCCAAAGGGGTTCAGACCCCCCAGTTTGGGAACCGCTGAGTTGTACGCTCATGCCACTGGGAGTGTCTGTGCGGTCTTCCCCACAGAAATTTCTTTCCAAATTCTAGGCCACAGCAGGAGAGAGACATGCAACACCAGTAAGTGATTCGTCTCTTGTGGTAGAAAAGAAAATTAGAATGCAGCAGCCGTTGAGGGAGGACTGTGTGTTTGGTATACCTGCAGCGGGGCTGGGATGGTTATAAGGGCAATATTATTTAGCGAAATCAGGGTAACAGTGTGACAACAGTATAGCTGGAGAGGAGTGTTAACAAAATATGACACTGTGTGGTTCAGTTCAAGGTCAATGCATGGCTAGTTTGGATGACGTGAGCTATAACGCAACATGCCGGGTTGGCCACTCCACTGTTGCAGCGAGCTGCAACTCCCAGGTACTTCTTCTTCTCAACTGCACTTTTTAGCAGGACCACAAAAGGTTCCAGTCACCTAAATTTGCATGAAATCTCTATGTTGTCTTCAATCTGCAGCCTGACCAAGTTTGCTGTTGTTCCTCCCATCTTTTTTTTTTTTTACCCGAGACATTCCATTAAAGAGCAAAGAAACAGACGCTGAGCAATGCCTTGCCAGATTATGGAATGCCCTCCCAAGCCAGACCCGCCTGGCGCCAACTTTGTTGACATTCTGGCACCAGGTAAAAACCACCAGAAGTTTTTTAACTGATTGTTATGGGTCCTGATGGCGATTTTAGTGTAGTATTTTCATATATTGTATTTATTGTATTTAACTGTTTTATTGTTTTAATCTTATTGCAATTTGATGTTTTAATTGTCTGAATTGTTTATTTTGATTGTGAGCCACACAGAGACCTTTGGGTAGTGGGCAGCATACAAGCTAAATAAATAAATAAATAAATAAATAAATAAATAAATAAATAAATAAATAAATATCTGCAAGAAATAGGTCAAACAGAAGTTGCCTGTCTAGAAGCACTAAGGAGCCCGAGGATGATCAAGTGCCGCCTGGCTAAATGCACAAGGATTCTACCTCCAAGAAGGAATCTAGCCAGGAGAGCAAAGGTCAGCATCTGTAAAGAGAAGGGTGAATCACACTCTTCATTGCTGCAACTTTTGTTTACACATTCTTGGCCTTCCCTCTCTTTGATACAGGTGCCTCCTCCCTAAAAGCATGAAAAACCAACCAAAGGCAGACGGTCCTCTGCAGGATTCTTAAGAAGGCAAGGCCAAGAAAAAGACAGAGAACAGCCAGCATCTATCACCTTCTCAAAGAAGGTCTGCCAGATTCTTTGACTTGCAAAGCCTGCTTGCATTGCTATTTCCAAAACATGAAGGGCCAGGAGCTGCGCTGCATCCATCACATTAACAGACCCTGAAAAGAAGGCTCTCGGGTGGGAAACCGAAAGTTCTAAGCACATGGCAAGTTGTGTGGTTTTTTTAATGAAGAGTTTTAAAACTCAAAAGGGTGCTTTTTTAAGATGTCCAACCGCTTTTGGAACCAGGTCTATGCTGGCTTGGATCATCACTCCAGGGAAGACATGCTGCTTGTGGATGCCCCCAGAACCTGCTTTTAAAAAAATACATCAAATGTGTTTATCTGAGTATCTGACAGCTTTCCCACCTGCCTTTTCTGGGTAAGTCATTGAGAAATGGCCACCATGCAACTTGAAGCACATGCAAATGCCAGTATAATTCTGGATGGTTGACACTTCAGTTGCCCTTCCCACAAACGCATGAATGCCGCAAGGTAGGAAAATGTGCTGCCGGGCAATTCTGCATGTTTTGTGTGCTTGGCTTTCCCCACAATTATCCTAGAATCTCCATCAAGGAGGATAGAAGATCATGGCTCCCTCTTTTCCCCTTCATCATTTCTTTATCTGATCCGCTGATTATGACTAGACAGCTGCCGAACATTTCATATATCAGCCCTGCAACAAAATCTATGTCCTGACAAATTCAAAATATTTTGCTGGGACAGGCCAGGGTGGTGGTGGTGGTGGTGGTGGTGGTGGTGGTGGTGGTGGTGGTTATTGTTGTTGTTGTTGTTGTTGTTGTTGTTGTTGTTGTTGATGATGATGATGATGATGATGATGATGATGATGATGATGATGATGATGATGATGATGCCTGGTGCTCTCCCACCTGTAGCCAAAGCTGACACTGTTATATAGACACAGGACACATAAAATCTCAAATACTTCTCATTTCAAGCAGTGATGTTACATTAAGGCAGGCATGCCCAAACTTTGGCCCTCCTGATGTTTTGGAGCACAACTCCCAGAATTCTAAGCTTAGATTGACAATGGCAAAGGACTCTGGGAGTTGTGGTCCAAAACATCTGGAGGGCCGAAGTTTAGACATGCCTGCATTAAGGGAACAAATAACTAACAATTTTACTGCTCTGCCATGATGCTCAAAATCTGCTACCAAAGGCAGCTGCCTCACTGTGCCTAGTAGTAGAAACGGCCCTGAGACTTCCCTGTCCCTGCAAGCCAACCTCTAACGAGGGCTCCTTTAGAATGCTGTGAAGAAACCTGGTTCCATTTCTTTGCACTCAGCAAATCCAAAAGGTTGGCACAGACAGTTTCAAAGCTTATAGGTATCCCTCTGGTACTGTAAATTATTGGATGTTTTATTTTGTACCTGTTAATTTTTTTTTTTTTAGCCACTTTGGAGTACTTGTAATGAGAGAAGAACTGGTTTGAAATGAAATGAAAAAGCAAAAACCTCCATCCTATACTTGCACCCATACTTCTGAGCTACACTTGGCAAAATGTTCTCATTCATATCATAAATGATGTGGCTGAACCGGCACGGACAGCATCTTTTCCTCGAGACAGGGCACCTGTAGCCATTGTAGGCTACTTATTCATTTAATCACAGTAACCGCCTGTAGCAATTCTACCAGCTGCTGTGGACGAAGCAATCTGATATTTCATTGGCAGTGATGCAGCCTGCAATACAGGCAGCGAGAGATCGAGAACCACCACCCTAGGGACAAAAACACAGACAGGTTCTCCTGCTTCCTTTCCCAGAGGTAGTGTGGCCAACGCACATGCCAGACTCTACAGCCAAGTAACGGCAAAGGGTACGTATAAGTCAATCTCAGTATACAAAAGTGGCGGAGTCAATGACAGAGGCCAAATTGCAACCCTACTAAAGTGTTACACCAGGCTCAGACACTGGCCAGCAACAGCTATTAAATAGAATGAATAAATAAAAACAAGGCACCAAGAAACATACAACGAACATACATGAAGAAGAACTGCAGTCCAGGGCGGTGGAGTCAGAGTCGAGGAGTCAGAGTAAATTTTGGGTACCTGGAGTCAGAGTCGGAGTCGGCAAACAATGCACCGACTCCAACTCCAACTTCTACTAAATTTAGATTGGAATTTTTTAAAAAAGCAAGTTTAAATGTCCCAATTCACAAAAAGTTATAATTAATGACTTCTCTTTTCATTGTGTTTGTCTTTTGCTTAAACTGTTCAATACAGTAGACTGATGGCTTCCCAGCCAGTAGTCCTGTGGTAATGACATGTATGTTGCCTTTCTTTCCTTCAAGAAATGTATAAAATACATTCACATATTAGTACAGAGGAGTCAGAGTCGCAGTCGCAGTCGGAGTCGCAGTCGGAACATTTATCTAATGACACCACAGCCCTGCTGCAGTCTTCAGAACCAGAGTTTGGTAGTTCAATCCCTACTGTGTTCCTTGACAGGGGCTGGGTCCAGATCTGCAATTATAAGATTACTACTACTATTGCTGCTGCTGCTGCTGCTGCTGCTGCTGCTGCTGCTACTACTACTACTACTACTACTACTACTACTACTACTACTACTACTACTACTACT
>JAHTLZ010003542.1:71462400-71487298 GCA_023846285.1 Phrynocephalus versicolor
TTGGCCTGATCCAGCATGGCTCTTCTTATGTTCTTATGTTCTTATGTAGGTTGTGATTTGTTAGGAAACCAGAGTCCCGGTGGATTTCTTCCACAGTAAAGCAAACTTCACACACACACACACGCACCCATATCAAGGCCAATAAGCACCACCATCCATTCCACCTGACCATGTTAGTTGAGGCAATCTCTTGGGCAGGTTTGGGCAAAAGGTGGGCGAAAAATCACTGAACCGGGCCGTCTTCCACACGAGAATGGAGTTCGTCCTATTCTACATGTGGGCTCCATGATTTTTGGCTTGGGAGGGCCTGCCTCTCCCTCCTCCTCCTCCTCCTCCTCCTCCTCCTTTCTTTCTTTCTTTCTTTCTTTCTTTCTTTCTTTCTTTCTTTCTTTCTCGCTCTCTCTCTCTCTCTCTCTCTCTCTCGGGCCTTGCCCTCGCTGGAAAGCCTGGGGCTGGATTTCAAGTCTTCCCAGTCAACCACAGCCCGCGGAGAGGGAGAGAAACTTGCCCGACGCGGCAGAAAAGGAGGGAGGGAAAGGCGAGCAAGGGTGGAAGGGGTTTGGGCAAAGCCTCCAACCAACCTCGGGCGCTTGGGTTCCCTCTTGCCAGAGCGACGGCCCCGCGCAACAATTGTGCGGCCAAGGAGGCGGCGTCTCCCCGCCGCCTGGCCGGGCTTCCAGGCTCGGAGGGGGGGGAGAGAGATGGGGGAAACGCTCGGTTCCCGACCACCCGTGCCTTTCCTTCCCCTCTTGGGGAGGCCTCACGGAAGGGGGAGGGGGGCGACTGGGAGTAGGGAAGGTCTCCCAAAGCGACCCCTCGCTGGGTCCTCCAAACGGACGACAACAACAACAACAAAGAGTTCAGGTCCCTCGCCAGGCGCACACGCGCCTCTCGGGGCAGCGGCGCCTCTCCTCCATCCCACAAATCGGCTTGGCTGTTTTGGGGGGTGGGGGTGGGGGGAAGAAGAAATCTCAGCTCGCCTCAGCGGCTACCAAACCCGGTGGGGAGGAGGAGGAGGCACGGAAGGAGCCATGTTCATGGCCAGGTCCGTCTTTCCCCCTCCTTCCAAAAAAATAAAAACAAAAACGCAGACACACACACAAAAACCACCCACTCCACGGTGGCTTCTCCACGCAAGCTGCGCGCGCCTTGGGGATCCCCTTTTCCCAAGGCCCGGGAAGCCACCCAGGAGCTCCAGCGGCCCTGGAAAAAGTTTCTCCGGCGGGAAGGAGTCGAGAGAGGAAAGTTACTCGGGGCGAGAGGAAGCGGCGGCCGAGTCCCAACACGCCTCCTCGGTGGGGCTTTCGGCGAGCTTTCCGCGGAGGGCGATCCCCCGACTTTCCAAGCCTGGCTTTGGGAAGGGACCGAGGCAGCAGCCCCCCAACCCCTGTCGGCTGCCCCAACTTGGGCTTTCTCAGATCAAAGCGCCACTTTTTTCCCCTCCCTTTCTACCTCCCTCCCTCCCTCTTTCCAGGAAGCGCCATATTGATCCCAGGCGTCCTCGCTCTTCTCTTCCTCCTCCTCCTCCTCCTCCGGCGGCGGCTGGTGGTGCTTCCAACCCAGCGGTCCCCTCGCCTCCGCCCTTGGCGATCGCCTTCCGATACCTGGTGACGGCTTGTTCGGTCAGGTTGGAAACTTTGAGGTTCCCGTCACCGCAAGGCACGACCACCCGGGTCCGCCCGAAGCACACGGTGACTTTCATCCTCGGACCGGAGGCGAGCGATGGCCCGCCGAGAGCTCGGGCTGCGCCTCGCCGCCGGGGGAGGGAAGCAGCCCGGCGGCTCGCCCCGACTCGCGCGCGCCCCGCTCGGCTCGCCCTCCTCCTCCTCCCCCTCTTCTTCTTCTTCCTCCTCCTCCTCCGCTGCCGCCGCCGCCGTGACCAGCTCCAGGCGGCAGCCCGGCCCCAGGGCGGGCCACTGGCGGAGCCGGGGGCTCCCAAGGCAGCGGAGCAGTCCCGCCGCGGCGCGCTAGGCTGCCCGGGGAAGAAGGCTCAGGCGGGCGCTCACATGCAGTGGTGGGGAAGAGGAGGAGGAGGAGAGGGGGCGCCGCGGCCACCGCGCTCCCCGCACGCACGCACGCCTGCCTGCCTGCCTGGCCGCTCGCCTGGCGCGCCTCGCCGCTGCCTCTGGCCACCTGTTCGGCGCCTCTCCTCCTGCGCGCAGCCGGGCGGCGGCGACGGCAGCGGCTCCTTCCTCCTCGCTCCTCCTTGCGGGAGGGGAAGGGCCGCCGTGTCTCCCCGCGGAGGCTGAGCGGGCCGCTGCCTTTCGCAATGGGCTCGCTCGCCTGCCCCGCGCCCAGCTGAGCGCACGCCCCGGCGGAGAGAGGCAGAGAGGCCTCGCCCGTCTCCGCCACCAGGCGTGCCAGACAGACCCTTCTCTCCCGCGCGCGAGGCGTTCATTGCATAGCCCCCGTGGAAAGTGGGTTTCCAACAAACACGCGCACACACACA
Source organism: Phrynocephalus versicolor (assembly GCA_023846285.1). NCBI lineage: Eukaryota > Metazoa > Chordata > Lepidosauria > Squamata > Agamidae > Phrynocephalus > Phrynocephalus versicolor. Next base: position 71,464,850 of record JAHTLZ010003542.1, read on the forward strand.
CACATGCACACACACACGCCGCCGCCTTTCTTTTCGGGCCGGGCATTTGCCCAAGTTGGGCTGACTTTGAGCTGGCTTGCTTCAGGGGCTTTCGAAGTTGGTTCCCTTGTTGTTGTTTTATTTTATTTTTCATTGGGGGGGGGAGTGTGTTAAAAGCCCGGAGGGGATTGCAGGTCCCGAGAGCCAGGGCCATCCAGGGTGGACTGGGCTGGGCTGAGGAGAAGTTCTGGATTCAAATGTTCCCTCAGTCATGACAACTTGCTGGCAGGGAACCCTGGAGGTGGAGGTGGGGGCTTAAATTGGAAATAACCCGACGGCGCATCATAACAAATCTGCTTATTAGTGGTTAAGCCTCTGGAGACTGGGCGCAACTTGTGGAAACCACGTATAGTTTCCGGCACTTCGGCAGCCCAAACTTTTTTTTTTCTGGATATCATCTAGGTAAACATGCCCAGGATCAGGCACCACAAGGTTGCAGAGGAGCTAAATAGTCTGAGATAACAAGGAGAGGTCAATCCAAAAGCGGTGTGTGGGGAGGGTCTGTGGCAGGTGAAGGCTATTCGTGTTTTTTTTAAAAAAAAAAATAAGCGTTTTTATTCAGGGCTTGAAACATTGTTTTTTTGTGCTCTTCTTAAAAGGGTTTTAAGTAATTTTCCAGTTGATAGAAATGCAAACAATAAATAAATAAATAAATAAAAACCAGGGCAGCCTTCCTCCAGTCTGCTGCCCTCACTAAGGGTTTGGGAGCACCACTTCCATCATCCTTTTACTCTTGATCCTGGGGGTGGCAGTTGTAGTCCCAAGAAGAACCTGGACAACAGCAGGGGCAAATCCTAATTCATCACAAAAAGTAGCCCTACTCCAATTACAAAGTCCTAGGAACTCAGTAGATACTTTCTCATTTGGAGATACAAAAAATTGCCCAAGCAATTCCTTCATTTTTCCAGAATTAAGAAGACTGCACTCCTGTACTCACCTAACTTTGAACTAAACACTGGGGTGGAGTACCATCTGATCATGTGTCAGGATATGCTTTAAGGCTCTGATCCAGGGGACAAAATGTACTGAATACAATCCTCTTCTTTTTTTCTTCAATTTCTTAGCTCAGTCAATGGACTAGATCATTATCCACTCATGTTTCTGGTAACAACCTGCATACCTCCAGAAGGGCATCTCTCCACATTTGCCCAGTGTGTGGTCATCTGCCAGCACACCCCATATAACCATACCCAATGTCCACAAGTGAGACTTACTGTCATGCAAACCCATGTAGAGTCACTTTGCAGAAACAGATTCCAAGAGGGCTAAGTCGTATGAAGCTCACGTTCCTATTTAAGGACATGTGTGTCAGATGTGTCTCAGGTGTTGTTTTGGTGTATTTCATGGCCATTTGGGATCCATTGTTACTTTCATGACCTATTATTTCCAAAAACACTTGGGGGGTTTTCCCTTCTGGTGTGATCACGCTTTTAACCTGGGGGGGACCATCTCATCCTATCCTCCTGCCTAGACCACAGGCTCCCCCTGCTTTAACAAGTCCTGTTTCATATCTGCCGAAGATAAGCTTATGGGGAAGGGGGAAAGGCCCTCTGTTTCATGAGATACAGGATAAGATCAGTGTGCCACTGTTGACTCGTTGCAAGTCAAGACACAGTAGAGATCTCACAAGCATCGTTGTGTTTCTACAATGAGCAAAATCAAGTGATAAGACCAGTGGCCTGATCCAGCAAAATGAGAAGGGATTGTAGCAAGCCGGCAGGCTCAGACCTGCCATTTCGCAATGGAAGTGAACCATGCACTGATTCAGATCAGAGCCTGGAAAAATTACTTTTTTAGAACTCCTTGAATGTTTTCCCTAGGTGCCAATTCCTCACAATGATTTGTCTAGAAAAGTTGTTGTTGTTGTTCAATTGTTCAGTCATGTCTGATTCTTCGTGACCCAATGGACCAGAGCTCGCCAGGCCTTCCTATCTTCCACTGCCTCCTGGAGTTTGGTCAAATCCATATTGGTTGCATCAATGACACCGTCCAACCATCTCATTCTCTGCCATCCTCTTTTCCTTTTGCCTTCAATCTTTCCCAACATCAGGGACTTTTCCAAGGAGTCCTCTCTCCTCATGAGGTGGCCAAAGTACTGGAGCCTCTGCTTCAAAATCTGTCCTTCCAGTGAACATTTGGGGTTGATTTCTTTCAGGATGTATAGGTTTCAAACTCTGTTTCAGACCATTCTCCGTTTTTGCTTGGAGGATTGTATCCCACAAAGAGATTCGTTTGACTTCAAAATGGCATTTGTAATCACCAGGGATCATTCAGATGCTAACACTGGAAAGGTGTTTCCGTGCTGTCAATTCAGCAACCAGAAGAGGTGTTTAAGGTAAGTGAGGCATTTTAAAGAGTGGTTCTACTAGTTCAACTCCCCCAGTGGGTTTCCAAATGGGGATTTGAACCCTGTTCTCCCGAAACTTAGTCCATCCCTCTGCCCACTACTAGAGCCCACTGTGAACCGTAGCTGCACTTGATTCTTTCAAAGTAGGCTATCTTTTGAAAGTCAGAATGCAGAACAGCAATTTGGACACTTCAGGTTTTGCCGCCCTCTTGATTAAGCCCTGTTGGCTCAGCATCGAAGCCACTTCACTGTGTTTTCTATCATCTGGGAAGGAGGAACAGGAGGGTGTACACGTGCTCCTAGTGGGAGTGTTCATAAGCCTTCCAGCGACACATTTTTGCTCCCTTTCCATTTCAGCATCCTGGTCAAAGACCAAGTTGCCCAACCCTTCCTATGGCTCAACACCATGGTATGGCTGGAAACGGATCTCTCAGAACACTATGGGTATCTTTCTATGGGTGAAGATTTTTCACCCATAGAAAGAGATAGAACAGCCCTGAAGTTGACAATCTAAAATGACACAAGATGAAAAAGGGAAAGAGACTCCAAAGGAAAAGGAAAACAAGAACAAGTCCTTAATAGTGTGAGGTTCCTCAGCTTGGTGGACCAACTAATAGATGATGGTCTTGAGCAGTGGAGCAGCAGCTCCTTATCTACCTTCTCTGCTGTTCTACAGGAATTGTTGGAGATGAGAGATGAGGATTTTTGAGATCATAAGGGGGGGTGGGATAGACCTTCCCCAGGCTTCTCCACACTGACCATTTTGGCAGATGTGAGAGAAAGATGACTTTTGCATACTCCATGGTATGGAGTATGGCAGGCATGCCCAAACTTCGGCCCTCCATATGTTTTGGGCCACAACTCCCACAGTCCTTTGCCATTGGAAATACAAGCTTGGAATTCTGGGAATTGTGGTTCAAAACATCAGGAGGGCCGAAGTTTGGTCATGCCTGGAGTATGGGAAAGTCTCCACAGGAAGTCTAGGTTTTTGCTGCATTTATTGTTGTCCCACCATCAGCGGCTAAGGGCATCCAGGTGGGCCTTTCCCATTGAAGCTGCTATGTTTGCTTCCTTGATGGGTTTGCCAGTTGCTGCGCTTTCATCACAGCTGGACCAGCTGTAACTCACCCTTCCAAATCCATCAACCTGATGCTCTTCATGTATATTTAGGAACAAGTTCCATTGAAGTAAGGGATTCATCCCTTACTTAATCATAACTCATAGGGTGGCATTAGAAAATCATCCCGTGTGATCACATAGAACCTGGAGACAGGGCTCCTGTGCCATTACCCATATATACTCGAGTATGTCGACCCGAGTATAAGTCGGGGCCCCTAATTTAACCCCCCAAAACTGGGGAAATGTATTGACTCGAGTATAAGTCTAGGGTGGGAAATGCAGCAGGGCCTGGCAGCTCCTCCTGTGTGAGCTGGGGGAGTGGTGTGTGATGTTTAAAATGACTTTTAGCCACTGAGGCAAGTGTTTGGGTCAGTGGCTAAAAGTCATTTTAAACATCGCATGCCGCTCCCCTGTGATGCATGAGAAGCAGCACACAATGTTTAAAATGACTTTTAGCCACCGACCCAAACACTTGCCTCAGTGGCTAAAAGTATTGACCTGAATATAAGTCGAGGACCCCTTTTTTCAGCCCAAAATTAGGGCTGAAAAACTAGGCTTATATTCGAGTATATACAGTAATTGTTGAGGGAGAGGAAATGTCCGCAGTTCTCATTTACAGAACAAGCTACACTTGCTCAAACTTTCTCTTTGGCATTACTTGTAAAGCTAGGAAGCCCTGTCCTTTTTGAAAAGACACCTGCACTGCAAATGTTGATGTAAATAAATCGAAGAGATGGTCTTATTCCAGAGTAATTGCTGGATACTACCCTTACTTGTAGGTTTTAAAGCAAGCCCAGAAATATTGAAAATGTATGTGTATTTTGTGCCATCAAGTCAGAACCGATGTATAGCGGCTTTACGTGTTCCAAGCCACCGTCCCCATGACTTTCCGGGGCCAAGTGGGGATTTGAACCCTGTTGTCCTTAATCGTAGTTCATCAGTCAGTGGTGCCCAAACTTTGCCACACCAGATGTTTTGGACCACAACTCCCACAGTCCTTTGTCATTGGCAATACACACTTGGAATTCTGGGAGTTGTGGTCCAAAACATCTGGAGGGCCAGAGTTTGGACACCCTTGCATCTGCTATGCCCCACCAGTGAACGCACACACACACAGTCTCTGTGTGCATACATTGCATATATTGTACCAACTATATACATTGTATATATTTTATTTATTCAATTTATATACGGCCCATCTAGCCAAAGGCCACTCTGGGTGGTTCACAGCATAAAACAAACTGTTATAATATAAAATACAACAGGAACATACATTATGACCCTGTATCCACTGATTCATTATCCACTGATTCAGTTATCCACCATTGGCAAAGGAAAAAACAAATACATAATCCAGCAGCTGCAAAGCAAGCTAATGTCATAAAACATCAGCTGCGAAGCAAGCTACTGTCATAAAACAGCAGCCGTAAAGCAAGCTACTGTCATAAATCAGCAGTTTTGGGGACTTTTTTGGTGTTATCTCTTATCCATGGTTTTCATTATCCACGGAAAGACCTGGAATCAATCGCCAGCGGATACTGGAGTCCTACTGTAATACAAAACTATAAATGCAAATGAAAACATAGTAAATCAGCCCTTACTGTATATATTGTATTGTAGCAGCAATATACATTGTATATATTGTAGCAACTAAATAGTTTTAAAGCCATTTAATTAGTCAAAAGATGACTGTTTTAATGTATGTTAGTAATGCATAAAGCATCAGCTGCCAAGACTCAGCATATCCCTGCATCCAGTTTATTCCCCATAATTTCCCAGTTGCATTATATGGGAGGGAGCATGCATAGTTTCTAGTAGAAACAAAGCTGGTGTGTGTGTGTGTGTGTGTGTGTGTGTGTTGTGCCGTTACACTCATGACTGACTCTTTGTGACCCCATGTCCATGGAGTTTTCTTGGCACGAATACTGGAGTGGTTTGCCAGTTCTGGGAATTTAATCCAAAAACATGAAAGAACCCACCCCTACGAAACTGAGGACATGAGTGCATTAATTCCCAGGCTTCCAATCGGTTCTCTGTGTGCAGGCTTTAAATGGCTTCTTATCTGTTATCTCACATCAACAGGGGATAACAGTAAAAAGAGCTCAATACTCCCCAGTACTGACATCTGGTTCACCCTTGAAAGCAACGGAACTGAAGCATTGATAGGTTATTCCGTTGATTTCGTAGCAATAGACGACATGAGTCTGTAAGCTAGAAAAAGTCCTATAGTGAAGCTTGTTGTCAAATGTCTATAAAATTGCATAGAATTCAAGCCTTAGTCATGGATTAGCTTCAGCAGGAATTCCATGGCTTATCATGTTTACTCAAGATTTCTCAATATCTTACCAAACCTCGCTGGGAAACAGAAAAGTTTACTATGTTTAAACTCATCATCCTTTCTCTACAAACTGATAAATAGCTTTTCCCGGTTTATTTGACTGAAAGCCAGTGAACTCATTGGAATAGTTTACACTTACATATGTAATCACACTCATCAGCTCATGTGAATAACATTTTTCAAGCCAGAAAGATGAAGAATTACTGTACATTATCACCAAGTCTGAATGGAAAAAAAATTGTAGACCAAATACATCCTTCCCCCCCCCTTTCAAAGCAATGTGCTTAATTGTTTTCTTTATTTTCAAAAGCCACCATGGAGATGAATTTTTAAACAGGTGTTAACAGAAAAAGTAAGCTAGTCTTTGAATGTGTCTATAAAAAGCAATGAAATACAAAAAAAAAATCTAAGATAGCTGGTTATAATAATTAGGATTAAAATTGGCAAGATTTACTGATTTATACAAATTAGAAATACTTCCCAGGCACTTAACTGCATGTCTTCATGGAACAACGCCCTGTTTCAGTGTGGGTGGCAAGTATATGTCTGAACTTTTTCAGGTGCCAGTGCTTTTACCCTGGCTAATAAGCTTCAAGACGTGACAAATCCCTTGTTAAACCGAGATTGGTGAGTGGCTGATTTCCATCTTGTGTTAATTGCCAGGACTGCAAAGAATCACTCGGAATACCAAAAGGTGCCTTTGAATTATCTCTGGACTTTCAACAAGGCTATCATGAAAGTGTTTGAAGACAGGTTGTACACTTTCCATGAAATGATGAAAGGTTAACTAAACTCCAGAAAGATGAACCATAATTTGGATATGTGCCCAGGATCTCTCACTCACAATTTTTTAAACCAAATATGGGGAAATAGCAGTTATGGAAAAACTGACTAGTAGGTTTAAACTACACAGGGGGTAGATAAAACATGATAAATTCTTGAAAATATGGCAACACCTACTGACCACCAATCTTATCTAAAAAACTAAATTGGATAAATCGGAATATGGACTGGACTGTTGGATAGCTTAAGAATGTTTAATTTGTTGTGTTACTCTGTATTATATGTATAACAAGCTATAATAGGCGATGTGTTATTTTAAGTGGTTTGTCAATAAAACTATTTTTTTAAAAAGATGAAACATAACAAGATGCCTTGTGCAGAAACTACTGACTACTGGATGATCTGCTCCAATATCACCAGCTCTAACTAGCAGAATCTCACCCATGTTTCATGGCTTCATAAACATGCCTGGAGATCTCTGATATTATCTATTGGTTGCTGTGGAAGAACTCAGCAGTTGGTTATCTTATGCCATCAGGTTGGGGGTATGTTTAAAGTGGTATGGAAGGAGATGAGATTCATACCCAAGGTCGTCCCCAAGGAATGGGAGGCTTCCCCCAAAGGTCCTGATAGCAGTAATTGCACTGCACAAGAAGTTCTGGTGTGGTTGCCCATCGGTCTCCATAAGAACATAAGAACATAAGAAGAGCCATGTTGGATCAAGCCAAAGGCCCATCTAGTCCAGCTTCCTGTATCTCACAGTGGTCCCACCAGATGCGTCTGGGAGCGCACGAGACTAGATATCTTTCTCCTGCTACCACTCCCCTACATCTGGCCCTTGAAGTACCCCGGTTCTAAGCCTGGAGATGATACATCTCCATCATGGTTTGTAACCTGTGATGGACTTTTCCTCCAGGAATCTGTCCACTCCCCTTTTGAAGGCATCCAGGGCAGATGCCACCACCACATCCTGTGGCAGGGAGTTCCACACACTAACAACACGCTGGGTGAAAAAAAATATTTTCTTTTGTCTGTTCTTACTCTCCCAGCCCTCAATTTGAGTGTATGTCAAATTGCAATGCAATGGCTAGTCCCCACGGAAGCAGCTCAATGAATTAACTGCTGAATTGTAGGTCAAGAGATCATCAGTGGGACTGGTCTGGCCCAGACCTGCGGTGCCCATAAAAGAAAGGACTGCTTAACTGCTTCTATGCCCAGGAAGCCCTGGGGAATCAGTCCAAATCAACGTCATGGCATATTATGATTATGATTCAGCTGGAATCCAGTTGCTGAGCATAGTAGCATACATACAGCAGTGGTTTTTGACTTGGAGTCCCCAGAAGTTCTTGGATTCAAACTCCTACTTGCCTTCACCACTAGTTGTGCTGGCCAGGATTTCTGATAGTCCAAAAACAGTTTGGGGCCCCAAGGTTGAGAACCACTTGAGTAAAGTCCTATATTTTTTAAAAAAATGTATTCTGGATTATTCTGTTTATTCTGTGTAAACCACCCAGACTATAAATTGAATCAATCAGTCAGTCAGTCAGTTAGGGGATCAGTGGATCCATCCATCCATCCGTCCGTCTGTCCATCCGTCCGTCCGTCCATCCATCCATCCATCCATCCATCCAGTAGACCCACTTAATTAGTGGGGATTTGGTGAGTGAACTCCTTCCAGATGCAGGGGAGTGGTAGCAGGAGACAGATGTCTAGTCTCGTGCACTCCCAGAGGCATTTGGTGGGGCCACTGTGAGATACAGGAAGCTGGACTAGATGGGCCTTTGGCCTGATCCAGCATGGCTCTTCTTATGTTCTTAAGTTCCTCTGATTTAAATGGACCTCCTCTAGCTGCAACTTACTTTATCGTTGTAATTTTCAACTAGGACCATTCAGAGTCACTGAAACTTACAAAGGAGTTGACTCACCAAATTTCTGCTGATGCCATGGGTCTGCTCCACTGTGATTTACTACACTAAGCTGTAAGATTTCAGCCAGTAAACTGTTTAGAGATGTTGTGAAGAAATATGAAGAAATCTGTCAATAATAACAAAAAAGCGTGCACTGTATTAGTAAGAAATTACATGCTCAGAAAGTATGGAAGTAAATTGTATAAAATGACCTTGTGCTGGAAAGTCCTTCTGCATCTGAAGGGTCCTTGGAGGGTGAAACTGTTCTAACAGTCCAGATTTCAGAATATGCAGCAGTACATATCAGATGAGCATTTTAGCACTATGCCTGTAAGTGTGAGGTAGCTAATTAGGGTATTTGTACACGACCCCTAAACTCCGCCGCAAATGGCTCCCAGCTCCGGAGCTTAAAATTGTTTCCCCACCAGCTCCGGAGTTTACAGAAAATTAAGTGCGGCCACGTGTCCCAGCGCACTTTTCAGGTACCTGCTCTTGGAAGGTGAAAAATCCCAGATCCGGATGTAAAGGAGTGAGTGCCCGGCTCTCCTCGCTTCTGTTTGTTGTTGTTTTTGCCTCCCGCCCCTTTAACAGAAGGAATCAGGATGACGGGGAAGCTTGGACCGACCGGCAAACGGAGGTGAGCCTGCATTCTTTTGTCCCCTTTTTTTTCTCCCTCCCCTCACGCAGACAGGATCAAGGAAGAGCGGAGGGATGGGGATGGCAGGAAGAGCAACAAACCCCCAAGATCTCTGGTCTGAATTTAAGTGGCCAGCGGATCTTAGGGGTCGTGTGAAAAGGCCCAAAATGTGCCTCGGGGCTGTTCCTACCAGAGGGGAGTTTGAGGGGGCCACTTCAGACAGCAATGGCTGGAGGAGAAGGAGCCACAGCCAAAGTGTTTAAGGATGTTTTGCGTGGGACGTGCCCCGGTGCCAAGTGCCTCCTGCCATCAAATGATGATGAATGAAGCATTACTGTTATTCTCATTATTTACTGGGGGAAATGAGAAGCTGACCAATAAAGAGCTAGCTGCAAACCTTAAAGGGACAGCAAGGTGTGAGATTGCTAAAAGCTGGAGAAACGCTCAGGATCTTTCACTACAGACATTTATGAACAGGGCATGGCAAACAGTGAGGGATGGAAAAACTGACTAATAAGATTAGAAGATATAAAGGTGAAATAAAGCATGGAAAGCTGGAAACCCTTATTAGAATATATGAATGAGTTAACTGAGAAGAAACATAGTTGAGGGAATAATCTAGAGATTGTTGGTCTGTTATTTTATTAGGATGGAAAAGTGAATTGGAAGACCCAATGTAACCCTGTTTAGACAGTGTAAATGGCTGGTGCCTAAGATGGTGTAAGACTGATGAAGCTGTTTGGATGAGCAGCGAAACGTTTCTCTCTTTCAAGAAAAAGACTCAACTTCCAGATAAACTCACCTGGATGACTGAGAATCTTCACAGACCAGATGGTGTAAGATTACAGTGCCAGTTACTATGTCATGTTAAGGTTTCTTTTGTCTTTTTTTTCTTTTCCTTTTTGTTTGCAATGTGAAGGATTGTTAAAATAAAGGTTCATTTTAAAAAATTAAACAAAAACCATGGCTATGTAACAGTATGAAGAGGAGACAGCTACTCTCTGTATGAGTTAGAACAGTGGTTCCCATCCTGGGGGTCGGGACCCCTTCGGGGGTCGAATGACCATCTCACAGGGGTCGCCATGAGCCCATGAAGAAAAAGGCACAAACGGCTTGGGTCTGGTGGAGGAGGGGGAGGAAGGGGGGAAGAGTGAGTTACAGCTTGATAGGTTGGAGGGGATGTCAGTCAGTGGCACCGGAGGCTGTGATTGGCTGAGGGTACCTATAGAGGGAAGTTATTTATGGCACTGGCGGCAGTGACCTGCCAAAGGGGGCTTGTGGACTCTTCCAAGCAGGGCAAGGGGTCACCACAACCTGAGGAACTGTATTAAAGGGTCATGGCATTAGAAATGTTGAGAACCTCTGAGTTAGAATCTTGTAGGTTTCAGCAGAGGAGGGTGGGTTGCCACACACAGAAAGGCTACCAAGATGTTTCATTTCAGTTATTAAATGGGGAGTGGGCTGGGGGAACTGAGGCAAGCAGGTCCCTCTTGCTCTGCCCAGGCTCCATACACTTTAAGCATGCCTCAAAAGAGCCATGGTTTAATTGCCACTCTTAATGTGAGAGTCAGTTTCCAGTCTAGACATCTTCTGGACATGGAATGCAAGTGGGGAGGGGCGCCTACTTATCCTTTGCTCCCAGCAACCAAATGTCTTATGCTGCAATAATAGGTACCTATATGCATATAGCACCTGTAGAGTTGCATGAATATTAATACATAAACATATGTAAGCATCAAGGGCTATTTGAACTATTGACCTACATGCTGAACTGCTCCCTACAGTTTAATGAAGATAGAATGCCTGCAAATTACAGGTGGTTTAAAGTGATTCCAAGGTCTTACCGTCAGGTTGGGAAATGAGCAACCTCAGGAAATCGGGAAGATTCATATAATTTGCCAGACAGGCTTTACAGGTTATTGAACAGACATTCAAATTAAGCTGTCCAGATGCTCTGGAACACTTTTGCTTGTCAGGTGATTATTCCATGTCGCCTGGGAAATTTTGGGAGATGTAACAGGAAAAAAAGAGTCATGCAGGGTTTCCCGAAGTTCGTTCCTTGAATATGTTATTTATGGGTAAAACCGTGGAATAATCCCAGAGAGAAGTTGTCCAGCATCCTGTCCTAAGGCATCAAAGGTCTTTCAGAAGCCAACATCCAGGGTATGATATTGGCTACCTGAAACTCTCCACCTGGAATGCAATCTAGAGTCCAAGGGAGAGTTTTAGAAACTTTAGAATCAGACATGTTTCTAAAATTTTGTGAGATGCTTTTTTAATTTTTTAAATTTTTTTTGTGGTCACCAACATTCTAACCACACATCATTTCCTGTGTAAATACTGGCTCCAGAACAAGATTCTCTTCTGCCCACAGAATTAACTTATTGTTCAAATAAGTGCCAATGTGGGCAAGACAAGCTAGGAAAAAATGCTGCATAAAATTCATCCCCAGGAGCATATCTGAGAATTTCATAGGGTCTTTTAATAGAATTTAATATATGTCACTTGACCTACTAATTGCTCAGTTTCTACTGCATGTGATCTGGAGCACTTTGTTTCCAAAGGGAAGGTATTTGTTTAGTGACATCACATTTCCCCAGAACTCTAGATACAATATTCTAACATTTCGGGGGATGTGATTCCTTTCCCATCCAAGCTTCTATTTCTAAACTGATGCTCTTGATCTGTTTCATTTGGGGTTCAGGCTGCACCATAGTCTGGTTTTCTATCAGGTTCCTCTGTCTGAATCTTACCATTATTTTACTAATAAAAAGGCCTAGATCAGGGGTGTCTAAACTTTTTGCAAGGAGGGCCAGATTTGGTGAGGTGAAAATGTGTGGGGGGCAACCATTCAGCCACATTTGGCCCCCGGGCCGGACTTTGGACAAGTCTCTATAACATGCAAGGAGGCGGGGAGGATGCTGTAGCAACGGAGCCAGGGACAGGTAGTCTAGGCAGGTGGCTGGGGGGATGGACAGAGGCAGGGAGGGCAGGCAGACCGTAAAACTGCAAGCTGGTGTCTCCATCCAGTATGGGGAGGGGCCAGCTGGTGGGGATGCATGACAGGCTGAGCCGGTGGTCAGAAGAGGCCACGGGCCACTTGAAATTTGAAATCGGGCCGCATTTGGCCCTCAGGCCTGACTTTGGACATGCCTGGCCTAGATACTTAGTGCAGAACTAGGAATAAAAAAGGAATTTGTGGCATAACTCAGATTTATCATTCCTCAGATCAAGTTGGTACTTCATAGGATTCTATATTCTTGAAATATTGCATTGTCAACTAGAGTGACAGAAAAATACTTTTTAGTGGTTGGGATATTGCACCTTGCAAATATTTTTAAAAGATAAAACTAAATAGTTTCCTTGCCATTTAGCACTGATAAGGGAACAGCACAAAACCTGAAGAATTCATGTAAAAATAGTTTGGAAAATAACTAGAGGCTTCTAGTGCTGCCTAAAAGGTAACAGTGTAACTGCTTGTTACATTGCCTTTGCTGAAACTCTGTAGCTACCTGTTACAATATATGTTGCTGAAAAAATAACCAGTTATAGGAAATTAGGTTACTTGTAACAAGCTTTCCCCTTGCCTGATACAACATTTATTATATACAATATATTACATACTGTACTGGGATTGAATCCCAGCTAGTTTATTAGAGTATGAAAAAAGTGTTCCTTTCTTTTGTTTTTGTTTTTAATATTATATTACTTTGGAAGTTTCTTAGGCTACAACCACAGCTAGATAGTTTGGAACCAAAGATGAACTGAATGGGCCGTGTTTTGTTGTTGTTGTTTTAAAAGAATATTAATAGTTTTATTTTTCTAAGTTTTCTGATTACGTTTTGGGAACCATCGCATAGGAAGCAAGGACAAAATTAAGAAGAACACGGGAACAATAAAAGCAAAAGTCAGGCTGGGGAATCAGGGATTCCATATTGTTCTTGAATGAGCCTCTTCTTTTGTCTCAAGTACTGCCTTACAGAGCAGGGACATGGTGGCTCACTGGACTAAGGCTTCTGAAAACTGTTGGCTGCAAAGGTGGCAGCTCAGCAGTTCAAATCCCGGGTGCCACGCAGCAGAGTGAGTGCCCGTTGTGAACCCCAGCTCCTGCCAAACTAGCAGTTCAAAAGCATGTAAACGCAAGTAGATAAATAGGTACCACCATAAAAAGGGGGGAGGTAAAACAGTGTTTCCTTGCAGCCATGCCAGCCATGTGGCCATGGACTTGCACAACACTGGCTCTTTGGCTTGAATACAGAGATGAGCACTGCCCCTAGAGTTGGACATGCCTAGCAAACATGTGTGTGTGTGTGTGTGGGGGGCTTTAGCTTTACTTTACCTTACTGCCTTACAGAAAATCTTTGGCCCTGCCTCCTCTCATGTAAAATGCTCTGTTTTACAGAGCTTTGAAACATACTCTTTCTCTGTGTTTTCTTTTTCTTTTGCTCTTTTCTTCTTCTACCCATCCAGTCAGTGTTTCTTAGCCTCCAATTCTGGCTCCTAGGATGCTCTAGGTCTAGGAAACTGCAGTGAAATTGGAGATCTCTTTCTGCTGAGCTAAACCCTCTATGACAATCTGTCACGTACTGTAAATACATCTGCATTTTTGCAGAGCAGAAGGGAGACGTCTGACAATAAACAGAACAAGATAAGATTTGTGAAATGCAATATTTATGCTGTACATTTCAGCTTTTAAGTCCTGCCAAGTCCTGCAACTCTTATGGACTCGACATTTCTAAAACATGGTGTTTTGTTAGTGATATTTTGGCATAGTATGGACATCTGGTTAAACCATAGTTTATAGTGATGGGAGTTGCCGCACCCGTGACCCTTGGCCTCCCAACCCTACCCCACACAAGCCATGAAACAACTGGAAACTTTCACTTCTGTTTTGGATTAATCATGATTTCATGTTTTCAACCACGGCTTATACCAGTCTTCTGCTACTTGACAGCCATCGACAAGAGTTGAACTACTTTTGCCAAAACTCACACCCAGTAGTTTTTCACAGAGGATGTTGCCAGTTGTCATTCAAAACAGGAGGAAGGCTTCAGTTTGGAGAAGGATACCCTAAACCAGTGGTGATGAAACTTCAGCACTCCAGATGCCCTTCCTGGGCACATCGGAGGCCCCAAAAATGCTTCTTGCCAAACCGGAAATGACTTCCAGAAAACCAGAAGTGACCTCCGGATTGCTAGAAAATACTTTGGGGGCCTCTGAGGGCCTTTCTAGGCATGTCGGAGGAAGTGTCATTTCTGGTTCCCTGAAAAGCATTTCTGAGGCCTCCGACATGCCTAGAAAGGCCCTCGGAGGCTGGCAAGAATCACTTTTGGGGCCTCTGACAGGTGCGGGAAGGCCATCAGAGGACCATTCACAGCAGCACCAGGCCTGAGTTAAGTACAGGAGGCCTGATACAGGCCTCTCCAGCTTACCCCATGGGGGCTTTCCCCCCCATATACTTTGGTCCTTCAATATACCGGGAACATAGTATATGAACCGTGAAAGGGTGGGGGGGGGTTACTGTATTACTTCATAATGATATTGTTGTGCTGTCAAGTTAATTTCCAATTTGCAGCAACTATTTCCAAGGTTTCCTAGGTAGAGAGTACTCTGAAGTGTTTGAACCATTCTCTTCTTCTGTTGGGTGCTCCAGGATTGTGTAGATGGCTCAGAGCTACACAGGCTGGCTGTATTCCTGGAAAGCGGCATGGGGAAGTGAACTCTTAACCTCTGGCTCCACAGCCAGAAACCCAACTCACTGAGCTTGTCCTGCCTAGGCTGCCCATTGCAGAAAGTGAATCACATATACCTGCACCTACACGCATACACTTATCCATATACAGTATGTAGATATAGATGTAAACATAAACGTGTGTGTTTACTTATTTTTGCTTTTCCCGTCTATCCGTTTTCATAATACTCTTACAGGCTCAGGAACTCTCCGAGTAAAATGGTAGTTCAGTGGTTATAGGATATGTGTTTTAATTCTCTAACTGGTGGTACTCTGCCCAGACATGATCCTAGCTGAGCGAGGGATGGATTTTCAGTGTCATTTATGAGTATTGTCAATGCTTGCAAGCAGAATGTTGGCATCGGGCTATCTGAGGCAGCCAGATGACCCGGGAACAATAGTCTTTCATTTTTATATACATACAAAGGTGACACAATGCAAAGGTTCTGCTCTTTACTTGATGAATTATTTTACAGAGGGGGAAAATCTTCAAAATACTCTCAGATTTAGTTCTTGTGGGATAAAAAAAAAGTGCACTTTATGTGAAAAGGTTGGAAATTGCATTGGATTTGCATATTTTAATCACTGAATATATTTTTGTCCACAAAATGAACCGCTGCTTACCAGAGGGAAACACCACCCCATTTCAATGGTAACTCAATAGGTTTTTCTATGAAGGTCAAACAGTGGCATATGCCATCATTCCCAGTCAAGGAAAAGTGGTCTACTCGATTGGCCAAATTCAGTCCTCTGGCAACCAAAAGTAATTTCCTGATTCTAAGCAATGCTTTGCTTGGGACATGTGGCTCTAGTCTGGTATGTATTTAATGAATGTTTGTCTTATAATTAGGAAGCATCTGTTTGTCTTGGAATGTAGAATATAAAGATAGAATCTGTGTGTATTTTTAGAAGTAATTCTCACTGTCTTGGCAGGTACTGGATGGCCCTCCTTCCAGATGTGGTTATGCTAAAAATCTCATCATCCCCGCAGGATGTCCAAATGTCACAACCGATGGGAGTTATAGTTCAGCAATAAGTCTTTCAACTCTGCATTAATAAAGTTCACTTAGAAGTTCGGCCTCAATGTTTCAGTGCTTTTTTTTTCTCTGCCACTTGCCATTACTGTAACAATCAAAAGTCTAATAATAATGTTAAGAAAAACACCCCGAGGATAACATCTTTCTCCAATTACTAGGTAATATTGGTAACTTTCAGAATGACTGGCAGCCCTTTTGTCTAAGAGGCCAGTAGAGAGACATGCCAGTTCACACCACTCAAGGTGCAATTTGAAAACTACACCTCTGACCTGGGCTGCAGCCTCCATGTTGTGACATGTTTCAGTGAGAGAAGCTGGCTGGGTTGGCTTGGTGGCTTAGGTTTCTGGTTGATGAGCCAGGGTTTTGGAATTTGATTCACCTCTGTATCTTCCGTGAGTTTAGCCAGCCAGTGTGCCCTTGGGAGACATGCACCATCTAAAGCTGCCCCATCACTACAAAATCTTGGAAATGGTCACCTTACGTCAACATTGACTTGATGGAATACAAGAAATCAGAGAATCCTGGCCTCCACATGTGGACATGATTTCTGGAGGGTTTTTTTGGGGTGGAGTGGGGTTTTATTTTAGCATCACGCACAATGTTATGATGAAGAGAGGTGCATACTATGCACCCAAGGAACTTGTTGCAGGGGAATTTTTCACTAGAGATTATTCAGGCCTTTTCACACGACCCCTAAAATCCACTGGCCACTTAAATTCAGACCAGAGATCTTGGGGGTTCGTTGCTCTTCCTGTGTCCCCACCCCTCCGCACTTCCTTGCTCCTGTCTGCGTGAGGGGAGGGAGAGAAAAAGGGACAAAAGAATGCAGGCTCACCTCCATCTGCTGGTCCAAGCCGCCCTGAGCCCCGTCGTCGTCCTGATTCCTTCTCTTAAAGGGGCGGGAGGCAAAAAAACAACAACAAACAGAAGCGAGGAGAGCCTGGCACTCTAGGTTACATCCAGATCTGGGATTTTTCACCCTCCGAGATCAGGTACCTGAAAAGTGCGCTGGGACGCGCTTAGGTGGGCGTGGTCACACTTAATTTTCTGTAAACTCCGGAGCTGGTGGGGAAACAGTTTTAAGCTCCGGAGCTGGGAGCCATTTGCGGCAGAGTTTAGGGGTCACTGGGGAAGTGGAACTGACAAAACCACCCCTTAAATATCTCACCTACCTTGATATCCATTATGAGGATTGCTCTAAGTTGGTTCAGACCTGATGGTACATCAAAATAGTCCTATAATGTTTATTGTGGATTGTTTCATGGTTTTGGTCTTCGACTATAATAAAGCTATTCATTCATTCATTCAGTCAGTCAGTCAGTCAGTCCTACTAGATCTCAGTCCTTAGATATTCTCTACCCATCCATAATGTCCAGAGCTTGGAAAACCTGCTTACTTCTTTAAACTACAATGTCTGTGTTTGTTGTCTACTTCATTGGACAACAAATTCCCTGGGGGACTCTGAGAGGTATAATTAAAAAAAAACTTGCAACTTTCCTGACTTCTGATAACTTCCAAGACTTGAGGCAGTCAAGGGAAATCCATTCCAATTTGAAAGTTCAAGTTATCTAATTACTTCAATATGTTTTCTCAATTCTCAGCCACCATGAGTTTTCATAGGAGGTTATTATTACATCTGTGTTAGAAAAAAGGCATCTTGAGGTAATCTATAGATTACAGTGATCCGATTACTGGACCAAGACCACCTGGAAAGTTAAGGGGACCAGTAAAAGTCATCAAATCTAGGCATATGGACTTTCATTTCTATGCTTTCATTTCAGGAAAATACTTATAGTTATCTCAAGACCTTCCTTTGCTACACTTAACATTATTTCATGGTTTCTCATAGCTCGTGCGGGACTTTGGGAGACCTATAAAAAAGCTGCCCATTGAAAAAGAGACATACAAACTGAACCAAATTGTTAACAGATGCAAGTAATATAACCACTTGGCCACATGGGTGCTCCCAAAATGAAGGGGTAACAGTGCAAAAAGAGAGCTGGTTATCTTTTATACAAAACCCATCAAAGCAGCTAAAATGTGTATTTTTAACCATCCTCCCCCCCGACAAAAAAAACCCTATAGCACACAGAAAGTTTAAAGTTCTTTAAGCCACACTTTAACATATAGCTAACTTGTTCCTTACTTCCAAATCTCTGCCTGCCAAAACTGTACTTCATCCACAAACATTTCCCATAGGTCTTTCTATGCTATAATTCACTAACCACATAAGGTTATAAGAGTTCAGCTCCAGGGAGATTAATTGAAGGCTATAGACATCCCATCTGTAGCCATGTGAGCCATTTTAATTTGAGGGCACAATTTTGCTTGGGAGTACACAACACCCACAATTTACACTCAAGTCTATTTTTAATGAGTGTTAAAATTGCTTAAAAGCCATTCCACTCATTCAGACATTAACCCAAGTGGGTGCACCAGCCAGATTTTTAAAAGACATTCATATTCCAGCAAAGGTTGACCTGTTAGAATGGTTGCATTATTTTTAAATGTTAAAGCTTCCTTCAACGTGCTGGCCGTCACTTGTGCTGAACTAACTCCATGATCCCCAGTGAATGCAGCCACTGTAAGTCAGACAGGCCGCCTGGTCTACCAACCTAGGTAAAGAGAGTACTGTAGTTAAGCCTGATCTCCAGGGACGCACCATCAGTAGACCAGGTGAATTGGGGTAACCCACACTTTTGTTGTCATTTGGACAATATTCCTGTTCCCCTGTGGAGAAGCCAGCAAAGTGTTCAGTGCTGTAGTTGTTTCTTGTATTATTTCCACACCATAGATTGAGAAAGTTGATTTGTTCAGCCCCATTTTGTGCTCTTTGTCCTTGATGCAAAATTGCCAGTTATGACTCTGGGTGTCCATTCCATATTCTATGTACCTGTCTAGAAATTGGCTGGACTGTTAGCTAAATCTTCATGCATTAAGAGTGATGACATGGTATTCTCCACCGCATTTTGATCTCAGTAAGCTGATTTAAAGGACTTGAATACAGCCAGTAGCACATGCAGGTCCATCTTCTGATAAACGGCAACAGCTGGGATGGAAGGACCCAAAGGGAACAAACACAGAGATGAGGAAAATTACCTTTTGGGGGATTGTTTCTTTGGATTATAACGTCCAGAATGTCAAACGTAGGATAGGTTGCTGGCCAAGCCAACAGGGATATTTTGGGAGCTGTAGTGCAAGATTTTTAAAAAATGTAGTAAAAGTCATGACTACAGAAGAACTGCAAAACTCTAGTGTTAACAATGAAGAAACTGAAATAATGAGAGATTTTGTATACCTTGGTTCAATCATCAATTCTAATTGATGAGATGGCAGACAAGAAATCAGAAGACTGAGACTAGGAAGGGTGATGAAGTAATTCAAAAAGACCATCAAGAGAAAGGAAGTGTATTATTTCCAGAGTAAGAAAAAGATTGTCCTCTCTCTTGTACTGTGGTACCTTGCATAAAGGAATTAATTCATTCAAAATGAAATTCTGTTAAGCAAATTTTTCTTTGCTCAAATTTCCCATAGGAGTGCATTGAAAACAGAGTAATCCCTAATCGCGTCCATTTTTATGTTGTACGGATTCGCCCCATAGGTGATTCTCTTAAACAAATTTCCCCTAATCTCCAGAATTTTTTATGTTGTACAGATTTTATGTTATACAAACCGTTTGTTATACGAGGGTCCACCGTGTTTCCAATCACCATGTATAGATGCAAAAACCAGACTGTTAAGAAAGCTGATAGGAGGGGGGAAATTATTCATTTGAAACAATGTGTTGCAGGTGATAGCTGTTGTGAGTTTTTCAGGCTCTTTGGCTGTGTTCTGGAAGTTTTTCTTCCTGACGTTTCGCCAGATTCTGTGGCTGGCATCTTCAGAGGGCAAGTTGCTCAGAGAATTTTTTTTGTCTTTTTTTTAGATGCAGTGACCAGAATTGTACACAATATTCCAGGTGCGGCCTTAGTAGTGGTTGTCTTGGCCAGAGAATCCCGCCTTCTCATAATGAGGCCCAAATAAGACCACCTCAATGTCAACATGATTTTTTTACCCCCAGAGATTGTTCAGGCTTGCTTTGCTCTAGGACCTATGTGTTCATCTTTCTGGCAGTCCAGGGTATCCACAAAGCTCTCCTGCAGCACCATCTTTCAAAAAAATAAAAATAATTCCCTCCCCATCAGTTTCTTTACTGTCCCGTTTTCGTACCTATGCAGGGTGACTGGAAACACAAGAGTGTGGATGTTTTTGGCCTTACACTTGATGGTCTTTTCTAGTTCCTTCATTGCTGCCCTTCTGAATCTCAGCTTTCTTCTGATTGCTTGGCTGCAGTCTCTATTTGGATTGAACCAAGGGTGAACTACAAAGCTGTGTAAAGGGATTTGAGCCGCGTGGCCATCACAAAACACAATTGCAAAAAGAGGTTACAGGTGATAAGGGAGAGGGGGTGCTGTATGACCCATGTTCCTTTGTTTGAAGAACGGGTGTGTGTGAAACCCAATGCTTAAGCAGCTTTTACAACTGCCCTCCAACTTACTGCCTCTAACAAGACTCCTGCCCTGGCTGCAACATCACCTAGCCATGGATGTACCTCCAAGTAAAGCACATCTTTTACCATGTCTGAACTTCTGGGACCTGCTCTGAAGAAGAGTGATTTGCACTCGAAAGCTTGCAATGTTCATTGTTTCTCTCTTTTTTATTAGTGGCCTATAAAGGTATCGCCTGTAACCTATTTTTGCAAAGCTGTATAAAAGAATTTTAAACCATGAGATACTTAGAAGAATTTAGAATCAGGCAACACAAAATCAAAGCATGCAAACTTTAAAAACACCAAAACAATTGCAATAAAGCCTGCACGGCCCGTGATTCCCTTCCTTCCCCCACAAAGGTTCTAACAAGTTTGGATTGGATTTGGAGCCATAATGATGCCAATAGTGGTGTCAATCGAGTCTCCAAAGGGAGGGGATGCCATGGCAGAAGTAATGAACTGTTCTCCATTGCCATAAGAACAATGCAAGATAGGTTGGACGGAGAGAGTGACTGGTCCAGAGTGAGCTGGTGAGTCTCATGCCTCGCTGGTGATTGGAAAATGGATGCCCCATGTTCCAGCTGGATACTCTCACCATCAAATCACATTGTCACTCATCACTCAC
The DNA here is from genome assembly GCA_023846285.1 of Phrynocephalus versicolor. Classification (NCBI taxonomy): domain Eukaryota; kingdom Metazoa; phylum Chordata; class Lepidosauria; order Squamata; family Agamidae; genus Phrynocephalus; species Phrynocephalus versicolor. Next base: position 71,485,941 of record JAHTLZ010003542.1, read on the forward strand.
ACAGTAGTATATATGTGATACACATGGCCAGAATGAAAGCAATCAGGTTTTGCTCTGAATAGCTATATGTTGGAGAGCCAGTGTGGTGTAACGGGTAAAACTGATGCTCCACAGCATTTCATTGGCATGATTCATCATCTGTAGACTGGGCATGAGACTATTTTGGGGCAAAATATGGAGAGACAGGAGAGGAACTGAAACAGAAAAATAAACATTGTAGGAGAGACATCAGTAACTTAAGATAAGCAGATGGCAGCCTATTACTGGCCGAAATTAGCATTTGACTTGAAATAACTTCCTGTAAAAATTAAAAAAGAAAGCACATAAGCAGGATGGCCACTGAACATTAGGATCGAAATCATGACTGCAGATGAATTATGTAACAGCAATAATCATGAAATGGAAATTGTGAAAGGTTTTCTATATCTTGCTTTAATCATCCATCAGAATGCAGCCAAGTTATCGGTACTTGGAAGAGCACGTATGAAGGAACTAAAATAGATCCTTAAATGTAAGGATATATTTCTGAAGATGAAGGCCAAGTTCATCTGTACAATGGTTTTCCTTATTGCCATGAACAGATGAAGGAGGTGGACAGGGGAAAAGGCTGGTGAAACAGGAATTTGCTAATTTGATATGTAATATCGGACGAAACCTTGACAGATACTATGGACGGCCAGAAGGGAAAATAAGTGGATGCTAGTTCAAATTACATTTAGCCAGTTATTTTTGCTCTGGAGAAAAATGACCAAAGTGAAGCTTTGCATGAAATCATAAGAAGCAAGACTCGCTTGAAAAGACAATACTGTAATGCTAGGAAAATAGAAGGCAGTAAGAGAAGATGAAGGTTAAGCATGAAATGGATGGACTCAGACAAGAAACTCATGGTCTTTAGCTTGTGGAACATAACAGGGCTGTTTAAGTAATTATGTTGTCTCCCATAGTATAAATTTTCTGTTAGCTGTATTTTTCCCTGTTGCTTATTTTATCAACAGGGTTGATTTTATTTGTTTCAATTTGTGCAAACTAAGTTGAAATTACTGACAAAAGTGGGCATATAATTCCTCTTCCGTCCCATAACAACAATTTAAAAAATTAGCTCTCTTTGTTCTGAGCCTCAGTGCTGATCAGATTTCCAATCCTTCCTTCTACCTCTGTTAAAGGCTTGTGAAAAACAGGTCTGATTACAGATTTCCTTGTAGCACATTTAGGTTTCCTTCAGTAACACCTGCTAAGCACCATCTGGCTGTACACGCTGGAAACCGGGAGCAAAACAGTAGTACAAATTTGTCCGTGTGGAGTGGAGTTTAGTAGTGAAGGGTATGATCAAACGTATACAGCTGTTTTAGTAACCCCCA
>JAHTLZ010003542.1:71500550-71513645 GCA_023846285.1 Phrynocephalus versicolor
TGGCAAGCACTGACAGCTGGAGAAGCCCAGGAGACAGAAGCAGCCCAAAAGCTTGATGGGGCGGGGGGCAGGGGGGGGGGGAGGACAGGCTGAGGAGAAATTTATTTGCATTGGTTTTAAACATCCCACAAACCTCATACCATCTATGCAGAACAGGGAGGGGATTCTGGAAATCTCCAGGGGACCTTAAAATAATTAACCCCTCCTCTTCCAGTTATAGGAAAATGCCTTGTTTAATAATTGGCTGGGGAGGGAGGGAGCCCCTCCATGAAAGCTTCTCCTGTATTTGCTAACATCCAGGGCCATAACTAAGCGGAAGCAACTGGGGCTTTATCACACCCCTACCCCACCCCCCACCCCCCCGGGGATACACAAGGCATCAAAAATGTCTTTAATAATTCCACCCCAGTGAGATTTGAACCCGGGCCTTTTGAGTCCCAATTTACCACTCTGTTCTTTACACCAAACTGGGTATCCAAGAGTTCTCTAGGAGTGGACAATTCAAAATACAGTGGACCCTCGTATAACAAACGGTTTGTATAACAAAAAATCTGTGCAACATAAAAAATCCGGAGATAGGGGAAATTTGCCTAACAGAATCGCCTATGGGGCGAATCTGTACAACATAAAAATAGTTGCGATTAGGGATTATTCTGTTTTCCATGCATTCCTATGGGAAATTTGTATAAAGGACAACTTGCTTAACAGAATTTCATTTGGAACGAATTAATTCCTTAGTTTATACAAGGTATCACGGTATATGGACTCACATTACACATACTATACCTTAATTACCTTTATATTTGTTCATGTGCAGTATTGCTTTTGTTCTTTTGATTATTCAGATTTTCACTCTCTCTTTCAGTGTTGTTCAAGACCTCAGTAGGTTTTAAGTAGTTAAGTTTCTTTTCCCAACATGTCAGAATGGAAACAGACACTGCATGTGTCTGTCTGACAAAAATATTATCCCTCTGACAATGGATCTGCCCTGTAGGACATCACGAAACCTTTCATTTTCTGCTGGTGCTTATTTTATTTCACAGACATTCCTAACCTTGCCAACCATTTTTAAAACCAAATGAAAAAAGAGAGGCACCCACTGTGTTGCAAGATACTCAACTTATTGTACTTGAAATGATGTTCCCACATGAATTCTCTTCACAGAGCTGTCAAAAAAACAAAAAACAAACCCAAGACATGTTGGGACGCATTAATGTTTTCCCTGCCCTCACAAGCACAATGCAGTCAAGGGAAGGAGTGGATTTACTGGTCTGGATATGCCTATAAGCCAGGGCGCTTTCTGAGAGTGAAAGGATGAATAAAGAGCAGCTACGCTCTGATTCCTAGTGCAGTGTAATGGATAGGTAAGTGATGGTCTCAGACTCTAGACAGAGAACAGGATTCAAATCCTCAATCAGCCCTGATAATTTATTGGGGAATGGAACGGGTAAAACCACTGCTGAAATATTTCACTTACCTTGACAGCTCTATTAGGGTCACTACATCTTGGTTCTGACTTGATGGCACAGAATACATACTCACATTAGTTCTCTAAAACATATTAACTATTTCACGAATTGACCCAGTCCCTATCTTCTTAAGACAGTCCCCATTTCCTTCCTTTTCCAAACTGTTTTAACTAGCTGTGCCTTGAGGTTCAGGACAGTTAAATGTTGGAAGAGCAAACAACCATCATGCCTGTCTCCAAGACCACACTCCAACAGTGGGACACAGATGTACTCCAGGCACAATGCAGGATTTTCATGACACCTAGTGAGAATTCAGCCTCCCTTAGTACCCATGGCTTCCTGCAAAGGTGATGTCCAGTCTACTACTCAGAACTTGTAATGTCCTCCTGTAAATGTAAAAGTAACTACAACATTTTCATATTAAGGCATTAAATCAGTTATTTCACATCCAAACTCTGTTACTGTCGTTGACTTACAATCAGTGATTTGGGGTTGTGCAAGTAGTAGCTTTGAATACTCTTGTATTTTTTCTTATCCTTATAAATCTGCAAATACAGTACTGTATACATCTTTATTTTTTAAAGAATGAGCTTTCCACTTCTACTATGGTGGGATTCAAATTGGACAGAGTGACTGGTGAGATGTAAGGTATGAATGTTTTGAGTCTCTCTGTCCACCGTCATGTTTCCAAGGAGAGTCCCAACAAGAGGCACTGTGTTGAACGCACATTCTTTAATATTTAATATGCTCCTTTTGTAAAGTTAATGACCATTTGTTACCAGTTCAAGGGATGGGTTACAGCAGTATATTGTTGCTGGGGAAATCTATCCCAGCTTCATTGGCCCTCCATCCCAGCTACGTTGAGGATGGTATCAAGATCTCGTGATGAACACTGAAGCCTGCAGAGATGAGCAGATGATTCCAGTATTCTTGCTCATCAAAACGTCCAAGCCTTTCAACCCTACAACCTCTGGTTCTACTATAATACTGATTAACCGGTTAACTACTTTTAGCTAATCAGTTGGCTAGATGAACAACGTGTAGCTAGAAAGACTCTCTGCCTGGATGAGAACTTCAAAGACTCCAAAAGAGAAGACAGAAGTGTGCAACTACTCAAAACGTGTGTGTTGGGAATCAATACCTGAGTAAGAGTTAGCAAGATTATTTTTAGAATGTAATTCACCCATTACTCATTATATAATATTTAAAATGTAATTCTTTTTTGTTACTCACTGAGATTTTTAAAAAAGTAAACTGGATTGTTACTGTGTTCCTAAAAAAACACAGCCATAGAACTGAGGATAGGTAGAAAAGAATCAATTTCAAGGAGAGTTTCATAGATACCTGTACTATGGACTCGCAAATAACTGGGTGGTTGATCAAATCAAGCCTGGATTTACTCTAGAAGCAAACTACCTTTTGGGCATATCATGAGAAGAGAGGACTCACTGGAAACAGCAATAATGCCAAGAAAAGCGGAAGACAGCAGGAAAAGAGGAAGATCAAATATGAGATTGATTGACTGAATAAAGGAAGCCATGGTCTTGCAAGACCTGAGCAGAGTTGTCAGTGATAAGACTTCCATAAGTCATTAATGCACAGTGTCACTGTAAATCAGAAATGCCTTGATAGAAAATAACATAACTACCTTATTAACTTGGGATCCTTTCAATGGGCCTGAAATGTATTGCATGCATGTCCTATGATTTCCCTCTAGGCCAGTGTTGGTGAACCTATGGCCCAAGTGCCAAAGGTGGCACTCGGAGCCCTTTCTGTGGGCACCCATCGCCCCTTCACAGCCACCTGTACTCAGGTTAAATTGCTGTACTGGCATTTTAGGAAAGATCACAGTTTGGGCACTTGGTCTCTAAAAGGTTTGCCATCACAGCTCTAGGCACTTACTCTCTTCCATTCATCTAGCTCAGTCGTCTGAGATGCGAGTGGACACCAGCTAAGACCCTGAATATAGATGAGGAAAAAAGGCCATGGTAATTTAAATATGATTATATGCATTCAAAATGAAAGCTATTTAATGCTGCTTAACTAATGAGCTATTGGTAACCACTAGAGCTCTGAAGTGTTGTTAGATAAGCAATATATTACCAAACAATGCACATTTAGGACCACATTGAACTACATGGGCATGAAAACAAGGCAGGATAGCTACTGTGAAAGCCAATTACGGGCAAGCTTGGGGTCTGTTTCACAGCTGCAGCAGAATGTAGCTTTATGCATGTTGAAGAAAAGAGCAAGCACCGAGAGGCAACAATTACCTCTCACTGAACATCCTAAAAACAGGGTAATCTCAGCTGCAGTACTCAACCTTGCATTTTTATGCATTTCTCTCTCTTGTGAATAGCCATTGTCCAAGAGGTAATTTCTCATTTCCCCTCCTGGTCCACCAGGAATGGAAATCAAGCATTGTTGCAAAGGAGAGTATGGAAAGGAAGACGGAGTCAGAGAATTAAAAGAAAATACATTTATATTTTGAAGTTTGCAAGGGGGGGCAGCATCCTTTACTCCCATGGGACCTCTCCAAGGACCTTGCTTTTCTCTTTTAGGGTTAAATTCCTGCTTAAATTCTTGCCTATCATTGTTTTTAAAGGAGAGAGAGAAATCCTGCTGCTCTCCATGTGTTTCAGATTATAACTTCCATCAGAGCTGGAATCGCCTTTATGGCACCTGGGGCAAGCAAACCTTCTCCCACCCACTCAACCAAGAGACATGAAGTGTGATTCCTCATATGAAAAAAGAGAAATTTTAAGAAGTCTGTTCTTTGGGGTCAGGGGAGGAAAGTGGACAAGGCCCCAAAGTGTAGCTGTTTATTCTCTTAAAATTCCAATAGATTCACCTCTGGATTTTGGTGTCCTCTAAATGTTGGTGTTCTTGGGCCAATAAATTTGGCATTCTTGGACCAAGACTCAGTTACTCCACTCAACTTCAAGCTCTGACTCTCGTGACGAGGGATGTGCCATTTGGGGGTTTTGGACTGCAATTCCCATTGTGACAAACACACATCTATAGACACCTAAATTTGGCTCTCCTGCAGAAGGCTCTAGTAGCTGGAAGGTTTTATGGCTCGACTTCATCCTAGTGTTTTGTTTTTGAAAGGAAGCTATCATTTTTCTGGTTGGGAGGTAGGGTGGCTGTCAGTTCCTTTAAGGAAGACAAGGAAGAACTGTTTTCCCTTGGTGATTCCTTCTGTGTTCAGGGATGGCAAGCCACTGAATACCAGTTATTGTCAAATAAAGGATATTGTCTACTACAGGCATGTCCAAACTTTGGCCCTCCAGATGTTTTGGGCTGCAACTCCCACAGTCCTTTGCCATTGGCAGTCTAAGCTTAGTATTCTGGGAGTTGTGGTCCAAAACATCTGGAGGGCCGAAATTTGGACGTACCTGGTCTACTATCCCTTCTATATCCTTCCTAGAGGCACTCAGTCAGTCTTTTTGTGAAACATCACACTTGCCTGGATGGAGCTTTTGTCCAATGGAGGACAGGACTTATCCTGAACATGATCCACCTGTTGTGGTTCAGGAGGAGGCAACAATGTGTGGGAGTAGGTGCGGTATATAAATGCGAAAATAAATAAACACCTTTACAAAGCCATAGGTCAGGAGTGCAGTTGTTCAACCATTAGACTACAACTCCCAACAACTCTAGCCTGCTTGGTTAATTAACAGAACTCTATATTTGCATAAATCTGGCCTGTCTGAGGACCACACCATACATGATGGTTCCACTCAAATTGTTGGGGATTACAGGAATACTGGACAAAATTTTGCAGGTAGATGAGCCATCAATTCAGCCTTGTCCTAATGAAGTGTAGCCTCTAAGAAGGAAGAGCGAATCGGCAAGAGTTGGGCCAGATTAGACCAAAAGCACACCTAGTCCAACATTCTTCTTACAGAGGGGCCACCCAGCTTTTTGTGAACAGCCCATCAGCAGTGTGAGGGCAACTGCACCCTCCCTCTTGAATTTCCCAGCAGCAGCTGCTACCAGGAGGTTACTGGTTCTGATACTGGAGGTGGTAGACAGATAGTCTGTCTACTAGTTTATCACCGATTAGATAAATCTTCTGTGTATTTAGTTAATCCCCTTTTAAAGCTATCCAAGCTGGCACCCATTTCTACATGCTGCGGTAGCAAATGCCAGAGCTTAGAAGGCATTCTGCACTTTACCGTCTACTGTCTTTGGCTGATGCACATGTGTGCTTTTGCTCTGCATTTTCAACTACCTCTTTAGCATAAAACCCCTTTATTAGAAAGAGAAACGGATGCCTGCTATTGCGATGCAATGTTAAGAAGCAAAATTATGATACCTATTTTTGCTTAGAATGAACTTAAGCTCCTGCCACTCTCAGAGGAAGCCAATTCTTATGTAGTTGCAATGCCTTTGGGGAAAAGTGCTGCTGCCAACACAGACACTAAAGTGCAGCAAAGATGATGAATCATAGAATCATAGAGCTGGAAGGGGCCTAAAAGGCCACAGGGTCCCACCTCCTGCTTGATGCAAGAATACAAATCAAAGCAGATCCGACAGATGGTTGTCCAATAGTCTTATCAATGCCTTTAGTACTGGCACACTCGCCACCTCCTGAGCTAATCAGCCCATTGTCACACTGCTCTAACAGTTAAAAAGTTTGTCCTGATACTCAGCCTAAATCTGGCTTCCTGAATCTTGAAGCAGTGGACAACAATTAGCACTGTACTACTTTTTTTCTATCCAGCTTGATGAAAAAGGTACATACATGAGTCACAATAGCAAAAGAACCCAAGTATTTGGGTCATAGCCACATCATGGACGTTTTGAACCAAGAAAAGCTTAGAAATAAATACCACTGAATTTACTGGATGGGCTGTTTTGCTTTGTGTGTTGGAAAGGAGAAGATACCTCCATATACTTTCGACTCAAAAGACAATAAAAATTATACAGGTTCTCAGGGGATCTGGCAAGATGAATACTATCATATAATTAATTCCTTTAAAAAGCAGGTGCACACAGTGAAAGACTTTCTGGGCGTCCGAAGCACATTGAAAGTAGCACATGATTGAACGCCTGTTGGAACATAATTTTCTACTTTGCTCTATGATCTTTTCCAGCTCGCTGAGAAGCTGCCTTGTACCGAGTTGGACCATCTTGCCCAATGCCATTAACACGGACACTGTGTGCCTTAGTAACGACCTACACCACTTGGCCCCTAAATAAATCTGCTTAGTAAAGGGAACCCTTGAGATCTTGGAAACAATGATTAAGGAGGCCATAGCTATGTTGCTGCCTGAATCTTTTTGCAAAAACATGAGCTGAAAGCATTTCAGCAGAGATCTGGGGGAAGAAAGTATATTTGTAAAGAAGGGTTAGTTAGGGCAAAGCAATATTTCCCACTAGGCTCTTCCCATTTTTGGGTATCAACGATAAGCACATTTATCGAACAACGGTGTGAGAGAAATGAATACTTATTGAATTATTTTTCAAGTTAAGAACATTGACATATAACAAATACCTATCTGTGGATAGGAAGGTGATCAGTTATTTTATTAACAACAAAGGCAAATCTGATTTCTCTCCAGGCCAAAGATTTGTCCTTCCAGCCAGAATGAAGCAATCCAGAATTAAGACCAAACAGTTTAACAGAATGCCAGTCTTCACCTGTGATCAAGAGTAACTGGCCTTGCTTCTAAATAAAAATATACAGGATTTGTCTTGAAACACAAAAATAATGTAGATGTAGTTCTTCAAGGCCACTCTAGTTAGGAATTAAAATCCACTCACTCTTTATTCCATTTCTTTATTTGACAAGCAGCAGTAATTTTTTTTTTACATTTTAATGTAGATACAATTATGTTATCTGCCATATTACAATATTTAGTCTGTTTTAACATTTGTCTTTTAAGATACATTAAAAAACATCAACTGCAAACATGGGGGGGGATGAAGGGGGTGAGAGGGAAAGCATGGTATCCAACCAAAATATCCACATGTCAGCAAGACTTCATTCATTCTTTTAGTAAAGTTGTAAGAAATGTCATGACATGGGCTTGGAATATCTATAGGCTTTTTTTTTTTGTTTTGTTTTCATTGACGCTCATGACGTGGCACTGGTGATGTTGTAAACAGCAGAAAAAACAGGGGCTGCCAAGTGGCCAATTATGGAGGCACAACAGGCCTGCTTTTTTTTTCCTCCCCACAGGACACACCCAAGCAGTGACAGCAATGATCTCCATTCAACCGGATCTGTAGGACGACAACCTCATGCTACGTAGCTGTACTCATCTGCTGAGGTCTGGCTCCGTTCTATGTACTGTTTATCGATCAGAACTTCAATACACTTCTTAATCATGCTGACGTTTGGGCTAAACCTAGTTCTTGATTGGCTAATTACCTGTGAGAGAGTAAAGCAGAAAAGATGTGGATGTAGCTAAACATCACCTAGTGGAGAATGAATGATTTGAACTTCAAAACTATGTCAAACACCACCAAGGATAGATCCACATTTTAAAAAGCTGGGCAATCTTTCCTTTGAATTTAGCCTCATTTCAGACAATATACTCCTTCAGTCCGGAGAGCCTCAATCTTCAGGTGAAGGAGTCCATATGTAAATCTGTAACTTACATGATCAGGAGTTCTGGCTGAGAATTATTTTTGTGTGATAAAGGAAACAGTTACCCTCTATTTTGATGAACCACCTACTTCACACTTGAGATTTGTATGTGAACAGACATATCAAGGTGACTTGATACAATCCAAAGATTTGCTTCTTCTGGAGAACGTCTACATGTCAACGTCTACATGTTTAGATGTACTATGACATGAAGTTGGTTTTGCAGCTGCTAAGGTGTGTGTCAAACAGTGATTTTATATGATAAACTATTACTTTAAAATCTACAACTCTACCAGAGATCTTGGCAAGTCCAAGCATCAATACCAAGTCCAAGTCTTTGGTATCAAGTCTCAAGTCTGAGTCCCTATTAAAAACATATCTCCTCTCCCCATAAAAAGGGAGGGGGGATAGGTTCCAAGTTGTGAATCAAGTGTACCAATTAAAAAACAATCTGAGACAAGTCCGAGTTGAGTCTCTGACAGCGAGTCCCATGACTTGAGTCCCCATTTCTGCTAAATATCAAATCTAAAGATATGCAAATCATAGGCCAGTAAAAACAGTTGCACTCTCTTTCCTTTGACAAGCTCTCCCAAAATGCTGAATACCTGAACCCAAAAACCTTGTTAAATTAGGGCACTCATACTCTTACCTCTTGAATAAGAGCATTGTGTCGGAGCAGCTTTCGTGCTTTCATGATACGGACTATAGCAGCTTGAAGATACATTTTTCTATCTTCATCTACAGCACTTCTGGTTTGCTCCATCTCCTGCAAAATACAAACAAATGGCAAGAGTGAAGAAAAGTGCAATGAAAAGGGCGAGTTTTCCTTTTCATAACCTGGTGAGCAACTACTGAGCTGGATATTCAAACAGCACATTGCCTGTGAGTAATCTGGGAGCAGCTAATGCTCCACTGCTCTTGGAAGCTCAAGCGGTTCTGAGCCCTGTCTGAATGTGAGATCATTCAGACTCCCCTCCAAGCTGTAAGCATTTTAAATACACAGAGAGAATGCAAGCAAAATTTTTAAACAAGCTTTGCAATATACAAGGTCAGAATTAGAAGAAAAAGCTGAAAAAAGATCTTCACACAGATTCATAAAAATTACAAGGAACACAAAGAAAAAGAACAATTACTTGTTTAATCTTAGAAGGAAAACATAGGTGATATGCCCTAGGTTTAGGAGAGACAAAGTAAAAAAGGACAGTTCTTCATGCAATACAAAATAAAACACTGGAATTCACCAAAAGAAGATATGGCAATAATCATTAGTTTAGATAAGATGGGCATAACTGTGGGAAAAAGGAAAAGAGGCTCAGACAAACTGATTGTGAACTAACAAATATGAGCCATGATAATCGAGTAGAACTGCCCACATACAGAGTTAAAACATAGTGCCAGACAGTTGTCAGAAAACATTCAACAGAGATGACCACTGCTTTCATGGTGTGCTTTTGCCACGTTAGTGTTCTGTAACTTGGCATTCTCTAACAGTACAACTGCCATAATTCCTTATCCTTGGCCATGAAGGTTCTGTGTTGAGGAAGGCTTTTGAGGAAGGCTGCTGAAGATGGAATGCTAGAGTACACGGATGAAGATTTAATCCTACACTGAAATTCTTATAAATCTGCAGCAAAGATTTTCCCAATGTTGTCAGGCCAACTAGTAGAAATGTGCTATTTTAAAGAACTGGAATACGAATTTATTTATTTATTTATTTATTTATTTATTTATTTATTTATTTATTTATTTATTTGGCTTATATACCGGCCGTCTTCCAGAGGGAACCCCAGGCGGTTCACAGCAGAAAAAGTATAACAATATCAACAATTAAAGAAGAACAATTTAAAATAACAGTCAAAACCAAAACAACTAATAACTAGCAGATGGCGGGAAAAAATTCTTCAGCTCTATCTCTGTGTCTGTGAAGATTCTCAACAGTCCAGCTCTATCTCTGTTAAGAAAAGCAACAACTGAACAGGCTTCAACAGGGTCCAATCAGGATGGCTACATGGAACCTCAGGTTAAAGAATCATAGAATCATAGAGTTCGAAGAGACCTCAGGGGCCATCTAATCCAACCCCCTGCCATGCAGGAACCCTCATCAAAGTACTCCTGACAGAAGGCCATCCAGCTTCTGCTTAAAAACCTCCAAAGAAGGAGACTCCACCACCCTCTGGGGCAGCATATTCCATGGCCGAACAGCTCTAACCATCATGAAGTTCTTCCTAATGTTTAAATGGAATCTCTTTTCCTGTAGTTTGAAATCATTGCCCTGCATCTCTGAAGCCATGGAAAACAAACCAATCTCTTCTTCAATGTGACATCCTTTCAAATATTTAAACATAATGTCAACAAGTACCAGCTGTTGGGAGCAATTGTGGAAGAGGTTTATGGCCTTCATAGCTTCCTTGATATCTTTCTGGAGATATCTCATTGGGCTCTGTAGAAGACAGGATGCTATACTAGATGGATATCTAGGGCCCTTATCCATCCAGCAAGACATAATGTCCTCTGTTCATCAGAAATAAACTTACTTGCAGAGCAGAGATCTCCAGAAACATCTGCTCAAGAAAAAGTAAAGTAGTATGTTACATAAATGGTCACCTGGAATTCCTAGGCGCTATATTCAGGATGAAATATACTGACAGCTCTCTTGGACAGAATCCAAAACAGCTGCTGGATTTAATCAAATTCTTTAAATTACAAGAATCAGAAAGAAGTGTTTTTCTCATGACCTAGATAGTTTTCTGGATTAGGATACCTTCTGTAGCATCAGGAGGAATTACTTAAAAAACTGTCTACTAAGAGACAACAAAAAGTTGAGTTATTTCTAAACCAAGTAAATATGTTGGGGATGATGTTGGAATATAACTGAACAGTAACTTCCTGAGAGCTCAGTACAATTTACCTGCTAGCAAAGTAAATGCACTTAGTAAAAGCCTGCCAAACACTCTTTGGAGAATCATTGGAGTAGTAAGAACAAAGTGATGAATATTAGCTCATTATGAAACAGGGGTTCTTAAGACATTAATTTTTTAGCTTATCTAGCTATTTGACATGACATATGGTTGAAAGGAATGGCTGCCTACGTTCAAATCCTGTATTTTTGAAATTATCATAGTTATTAACTTGCTGAAACAGCTTACTTTGCTAGCTAGACTAGACTAATGAGACTTTGACTTGCTCTGCAAAATAGGATTTCCTCCCTTGTCCCAGTTCATTGTGATTTCCCAGAAAGGGGTAATGTAATTGATTATGTGAGTGTGCATTAAGAAGTATCATATTATATACCAAGCAGTTCAATTTTTCAATAGTAAGGAAAGCTATAATTGAATACTCAACTTGAAACTTGACATTTCTCATTTCAAATTGGAAAGTTAATTGCTTGAAGAAGAACCCAATGCTTTACTATGGGGGTCTACTGGCAAATGAAATTATTTTTAGTGGCAGAAAGGTATTAGAATGGTGCAATAGCTCCAAAGTGTTGCTATATTATAAGCTAGTGACCGTGCAACATGTCTCTGACTACTGCAGCAAGTCTGTGTGAGAGATCTGCAATTAGGGAAATATTCAGAATTAGAGATGGGCACACATCAGGAAAAACTGTAGCTATTCGCAAACTACAAACCACAAACTTTCTGACAAAACAAACTGTTTCGTGGTTCATGTGATTCAGGATTTCCAGGGTCTGCAGATTGGCCTCTGAATCAAGTGGAGATGCCCAACTTGTAGAGAGGCTTCAGCTGACCCTCCTCCCTGACCCCATTTACATTTGGTGTACATGAGTTTTGGGTGTCTCGAGTTATAGCTTCCCAAAGCAGGTCCAACCAGGAAAGTGCTCTTTAGCCAGCCCCTAAACAGCACTTTTCCAGGGCCACCTGCTTTGGGGGAGCCAAAACTCAGATCTCCTACATCCAATCATCACCAAACTCGGATGGAGCGGAGGTGGGGAATAGTTAGCTCAAGAGCCAGATGAAATTTGGTGAAGATTGGATTTGGGATATCTGAGTTATAGCCCTGGTATGAATTGCCAATCCTGATGTTAGTTTGCCATTTTGTTTCATTCTGGACAGATGTATGTCCCTGAACCACCCAGCAACAAACCACAAAATGGTCCAATTTGTGAGGGGTGTGTGTATCACTTTGTGGTCCATTCTGTGTCCATCTTTATTCAGAATCCACTTAAATCTTAGCAATATTGCCGATTTAGAGTATGTCTGAAACATAAGTAAGACAAGGACCAGGAATACTCAGAGTAGGAACCCAACTCCAGAAAAATAGTAAGGAAAACCATTAAACAGAAAACTAACTATTAAACAGAATTTGTGGTGTGTGAAAGCAACATTATGAGAAAATAATTAATAATTAATCTGAAAAATTAAAATAAGACACAGGATCAAGACTAGATTTGCAATCCTTAGCTCAGTTATCTGGAGCTTAGCCTCAATTAACACAGTGGGGCTTAATTCTAATCAAGTAAGCATCTTTACTCTAGATTAATCAGGGAGGAGGGGGGGAGATTTCATGATTTGTCAGACAATGAAACAATTCGAAATATTCTGAAGAGTCTTAAACAATGAAAAAATATTTAAGGACATAGCAAAAGCCAAATGAAAGCATGGTTTGTTGGCAAATTGCAATTGTTTTCTTTTCTGGATTTAGAAAATATTCCTTCTTTTCTGTCCTAAAAATTAATTTAGCATCCTCAATTCAGTAGTTTTTATTTGCCTTGCCACTGAAAAAAGACAGCAGTTCTCCAAAAATGTCCCAACCTCTTTTAAAAATAGAGTAGAAGAGAAGAGAAGAGAAGAATCCTTTTATTGGCCAAGTGTGATTTCTTGCAGACAAAGCAGAGAGGAAGCACACGGCCTGAGAGCACAGAGTAAGTAGGGGGAGGAGCTTTATCTTTAAATACTTGCTCCCAGCAGTAAGTAGGGGGAGGAGCTTTATCTTTAAATACTTGCTCCCAGCAATCTCCCAGTCCCTTTTCTTGCAGACAAAGCAGAGAGGAAGCACACGGCCTGA
>JAHTLZ010003542.1:71513655-71527210 GCA_023846285.1 Phrynocephalus versicolor
AGTAAGTAGGGGGAGGAGCTTTATCTTTAAATACTTGCTCCCAGCAGCACGCGCCTGACGGCGCGTGCAAACTAAAAAAAAAAAAAAGAAAAGAAAAGAAAAGAAAAAGAAAAAGAAAAAAATTACAAAAAGGATATTTGAGTCCCCAAGCCAAGCTACTCCTAAGGAGTTCCTACACACATTAGTCTTACTAGATTTAAAAAAAAATAGTGTAAGTTTACATTTTTGAGACCTTCAATACATTTTATTGCACTCGTTAAAATGGAGTTGGAGGGAGCAGCTGTAGTTTCCTGTAGTACTTGTGCCATGTTTGTCATTTTGACAGAGCGTGTACAGAACTACATTTGCTGCAAGTGCAAACTGGTGGCGCTATTGGAAGAGAAGGTCCAGCAGCTAGAAGCTCGCATATCGGACCAGCAACACATTGAGGAGCTCGAGAGGTTCCTGGACAGAGCGGAACAGACTATCCAGGTCAAAGAAGAGACAGGGCACACTTCTGAGGAGGAAGTCACTGCCCCAACTCAGGAGGTAGATGGGTGGAGGAATGTGACTCAAAGGAGTAGAAGGCCAAGGGATCGCTCAGAGAGTCTCATATTACACAATCAATATGAGGCTCTTTCCCTCAGCACACCTCATGAGGCACACATAGAGGAAGAATTGGTTCCACCGGAGGATCTCTCCCTCATCACTATTGATGAGACACAAGATCAGGTACATGTAGATGAACAGGCTGCAGGAGAGAAGCTTCTTGTACTAGGGGATTCTATAATTAGAAATACAGAGGGATGGATTTGTGACGAGCATGATAACCGGATGGTCACTTGCCTGCCAGGTGCAAAGGTTGCAGACATCACCAGAAATATAGATAGCTTGTTAGAGAGAACTGGGAAGGAGCCAGTGGTCATGGTACATGTTGGTACCAATGACGTTGGGAAGGCAAAGCGGTCAGTCTTGGAAGCCAAATTCAGGTTGTTAGGTAGAAGATTGAAGTCCCGGGCTTCCAAGGTAGCATTTTCAGAGGTGCTACCTGTTCCTCGTGCAGGATCCGCCAGGCAGGCAGAACTCAGAAGCCTCAATGCGTGGATGAGGCGATGGTGTCGAGAGGAGGGCTTTAGATTTGTCAGGAACTGGAGAACATTTTGGGACAAGCCAAACCTGTTCAGGAGGGATGGGTTGCACTTGAATCAGGATGGGACCAGATTGCTGGCACTCAACCTCAAAAGGGCAGCAGAGCAGCTTTTAAACTAATAACTGGGGGAAAGCCGACAGGAGCTGAGTGGCATCCGGTTCGGAACACATCATCCTCGGGGAATGAGGTTGAAGAAGGTAGAGAATCACATAGAGATGGCGTAGCAGGTATTAGCACTGGGAGAATAACGGAATATGACAGTTTGTCTACTGATAATAAAAGCTGTGCAGGAGAAAGAACAAGGCAGCAGCTGTTGTTGCGGGACCCACTGTACAGGTGCTTCTACGCCAATGCTCGAAGCCTCCGAGCAAAGATGGGAGAACTTGAACATTTAGCAGCTAGGGATAACATAGATATAATAGCCATAACAGAAACCTGGTGGAATGTGGAGAACCAGTGGGATACAGCAATCCCAGGCTATAAACTCTATAGAAGGGATAGAGAGGGGCGGGTTGGAGGAGGAGTGGCCATCTATGTCAAAGAAGGGGTAAAATCCAGCAGAATGGAGATGGACAGAGGGTCTGACTCCACCATAGAATCACTGTGGGTTAAACTACCAGGTCCAAGGAGTGATGTGATCGTTGGAGTATTCTATCGTCCACCAGATCAAAACCTTGAGGGGGACCTTGAAATGAGGAGAGAAATCATGGAGGTGGCTAAGAGGGATAGGATAGTAATCATGGGGGACTTCAATTATCCCCACATCGACTGGGCCAATGCGAGCTCCGGGCAAGAAAGAGAAATTGGGTTTCTCGACTTGCTGAATGACTGTGCCTTAGAGCAACTTGTCACGGAGCCCACCCGAGAACAGGCAACTCTGGATCTAATATTGTGTGATACTCAGGACCTGGTCAGGGGTGTGAATGTCACTGAGCCTCTGGGGAACAGTGACCATGCTGCAATTACCTTTGCCATGCATGTCGGAGGAAGAGTGTCAACCAAATCAGACATAAAAACCCTTGATTTTCGAAGGGCAAACTTCCCTCAGATGAGGAAAATAGTTAGAGAGAAACTGAAGGGGAAGGTTAAAAGAATCCAATCTCTTCAGAGTGCATGGAGCCTGTTTAAAACAACAATAATAGAGGCCCAGCATAAGTGCATACCACAAAGAAAGAAGAGCTCATTTAAGTCCAAGAGGGCACCGGCATGGTTAACGAGTGGAGTTAGAGAGGCTCTAAAGCACAAGGAGAGGTCCTTCTGTAAATGGAAATCCTCCCCAAATGAGGATAATAAAAAGGAACACAAACTCTGGCAAAAGAAATGTAAGAAGATGATAAGGGAGGCAAAGAAAGACTTTGAGGAACGAATGGCTAGCAATATAAAGGGTAATAATAAAAGCTTCTTTAAATATGTTAGAAGTAGAAAACCTGCCAGAGAACCAGTTGGCCCTCTGGATGGTGAGGGAGGAAAAGGGGAGGTTAAGGAAGACTTGGACATTGCAGAGAAATTGAATGAGTTCTTTGCGTCTGTCTTCACGACAGAGGACCTTGAGCGGATTCCGCTGCCTCAGCCGCCCCTCTTGACTAAAGAATTAAATCAAATACAGGTTAAAAGAGAGGAGGTTTTAGGACTAATTGATAAATTGAGGATTAACAAGTCACCGGGACCAGATGGCATCCACCCAAGGGTTATTAGGGAACTGAGAAATGAAATTGCAGATCTCTTAACGGTTATATGCAACTTGTCTCTTAAAACGGCCACAGTGCCGGGGGACTGGAGGATAGCAGATGTCACACCAATTTTTAAAAAAGGAAGGAGGGGGGACCCGGGAAACTACAGGCCGGTTAGCCTTACATCTGTCCCAGGGAAGATGGTGGAAAGCCTCATCCAAGAGAAAATCTTAAAACACATAAAAGAACAAACCTTGCTGAGAGAAAATCAGCATGGCTTCTGTAAGGGTAAATCTTGTCTGACAAACCTCTTAGAATTTTTTGAAAAGGTCAACAGGCACGTGGATTTGGGTGAACCGGTTGATATAGTCTATCTGGATTTTCAAAAAGCTTTTGACACAGTCCCTCACCAAAGGCTGCTGAGAAAATTGCACAGTCAGGGGATAAGAGGGCAGGTCCTCTTATGGATTGAGAACTGGTTGAAATCCCGGAAACAAAGAGTAGGTGTCAATGGGAAATTTTCGCAATGGAGAGAAGTGAAAAGCGGTGTGCCCCAGGGCTCTGTTCTGGGACCGGTGCTTTTCAATCTGTTCATAAATGACCTGGAGACAGGGATAAACAGTGAGGTGGCCAAGTTTGCAGATGACACAAAACTTTTTCGTGTGGTAAATACCAGGGAAGATTGTGAAGAGCTCCAGAAGGATCTCTCCAAACTTGGGGAGTGGGCTGAGAAATGGCAAATGCGTTTTAATGTAACCAAATGTAAAGTAATGCATATTGGGGCAAAAAACCCAAACTTCGTTTATCAACTCATGGGCTCTGAGTTATCCGTGACGGATCAGGAAAGAGATCTTGGTGTGTTGGTGGACAGCTCCATGAAGGTGTCTCCCCAATGTGTGGCAGCCGTGAAGAAGGCCAATTCCATGCTAGGGATTATCAAAAAGGGGATTGAAAATAAAACAGCCAACATTATAATGCCATTATACAAAACAATAGTAAGGCCCCACCTGGAGTATTGTGTACAATTCTGGTCACCGCATCTCAAGAAAGACATAGTGGAACTGGAAAAGGTGCAGAAGAGAGCGACTAAAATGATTACCGGGCTGGAGCACCTCCCTTATGAAGAAAGGCTAAAACATTTGGGCCTCTTTAGTCTGGAAAAAAGGCGCTTGAGGGGGGATATGATTGAGACGTACAAAATAATGCAGGGTATGAGTAAAGTGGATAGAGGGAAGCTCTTCTCTCTCTCCCAAAATACCAGAACTAGGGGGCATACACTCAAATTGAGGGCTGGGAGAGTAAGAACAGACAAAAGAAAATATTTTTTCACCCAGCGCGTTGTAAGTCTATGGAACTCCCTGCCACAGGATGTGGTGATGGCATCTGGCCTGGATGCCTTCAAAAGGGGACTGGACAGATTCCTGGAGGAAAAGTCCATCACAGGTTACAAACCATGATGGAGATGTGGAGTCTCCAGGCTTTAAACCGGGTTACTTCAAGGGCCAGATGCAGGGGAGTGGTATCAGGAGACAGATATCTAGTCTCATGCACTCCCAAACGCACCTGGTGGGGCCGCTGTGAGATACAGGAAGCTGGACTAGATGGGCCTTTGGCCTGATCCAGCATGGCTCTTCTTATGTTCTTATGTTCTTATGTTCTTATGACACACCAGGAATTTGTTTGTGGTAAATATGCTCTCAATATGCATAAGGAGAAGTATAAAAGAAATCATATATTCAACAGTAGCAACACAATACACCACAATATACATATTATTAAAAAGATTAATTATTCAGCAAAAACCCTTCTTGGTAAATTAAAAAAACTTCAATGTATTTGGAGCAGATCTATATATATCAATGGGATGTGCATTAGTTTACATTCTAACTAAGCTTTAATCTGGATGTTCTAGACTAGGAACACCAAAATGTCATCCTGCACATACTAGCATATTTAACTCTGTTTTTAACTTAACTCATAACTGGTTTGCCTCCTGTTGTTTCTTGTCTTATCCACATCACAACAAGTTCATCAATTTTTACAACCTGCTTTCATTTTATATCTTTTATAGCACAGATAAGACATTAACAATACTTGCCTGGGGTGTATCTTTCTGCATTGATGTAGTGATTTTGAATTTTGTTCGCTTACTGCTGAAATTCATATTTAATGAAAAAGTAGACTCTGCCTCTATATCTTCCTGCAATAAAAAGTGCATGCTGTTACACATACACACAAATAGCAGCACACACATCAAAAGCTCGCTGTTTTCCTATCAACCTCTTGATTTGAGAAAAACTGCAGCTACAAATGGCTTCCTCTCTCCTACTGAAATGCCAGTGTATGTTCAACCTGATTTTATTTTAAACCTAAAATATTTAATGTCTTGTGGAACAAATTGACTCCTCAGGGCAAATACATTTTACTGATATGATTAATTTCAAATGTGCCTAGAAGTAATGTAATTCTTTTATTACGTTAGAGACAGAAATCCTGAAAGCTGTTAACAAGAACAAGACACAGTCAATATTTTATAACTAGAAAGATATTAGAATATTTCTTGAGTCAGCCCATGTATCAATCCCGTGGCAATTCAATTTAGCATGAAACAAGTATTTCCTGGAAAAAGTGTACTTTTGTGCCACTGAATTTGAGTTACAAGAGGCACTAGAAGAAATGCACCTCACCTTTATAACCTCCGTGTATGCCTGTAAGATACACAAACCTTCAAGAACTTATATTGTAATGAGAAAAGGTACATTGTGGTGAACAAATCCTTGAGTAGTGCTGAATTATCTACTGCCTCCTCTAGGAATGATCTAATGATAACTCATTCCAAAGTGAAGAATACCCTGGCAAACCTGTGGGTTAGGGTACTCGCCTTGGGAGCTCCCCCCCCTCTCTGTGTGTGTGTGGCTACACTCGTGACCAACTCTTTGTGACTCCATGTCCATGGATTTTTCTTGGCAGGGATACCTGAGTGGTTTGCCAATTCCTACTCCAGGTGCCTACAGCACCTGGTATTTCCTGGTGGTCTCCCATTCAAGTACTAACCAGGGCCGATCCTGCTTAGCTTCCGAAATCAGGGCATCTCTAGGCAACCCTCACCTTGGGAGCTATGGATGCCCAAATCTTGCTTGCAGGAACATTTCACTCAGTTAATGCACAAGACAGACACACTGGGCAGACTCCTCTTTTAATTTCTTCTGCTCACCCAACGGTCCATTGTGTGAATGAATTGACAGTTTTCAAGCTTGCCCGAGGAGATTGTTACTGGTTACCTCCTTCAGAAGCTTGGGAAGTGACAACTGTTCACACACCAGATCGTTACATAACCAGAAGAAGTGTATGGGATTTTGCCCATGGAAGGGCAGATGGGGTTGTTTCCAAATGATTTGAAGTGTGCTCAGTGGGGTCCCAACCTCCTTGCAGTGTTTTAAACATGGGGATTTCCATGTTATATTTGGGACATCTTCCTAAAAACCTCCCCCAGGGAAGGCCCAAGAAATGTTGCTGTCTGAGGCAAAGGACAAGACCGTGCCACCTCCTGCCATTGCACTTACAAAGGTGATCGGACTGACAGTTGAGTACTATGTTAATGCTGTCAATAGGACACATCATACTCCATCCCTGATGGCAAATGGATTGTGGAAAAAGTGCCAGGCAGGGCATGAAGCACACACACATACATCTCTGTCAGTCTTCTCTTTAGCCCAGCGCCAGCCATCTGAGGCAGCTGCCTTTCTTTGCCTCAATGGTCACCCACTCCTGATCATGAACTAACATGATCAGCGCAATAGCTAAGTTCCAAAAACAGTTTGCTCAGCGGCTTCAGGAGTGTCTGATGTTTCAGAACCCTAACCCCATCCCAGAATTTTTAGGTATGTGCAATTAAATAGCAGTGCAGTTCTCTTGGAACAGTGTTTATGATGCTATCCAGATCATGGGCGTAATAGCTAAGGTACTGGGAGACCTGGGTTCAAATCCCCATTCAGCTCACTCGGTGACACTGGGCTAGCCACTCTCTCAACCTGACCTACTTGTGGAGAATCTTTCCCAGGATGCTTTGCATTGGCATCCATTATTGCAAGGTTCTTGTGAGGATGAGGGAAAGCAAAAAACCAAGTGTGCTGCTTATATAGCATCCTATAATGCTTAAAGCACTCTTTGTGTGGTTTACAATTTAATTATGCAGGCTACACATTGCTCCCTCCCCAGAAAGGTGGGTACTCATTTTACTAACCTCAGGAGGATGGAAGGCTGAGTGGACCTTAATCTGGTTACCGGGGATTGAACCCAGGTTGTGAATAAAGTTTTGACTGCAGTACTGCAGTTTAACCACTGTGCCATGAGGCTCAGTAGAGAGAGGAAGAAAGCCACATCCACCACTCTGAAGGAAAGGTGGGCTATACATGTAATAGGATCCCAGCCAAGTTGTGGGCAACATTTCTTCTTCTTTATAGGCTGTGAATAGTATACCTGGCAGGAATAAATTCTGCTCCACCAACCAACTCTCCCACCTTCCATTTATGAACACAAGTCAGAGGCAAAAGCAAAGACAGTCAGATGAGAAGATATGACTATGTCCTTTTTTGGTGGCATACCTTGTCTGAGTCATGGTTGATCATTTTGACATCGAGTAACGACTTGATTGTTTTCGTCAACTCCTTCTCATTCATCTGCGTACTGTCCTGGAGATCTTTGTAACTGACTGTTTCACTGTTGTTGAAGGCAAGCAGCACGGCCATTTGGTAGGTTGTAACCATGGCTACATATGGTTTGCACAAATAATTCATTTTGACCTCGCCTGTAAATTAAATGCCCATTTTGCACATTAGTTTCATAAGCAATTTACTTGGGGAGGGAGCAGGCAAGGCAAGAAGCAATTTGAAGCCTGGCATCAGGAGGTCCCTGCCTGGAGTTAGCGAATCCGTAACCTAATCTAGTTTACAAGATTGTTAAAATAATCAAGGGAAGCAAAGCTTTCTGAGACATTGCAAGTGCTACAGAATCAGAATTGGTACAGTACTTCATATAGTTTTATTAAGAGGCCATCTCAGTGAAAGAGTGTGAACAATAAACTTTTATTCCACATACTACATAAGATATTGATGTATTTCTTCAGTAAATCACTATTTATTTTCTAAGTAACTGAAACTTCATTCTGCTATATGCCTACATCAGTTTACTACTCTACAGAGTTTCATGCTGGCTTCTGGACGAGCCTTCCAACATATTTTTATTTTTGCAACTTATATGCCGCCCACTACCCACATGGCCCTTCCAGCATCCACATTAAAATTATTGTTCAGGAAAAAACTAGGCTGAAATATCTGTATGCTCAACATGCACATGATTACAACAGGTTCAATCCTTTACTCTGGGCCAATAATTGAAAATTTTGCAAAACATAGCGTGGAAAGTGACTTCCTGTTTACTTAATTGTACGACACAATATGTAAAACAATAAGATTGTTTCAAAGGAAGAAAATCAAATTAGATGAAGCTGAGATATAGGAGCTGAGATAACAGGACTAAATCCAGTCCCAGCTACAGTAAGACTCACTGACAGAAATCCCGTTGGTTAGAGTAATAAGTTGCATTACAGTATGGTCCCTGTGGGGATTTGGTGAGTCTAGTAGTCCCTCATAGGTTCCATTACTTCATACAGACTTATTCTAACTGTAATTTACACCAGCAGAGTAAGTTACAAGTAGAATCAATGGAACTTATGGAGGATGATATTCACCAAATCTCTATTGACTTTCACTAGTTCAATTTACTACACTAAGCAACACTCGTGACCAGTTTCAGCCAATGAGCTGGAAGGTTTTGCTAAACTAATAAATATTTAAGACCCACTAATGAAATGGGTCTACGCTAGTTGGGACTGAACTGAATTTAGCCCAGAATTTCCAGTTACCAAAACTGATATTTTGCATGCGTTATAACAAAGTTTTCACATAACAAAGGACATTTATTCTTACTTTACCTGTGCAGAGATAATGTAACCAGGTAAGTTTCCTCCCACTGAAATGCTGGCCATAAAATAATTCAAACTGCAAAATAAAATAGTTTGGGGGATCAAATACAGCAAGATATTAACTCTCTAGTGAACACTAATTTTTCAAGTACTAGCCAATATAGCCTGAAACAAATATATATAGTTATGATATATATTATCTAGTTCTGCCTATGTAACATGAGTGGCATCACTGTCTGTGGGAGACAGCTACTAATTAAAGAGCTGCCTTTCTGATTTTAGGGTGCATATGACTCATGTGACATGGTACTAAATTGCATGCATCCTGAAGCTGGAAACTGAGAAAATAACTCTGTAATTAATCTGCTGCAGCAGGTGACATCAATCCTGTTGCACAGGTGTAGCTGTGCAATGGGATACCAGCCTATGTTTTGGCAATTTTCTACCTCCAAAGCAGAAGAGCTCATTGCAAATGAAATTTTATTTGGGGAGGGCATGCCCAAGGGGTCATAGGATTTTATCAGATTTTCTGCTGCCTGTGAAAGCACAATTCTACTTAGGACAGGAAAATCTTACCTTGGCTGCCCCACCTGCACTTCCTTACAAAAATATGTCTAGCCATTACATCTCTAATGTCTGAGATTAAAGTGTGTCAGATGTGCTAGAAGAGGGTCACAGGTTAGCCCTTAAACTAAAATAGGTCAATCATCTCCTGTGGTTTCAATGGGGAAGTAGTTCTGCATTCTTCATGCTTCTCCGTCCATATTCTCCACCCTGCTGGGCTTTTGCCAGGATTGGACAGGTTATGTGGATGGTTCCCAATGCAGAGAAAACTTCAGAGATCAACTATTCCCGTAATCATTATGAGCTAGCAGTTTACTAAAAGCTGTTCATTGACCCAGCAATGCTCACTGTACCCATGGCACAACAATATTAATTTGGTTCTGGGTTGCAAAAAGAATTATCAAACAGGACATT
Source organism: Phrynocephalus versicolor (assembly GCA_023846285.1). Taxonomy (NCBI): domain Eukaryota; kingdom Metazoa; phylum Chordata; class Lepidosauria; order Squamata; family Agamidae; genus Phrynocephalus; species Phrynocephalus versicolor. The sequence continues at coordinate 71,523,416 of JAHTLZ010003542.1, forward strand.
CTTAATAGCCAACCTAAACCAAAAAGCTCTTTGTTCCTCTGTTTTTCAAATAAATTACCTTTTCAATTACAAGAGAAACATATCTAAATAGGGATGGGCAATTTGTTTTGGAACCAGTAGGTTCCGAAATGACCCATGCGAGCCCAAGTGGTGTTCCGAAGCCTCCAACACACACACAGAGACAATCAGCTGAGCTCCAACAAGGAAGCAGGCTGCAAAGTCATCTTTGCTGCTCTGTAATGCTGGCCAATCAGGAGCTGTGCAGGGACAGGCATCATCCTGCCTCCCTGTCTGATTGGCCAGCACTACAGAACAACAAAGATGACATCACAGCCTGCTTCCTCGTTGGAGTTCAGCTCCGTGCCGCGGGTAATTTCGGAGCTGATACAGTTGCCCACCCCTATATCTAAATGTTATAAACCATGCTTAGTAGTACAAAATAAAAATTCTTCCACCTCTGCACACAACCCAAGCCAGCAGTGTTAAAAAGTCTCTTCATAATGTGATCTTCCTTCAGCAAAATTCAGCAAGGCCATGTACTCATAATGACAAAAGTAACTGAAAAGCTATAGATCCACTTCAGAAGGAATAAACTATTGCTTGTTAAGTTACAATCATAAGTTATGATCATAATAGAATACACTTATACACTGGGTGGGGGAGAGAAGGAACTAAGTGTAAGGAATTGCTTTCTGTAATTAGTTGCTTTCAAAGTCCACTTGTCAGTAACAGGTTCCAGTTTTTAAAATAGCAAAATCACTGGATTGCTGATCAACAGTGGCTCTAATGACATGGGAGGCAACAAACTAGGTGAATTGCAGGGTCCCCAACGCTTTTGGCACCAGGGACCGTTTTTGTGGAAGGCAATTTTTCCACAGACTGGATGTGAGGGAGAAAGTTTTGGAATGATTCACACCACCTCCATGCTGGTTCTGTCAAAAACAAAACCAGTTGCTAACCAGCCATGGACCGTGATCCTTACTATAAAGCATCCCTTTAATGAGAGAACAACAAAAAGTGCTCTGCTTATATACCGCCCCATACTACTTCAAGTAGTCTCTGGGCGGTTTACAGTTTCATTACAGTAGGCAGGTACACATTAGCAACCCCCCGCCCCCAACAAGCTGAGTCCTCATTTTACCGACCTTGGAAGGATGGAAGGGTGAGTCAACCATGAGCCTCCTACCTGGGATTGAACCTCAAGTCCTGAGCACAGTTTTACCTGCAGTACAAGCATTTAACCACTAGAGGGGCTGTGTACCCCTCTTCCTTTGGAAGTCACTAAGAAAATATGTTTAAAAAGTGGTGTTCTAACTTTGGCCCTCCAGATGTTTTGGACCACAACCCCTACAGTCTTTTGTCACTGGCAATACAGGCTTGGAATTCTGGGAGTTGTGGCCCAAAACATCTGGAGGGCCAACATTTGGACACCCCTGTGTTAAAAGCTGCTAGCTCCCCTCATATAGGACAGAATGTGGAATCTTTCAGCCTTCTGTAGAACTAGGGGGGTTTGGGGGTCTGGGTGCGTAAAAATCCTGCAATTCTTCAAGCAAACTCTAAGGATATTATGTCTTTCAGCCTGTGCTGATTATATATAAAAAAAGATCTTAATACTAATGATGAGCTAATTATACAATATTTAAAAAGCATGTATTACACAAGTGCCTGGTGTTTAATTCCAGCAAGTCAAACACTTAGATCGTAATTGACCATTTTAGTCATGGAGCTCAAAAGTGTGTTTCACATCTTTTACATATGAAACATTAATCACTCATTACTTCCACTAACGGCTCATTAAGTAGAATTGATACCTACAGTGGATATTACTAAAACAACCTCAAATAACTTGGTCTAATTTAATTCTCAGCCCTCAGGGGTTAGAATTTATTGGGGCCATCTCCTACTGCTACCATGAGGTTTCAAAAGAGAAAAGCTCAGTAGACTTTCCATCTCCGAGTGTTTTCCCCTCCGCCACCTTTGAAGCCTGTCTGAAATGAGCTCAGGGGGAAAAAAAAGGCAAATTCTCTGTAAATTCTAAGTACATTAGTTACTGTAATTTCCTCTGATCAAATAAATTAGAAAGCAGGATTTAGGAAGCAAATCACTGATTAAATGACATATTTAATAGCATGAAGTTAAACCCTTATTAAGGCTGTTGTTCATATTTCAGTTCTGCCAAATCTGCAAAAAAAAAAAAGTTTGATGTCAAGTAACAAGTTGCTTATCAATACCTCATTAACTTTCATTAAGTGGGTTTCATCTATCTCAGTAAAGCGCTCCAAAAATGTAAGATGCATCCCTTTATGAGCATCAAATTTTCCCCGAGAGCATCCAGTGATACTATGGTGGCCAAATGTTTCCTTCATCAGAGGATTTAACAAGGAGAAACATCTGGCCAAGATTCTTCTCTGACTCAAAAAGCTTCAAATCTGTCCAACTGTTTAAAATTTAGACAGTTATTTGCATATTTCTACTGCAATCCTTTACTCACTTGGGAGAAAGCCATATTGGACTCAACAGGTTATATATCCCATTGTGTGCATGTTATCACAAAGCTGTAACAGTTCCTAGAGACTCCAGTTCACTCCTGTACATGTGAAAAATCTAGTATTTTGATTCTGCTTGTGCAAGGTGTTGAAGAAGTTCTGAATAAAATTTCCATAAACGATGCATTGCTTTCTCTTGTTATTTTCCTAGTGGTTTGTGATTGCTAATGGAACAATGGCAAATCTTGTCATTTTCCAATAGTGCAATAACATAACACAGGAAGATTTATATCTATATGATCTCTATGCAATTTAGATATTCAATATATACTGCACATATAGGTTACCTACCCCAATGGATAATCTTGAAAAATCTTGTGATGCATTTCAGAAAATCTTACAAAACTTTTATTTTCTACTATTAATTTTACTCTTCCCTTCTCCTCCACAAGAGTGCTGAACACATTCTGGAATACACTATTTTTAAATATTTTGTTAACAGCTCCAAGGCAGGCACAAGCATTCATGGCATTTGCAATGCCACAGTTGCTTTATATCCTACACTGTCTACATTAGTTCCTCATTAGCAAGCACTCAGAAAAAGGGCCAATCTACCTTCAGTAAAGTTCCCACTCCAAGACAGGAGACATCGACAGACAACAATTGCTAAAAGCATATTTGGACAATCAGTGGGAGCAGAGGGGATCTAATTATTCTAAAGCCAACAGAAGAGCAAGGCATGGCACCTGGGAGACCAACAGCAACATTTAGGAACAAGGAAACTCATCTACCCCAATCCCCCTGACTAAGATACACATTTGCAATTTTATTACAAATTACAACAGAGCAAGAGCACCAGTTCCTTAAATCATTTCCGGAAATTATTTAGAATTTTCTGGGAACTTAGGATCCAGCCCAAAACAGCAGAGAATACACTTGTCTCTTCAGCAACACTGGGGTTAGAGGTACTAGACCCACCCACTTGGTTCAAAATCCATGTATAACTCTTATACCATAAAAAGTCAACTACAAAGCATAAATATTTGATTCATACATAGAGAGATATGACAGACCTCATTTCCCCAGCACCCTTCCTGGCTACCACGTGAAGTCACCATGCCAGGAGAAGTGGGTTGGCTAGGCTGCCACCATCAAACCATGGCCCACGGCACTGCCACCAGGGGCCTCAATCCAAGACCCACCTTTCTCAAGCCATTTCCAGGAGAAGAATTGCAGTGTGATATGTATGTATGTATGTATGTATGTATGTATGTATGTATGTATGTATGTATGTATGTATGTATGTATG
>JAHTLZ010003542.1:71527220-71611975 GCA_023846285.1 Phrynocephalus versicolor
ATGTATGTATGTATGTATGTATGTATGTATGTATGTATGTATGTATGGATGGATGGATGGATGGATGGATGGATGGATGGATGGATGGATGGATGGATGGATGGAAGTTCTGCACATAACCCAAACCATATCTGTGCAATTCAAGGAAGTGTAACTCATACTTCCAGCAGATACTACCAAACTCTGAAAAAAATCTGCATTTAAACATGAACTTCAATGACTTGTCCATGAGAAAAGCCACCTCACAATTAAAGTATGGATGCTTTTCGCTGTTCTGCTATCCCTGGCCTACTGATCCTGATAGTGCTAGCAATAAACAAGCAGTTAAAGGAGAGAAATATTTTTACCCAAGGGGGAAGCTAAACTATTTATGACAGCTTGTTAGAAGACTGGAGAGATTTCCAAGAAGAAAAGTTCCAACTACATTTCATCTGAGGATTTCACAGCAAAACTGACACAGTGGAAGGAACACTAAGGATAAAGATGGATGGGTAGATTTCTTCAGAGAGCTGAAAAGAGGCCCTAGGACAAGAAGCACAGATGCCATCTCAGAGCTGAGAAATCACAGAACTGCTTGGATTCTTTTCATCTGACTTGAAATTTGGAAGCTGAATGATTTTTTTCCTCTTGTGCTTTCTTATATCTGAGATCTGTGCCACTAACCTGAAAGCTAGCAAAAAGTGACTTGAAGAAAAACAAAGGGTCCCCAAGAAAGCAGGGCATCAGTGTTAGTCAAATGGAGTAATTCATATTGTAAAGAAAGGACAGGTCATAACTAAGACTTCATTTTAGAAGGAAAAACATATTTTTCAGTCCTATACCAGCTGACCATAAACGAAAAGAAGTATATTCAACAAGGTCTTGATTAGAAAATGCAAAGATAATTTAACAATTTAATTTAGGCTGCCACCATTTATACGTTAAATGACTTCTACCTCAACACTATTGAGTTTCAGTTTTTTAAAAAAAACATGTAAGACTTTTTATTAAATCTGCAAGAAATCTCCTACTAACCTACCATCTGTACACTTTTTTCCAGTTCCTGAGGAATTGCAAATGTAGAGGAAGGTGCCTGAGTCAAAGGCCACGCACCAGCCTGAAAAAGAACCACAGTAAGCATTATTATTTTACATTCAAACTCATCCTGAGAAAGCAGACAAAGCAATTATGGTTCCTTTAAAAAATCAGAAGCATGATGAATAAGAATTAGGATCTGGGATGAGCATAATGAAATACTTTATGTCCTCCCCAATCTCACAGCAAGCCTTACTTGAAATCATGAAGCAACAGCAAAAACCTATGAAACTTAAGAAAAAACAAAATAAGCCAATATTGTTCTCTCACCAGAGCAACATTTAGATCTGGTGGGGAAGAAGGAATCTCTTCTTCCAAGTTACTAAGGACAAGAAGCTATCTGACTTGAAGGTTTTCCTGTATCAGCATCTCAACAAGGAAGAGTGGGGAGATGGCAGACCTATATGCAAAGAAGCAGCTAACCCAACCCATGTCGCTATCTGAGAGAAGGGATAAAGGGCCAGCCTCCAAAGCAGCCCAAATTAGCAGCTGGATTTTACTTTGGTGCAAAATAGTCCTTAGTCCTTTGACACCTTGCGGATTTTTTCCCCAGACAGTTCAGTTTTGGGCACCCAATGGAACCACTTCATTCCATCTAATGGCAGGTATGGCACTGGTTAAGACACTGACCCTCCTTGATCCTCCGTCCAATCAATTTCCAACAGAGCCAGTCTCTGAATTAAGCCGTCTGCAAAGAGTTCTGTCTTCCTCCTTCTCACCTTCTACCTACGTCAAGTGGCAAAGATGTTCCCTGGGTGTATGACTTACATATGTGCAAGAACACATATGTTCTGTAAACCAGAGGTTCCCAAGCCTTTTCAACCTGTAGACCACTTGCCCATTTTTTTGTTTTGTTTTCTGTAGACCCCCTGCCTGCCTAATATTGAATTTTCCTAATCTGATTAACTTCAAATGTGTTTTTGACAGCTGACACAGCGCTACTCAGGGGCTTTTGTAGCATGGACAATTGTAAAAAAGAAAAAGAAAAAACATGTATAATTTTTATTCATACCTTTATTGAAAAGACACCAAATGCAAGTAAATATTTGGATTTGGAATGAAACAAATAAGAGCCTAGTAAAATTCTTACATAAAATTAATACACAAATAATACTGCAAATGGGTGGGATGAGCCTGATAGCAATTGTTCAGTATTTGGCTTCAAATTTACTTCTTAAGGCTGCTAACGATTTGTCCAGTTATCGGCTGGTAGCCAATGTTCCCTTTTTGGGCAAGGTTATCGAGTGGGTTGCTGCGGTCAGGCTCCAGTCATTCCTGGAGCAAGATCGTGTCCTGGAGCCTTTCCAGTCTGGGTTCAGGCCGCGGCACTGGACTGAGATAGCCCTGGTTGCGTTGCATGATGACCTATTGAGGGGGGTCGACAGGGGTTGCTCTACCATGGTATCCTCCTGGGCAGGTTGTCTGAGGTGGGAATTGGGGGTCCTGCCCTGTGCTGGATCCGCTCCTTTCTCGGCGGTCGTGCCAAGAGTAGAGGTGGGGGGGTGTTTTGTCGGCCCCATGGACTCTCTCTTGTGGGGTGCCCCAGGGGTTGGCGATATCTCCTATCCTCTCAGGCTCAACCCCGGGAAGACGGAGGTGCTGTTTCTCAGGGGGTCCCCGGATGTGTACAATTGCCCTCTCCCCAGTATGGAGGGATTGACCCTTCAGCTGACGGACCGAGTGAGGAGTCTGGGCGTTGTCCTGGACCCAGCTTTGTCCCTGGAAGCCCAGGTGGTGGCTGTGTCGTGGGCAGCCTTCTACCAGCTTAGGCTAATCACCCAGATTCGCCTGTACCTAGATATAGACTCCCTTAGGACGGTTGTGCAGGCGCTGGTGGTCTCGAGAATTGATTACTGCAACACTCTTTACATGGGGCTCCCGTGACCCTTATTCAGCGTTTGCAGCAGGTGCAGAATGCGGTGGCCAGGCTGGTGGTAGGGGCAAGCAGGTATGCCCGCATCACCCCCATCCTGGCCCGCCTGCATTGGTTGCCTGTTGCATCCCACATAAGGTTCAAGGTAATGGTTTTGGTTTACAAAACCCTCCATGGCCTGGGACCTGTCTATCTGGTGGAGCGGATCTCCCAGAGATCAGTATCGTCCTGACTAACCAGAGCCTAGGAATCCCTTGTACTCTGGGTGCCCCCCCCCAAGAGAGGCCTGAAGGGTTTCTACCAGGAACCGGGCTTTCTTGGTGGCGGCCCCAGCACTCTAGAACAAGCTGCCAACGGAGATTAGGCCGGCAGAGTCGCTGTCGGCCTTTAGACGGGCTTTAAAGACCTTGCTCTTCGGGGAATACTTTGGGTACCTCTGAGCTCACTGTCATTACATTTGTGTTTTGGTTTGATGTTTTTCTGCTAGCACCAGTCTTTCTTGCCGGAGTTTGATCTGCCACGGTTGTTTTCGGTGTTATTTGCCCATTTTATTTTAATTATTTTTAGTACCTTTATATTGGTATTATTATGGTTTGGTATTAATCCTATTTTATTTTATTTTGTGTTGTGTTTTCTTCTGTACTTGTATTGGGTGGGGAGTTGTTCTGGGTGTGTAGCTATGGGCAGTTTCTGTTATGTGTAACATGTTGTACACCGCCTAGAGTTCCCGCGAGAAAATCGGGGGGTCAATGAGTTTTAAAATAAATAAATAAACAAAAACAAAGAGATACAGCAACACATGCCTTATTACCTGGAGAACGTATATCTGAAAACTAATCCCCAAATCTACAACGGTATCCTGATTTTTTATGAAGTTGTTGAATTTGTTGTTAAGATCTGCACTGACGCTCATGTCTGTATACATTCGATGCAGCTTGCTAGTGAACTCATAGCCGCAGGCTTGCTGAAAAACAAAACCATACATTAAAAAATTGCAGTTAAAGCAAACTTGTTGATTGTGAACATGAGGCAAATCCTTGTGTTTCAAAAAAGGAATGTAGGTGGGGAAAATAGGGACCTCTGTAAAGTAAGGGCTACAACTTCCCCACTAGCAAGTAGACTGGCTACAAGAAGCTGTGGTCCAACTGCATCTGAAGGATCACACAATCCAAAAACCTAGGTTATATTTTAAAATACCGGTACTGATTTTAAAATACTCCTTTTAAAACTAACTTTAAAAAAATATGCACAAGTATGGTTTAAAGACCAATGACCTTAGGGCTATTATTTAATTTCTTTTAAAGGTGCTTTCTTATAACAGTAGATATAACCACACCATGCTCATTACTGCAAGAACCATGTTCTAGGCCAGTGGTGGCGAACCTTTTAGAGACCGAGTGCCCAAACTGCAATTCAAAACCCACTATTTTTCCGCAAAGTGCCGACACAGCCATTTAACTTGAATACAGGTGGCTGTGAAGGGGTGATGTCGGGTGCCCACAGAAAGGGCTGTGAGTGCCACCTTTGGCACCCGTGCCATAGGTTCACCACCCGTGTTCTAGGCTGTGGGGTAGGGATGTGTTAACAAGTACGCATGATAGCCTGACACAAATCTGATGGCAGAGGTACTAACTGATCTACAGGCTGAAATTTCCTCAGATAACTGTGATGCTCTCTGAATCCTGCAGAACTACTTCAACAGAAGGGATAGCAGAATAGAAAATAGACATGAGTCCTCCAAACTATGAACACTCTACATTATAAAGTCTAGAATCACTATATCCAATCTTTTGAAAAACTGTCTATGGCAGTCTTAGAACGGCTAAGCCTATAATTTCCTACTATATGTCATCTTGGCACCATCTGCTGGTCCGTTTTGGGCAAAACTACCTTCTCAGAGGAAAAACTACAGATGTGACAATCCAACAAAAATGTTTCAGAGGCCTATAGCCATCTAACTAACACAATTAACCACATCTCACCTAAACTGGGCAAGATTTTGAACCTATATATAGCAGTTTCCCCAGAATCGGTTTAATGAAAGCTTAATATTTAAAGTACCAACAAAGGCTACTTTTAGAAAGTTCATTTTATCAAACTTCTAATTATTACCTTCAGTTTGTTAATCATAGCTTCTTCGGAGTCCATGGACATAGACAACCCATGTATAAGCCGTTTTGCCAGCATTCTGGCATAGAACTATATTGAAGAGAAGCAACAGTTTAGATTTTTGTCCATTTCAAGTTCATTATCCAGGAAACAAAGAGAAACAAATGCATAAAAACACCAAAGTGATGGTTTACCTTTTGGAAAACATCTTTATCATCAATATACTTGAAAACAGTAATGAAGCTTGTAAGTTTGTCTTCTACTTCATTTTCTGTCATGCCTTTTGCAGATTTTTTAAGCAAGTTGTCACAATACTTGGCCAGCTCAAGTTAAAAGAAAAGAAAAAGAAAAAGGAGAAATGTATTTGTTAAGCTAAATTTAAAAGGGTACAATCCCAAACCTGATTCAACTGATTTTGTTCTGTATGCATTTGCTTGCATTTTAAGTGACTAAGGTTCGCTGGCAGTCATAATATGGAATGTGTGCCAGGATTGAATGTTATGATAGCTGAAAAGTGTAAAATAATGTTTATGAATGAAGCTTTGACATGATTAGTCTATGCAGTTCCTGGCTGGAGAATTTTGGTTTTCATACAATTGTCTGTGTGAAATAATCTGCTAGTCACATTTGGAACTAGAATGGAGAAGTAGGGGTGGAAAAGTGTGGTATGCTTTTAAAAGAGGCGAGGAATAAAAGTGGAGTCTTGTTGGAATTTGTGTTGAAGCAAATACATATCTACAGAACAGAAACAGTTTTGATTGTAAAGAAGAAAATAAAAGCTTATGATGACATTCTGAAAAACTTAACTCACTTGAAAGATTGTTCCTGTATTTTGTTTTTACCTGTTCAGACAGCTTTCTTGTGTGATTTTTTTTTTTTTGCTCGACTAAACTCTTTTTGGTCTGTTCATTATTTTATAGATAGCAGCCATAAAATATTATACCCACACATACTGCTGGTCAGTATTGTATCAAAGCCAACAGTTATGTTTCACCAAAAGCATTCTTACATTTAAAAAAGGAGTGTAACGTAAGTCCTTAGCTTTAGGCAGAGTTATGGCATCGGTGTAAAAGGCAACACGGGCTCTTCAGCATAATCTGTGATAGGAATAATCCAAGAGAAGGAGTTTCTTTTCACACATAGAAACAGCAACTCTAAATTTAGTGTATGGGTGTGTGTGTTGAGAGTGGTTGTCATTTGGCTGTTGCCACACACAGGTAGCAAAAACGTGAGGCCGCTGCCATGATTAAGAAAGACAGGGGCTTTCTTTTGACACAAAGCTCTGGCATTGAATATAGATAAGAGAACAATATCTTAAATCCAACGGTCTTGTTTTATAGAAGGCCTACTGAAAAAAAATTACACAGTGCTTGTTATTCACAATTAACTTAGTCCCATTATTCCAGTAAGTGTCTTCTAGGTATGCCTAGTTTAGATTTAACGCATGGTACATATGGAGCATTCAAAGTGTTCACATGCACTTTCAGAACCAATTACAAGAACCTTCCAAACCAAACCAAAAATATCACATTTACAAATGATGTGATACTTACCAGCTCAGGAGCTTTGCAGATCGACTTTGGCTCCCTATAGTTCACCACCGATGTCAAAGCCTATTCAGAAACACAAGAGAAACAATTATTAGCAAAACTTGTTAAGACCGGTTTTCCCTTGCATACATGGTCATATAACAAAGAATTACAGTGGTACCTCGTATAAAGGAATTAATTCGTTCCAAATGAAATTATGTTAAGCAAATTTTCCATTATACACATTTCCCATAGGAATGCGTTGAAAACCGAGTAATCCCATTTTATGTTGTACAGATTCGCCCCACAGGTGATTCTGTTAAGCAAATTTCCCCTATCTCTGGAACTTTTTATGTTGTACAGATTTTATGTTATACAAATCCTTTGTTATACAAGGGTCCACTGTAATTTCAAACAGCTTCCCAAGAAAAGCTTGTATGTTTTATAGGCTGAAATTCTCTTGTGTAAGTTATGCCCAAAGAAATATAAAGACTTCACCCTCCCACAGGTATAATATTTTCTTCTCCAAGTGCCATGTCCTCGTAGAACGTTGGCAATCAGTAGCCTGAACTGGTTTCTATCTAAAGCTATTCTAAACAGAGCAGCTGTGTTCATTGCAGACCATTGGCTTAAGTTATTAAGCCAGAATGTTCTTCCATGCCACGGGCCACTTTTCCTGTCTGTTTTTCCCTTGGATGCTTATTGAGCATTTATGTGTCTGAAATACTGCAATTTTCTTCTCTTTTCAGTACTGAGGATTTCTAACTTTCTATTCATGCATTGTAATACAGCCATAACAATACATAATATACGAAGCAAAATTTGGCTATAATCGCAAACATTTCACTGGCTACTGAGTAATAATAGTGCATAATAAAGCAAACTTTACTCTTAACGTTTTACAATGGCTTGATTTCTAAGCAGTTTAGAAATTACTATAAGCATTATTTAAAATACATGTGTTTTGTACTTCAAAGTACAATTAATACATGGTACTTTTGTGGCAATCTGCAGCATTTTAAGTATGAAATATAATTTGAGATCTAATTGTGAAGAAAAGCAAACATTTCAGAAGTTTTACCAACATTATGTTTGGAGCATTTAAAAAAGAATATTCTTCCTATACTTGCAATGGTTTAAAAAAGTTATACATTTGTATTTGGATTTTTCACTGTTGGCATATAAGATGATGATAAAAACATAAGCATGGGACGCGCAAGATGATAAAAACCAAATGGACAAGAATTACGTTTGTCAGTTCTTTGATAAAAGTGGCCTCGAGGCTGGATGTTGACGTTGAATTTTGGTTCCAATGAGACTTATGCACATGTAGGTGAAGGCAAGTGTGGTGATGTAGAAGTTTGCCAATCTGCTCTCCCAGTCTCTTACTCCCAACGAACTGGTTTTGTGAAGGAGCCTCAATCAAGGGCAGCAGCAGGGTAAGTTCACTGAGACACACTCCCATGCAGTTCTTTGGATACTAACTTCCATGACATTTACGGATTTCTCCCTTCCCTCAGTTCGATTCAGGAAACAGATGCAAACATTTAGAAGTTTATGCTTATCATTTTAAAGGAAGCCCATCCTATGAACATGTATGCATGTATTTAGACAAGTGTGTGTGTGTGTGTGTACATGTAGGTGCAACAACCCTAACCAGGGCATTAAAGAAGCTATTTAAGGAATGGTTTTACCAATTCTACTCCTCAGTAAGTTCCCACGGCTGAGCAAGAATTCAAACTCAGGTCTCCTGATTCCTAATCTATCACTCTACCACACTGAGAACCAGCACTCAACATTCCAGTGAAAATTCCCCACACATCATGGGTTGAATCCAGATTTTGATATAGTAGGAGTATACCGACTAAAATCACATAGACATTCACAACTATTTTCTGTCCTACTCATTTCAGTGGAATCGTTTAAGCATGGTTAACTTTGATCCAACATTAACTTGCTTCCTGTTCAGTGAATGTATCCAGTCCCCTAGGATTACCTTGTCAAGGGCACTCATAAATCGCTGGTCGCCATTCAAAACACTATTGATGAGCTGGACAAATTTGCTGTGTACTTCCAACACTGACTCCACAAATTGAGTGGGCATCTGAGGACAGAATCATAAATTTCACAAATACAACACAGCGGTGGTAAAAACCATGCACATTCCCTAACATTTTTTTATGTAATTAATTTTGCTCAAGGGAAAGCATGCAGAAAAAGGACAGCACAAATTGCAGGGCACATTTGCAAACAAACCAACAAACCCAACCACCCTTTTAAAAATAGATCCCAACAATAAGAAAATCAGCTTTCTTGGATCATGTGAAACAATATGGTGATCATTAAGCTGTCTCAAAAACAAAGCTACAAGGTTTCACTATACAGTAGAGATGGTCAACTCATGGACCTCTTGATACTGCTAGACTACCATGAGGCCTGGTCAACACAGCCTACAATTAATGGCCTCTGGAGGACCATAGTCTTCTAGCAAGGGTGGACAAAGTTTGAAATGTTCTGTTTGGTAGGATCCATCCTACTGCGTCATTGGCTATGTTAACATTAAAGGCCACTTCATACAATTATTATAAGCCTTGTGGCGCAGTGGATAAACTGCTGTACGTACTGCAGTCAAAAAATTATGTTCATGACCAGAATTTGAATCCAATAGATTCAAGTAGATGGCTCAAAGCTGACTCAATCTTTCATCTTTTCAAAGACAGAAAATGGAGTACTCAGCTCACCCCGGGAGGGGAGGGTGGGGGACGACAATGTGTAGCCTATACAGCTTTAAGCACTGTATATAAGCAGCAATATTAATTACCAATTATCAGAATTCATACTAAGAAGGAAGTAGTAAGATGGAGCACCACTGTGTGTCCATCTGTATACAAGACTATGGTTACAGTACATTCTTAAAATAGTTCCTTATACAGATGAAATGCTCCTATTTTTAAAGCAATCTTCCTTAATCTGATGCTGTTCTATGTATTGGACTATGATGGAAAGTACAATAATCCAACATATTTGGAAACTATCAGTGATTGTAATGGGTACTGCCAAAATCAAATATTCTAACCACTCAACCACTACTATCTTCTTAATGAGTCACGGGTGTTTAAAAAAAGCCAGTAAAGCAGGACAAAAACATACAAATCATTTCTATATGAGTTGTGGCAACTTGTGCAAGGGAGATGACACTCTGAGCTATCATAAAATGATCTCTTTTTAAAAAATTAAAAAAATAAACTTACATTTTCCTGAGAAAGATTGCTGGTTGCTCTAAGGCCCTCATCAAGGATATGATTTTGCAGTTCCTGAATCATATGAGGTAAGCCATTTGGCACAGCATGAAGCAATGTGTACATATTCGCCATGTCTGTAAAATAAACTATAGGGTTTTCAGGATATCCTTAAAAAGAAAAAAAACACTCTCAAGTTGTAGGGCTGTTCTTTGTCTATATGCTAAGTCCTAGCCTAGGCAAATCTAAGGTTTGCAGGTTTCAGAGCTATCCAGCCACAGAAACTTAAAAGGCAATATCAGTCTCTATAAACTAAGATATGAACAGGCCTTTTGGATATCCACATAATCCTTTGGCTGTGTCAACCCCAAAGGTTTCACCTATGATTTCTGTTACATCTCCACAGGCTTAGAAACCCTTGAACTTCCAAGAAAAGTTACTGTGGGTGAACACTGGTTTAGTACCCTGTGTTCACCCACAGTAGCGCTGTTAATCAGGCTTTCCTCGATTGGATGAAACAGGAAACTATCATCAGTGGGCAACCTCCTGGTTGATAGTTCATGCTGCAAGGAAAGGTGTGAAGGCACCCTTGCATCCAGAATACGTAATACATTCTTGATTCGTTTAGCTAAGGGGCATGTCCTGAATGCAGCCATCTTGTTCTTAGTCCCTTCTCTTCACTCCTAGTACAGCTTTTTCATTAGCACCAGTAACAAATGAGATGGCATTGCCAGGCCTTGGGGGTGTGGCTCCCTGAGTTATTCTGCCAACAGCTAATGCCTGTTGATACATTCTGGTGATTCTTGATGACATAAATTTTAATTTTTGTATATTACGATTTAGACACCATGACCCGTGGGCATCAGATGAAGAGTGTGAGGCATATTCACGTGTACAGCGAAAGTAAGTCTTCAGGAGGCAAAATACATCTAGTTCAAATTCATGCACATTTGTGTCTTTTCAACATGCCTTTACCATTTCTCTTTTCTTGTCGGATGATGCTATGGCATTCTGCGTGAAGGAACTGTAAGTGATCTGCTACCATTCGCTGTTGGCATTCATGAATTACTTTAACATAAGAGCTGGGGTTCAGGTATTTTCGACACCTCATTTCTTCGTCTTTTAATCTACATAAAACCTGCAAGAGATTTCCAAGAGACAGAAGGTGAGAAAACACGAGATGGCTAGGCACAGTAGTTTGCTCCAAACTTATTAAAAAGAAACGGTCCAATAAGAAAAATGGGTGGAATCCTGCCCGTCCAGATTGGTGTCAATCTCTAGTGATGTTATCAGCCACAGCAGTTTCAGCAAATGAAAAGGCCTCCCGCTCTCTTCTTTGCCAAGTTTTGGGGATTGTTACGGATCCCCTCCGTACTAAGGACCCTGCACGAGCAACAGAATTGAGAAGAGAAGGATTTAAAGCAAGAAAACCATCGCTGCTGCTTTTAGTCCTAAAAGGTAAAGGTTTCCCCTGCCCATGGGTGCTAGTCATGTCTGACTCTAGGGGCGCTGCTCATCTGCCTGCTTAAAATATTTTCTACCCTGTTCCATAGTTCCCCAAAGACTTTTGAGCATAAAGGGGATCGCCAGAGCCAGAAGGGACGGGACACTATTAATTTCCTGAAACAGCTGTGGAATGGTTGTGATTAATGACCCCATCAGAGATCTGTGGTGAAACCTATGCAGCAGGATTCCAGCCATTAAGTCCAAAAGCCCCTTTCTGTTAAAGTATATTAATATGGCAGACTTATTTATTTTAAGTACTTCTATTCTGCTTCTCACGTGAAATGGAAAAGAAAAACAGGCAGTACAACTTAATAATAAAGAAAAAAATAACAGATGCTACAGAAAACCCCCAATAAATTATAGCAAAATCAAAAATAATAAAAGATCAGCAACTAAAAATGTTAGGGTAACACAAGAAACATAAATTCAATAAATCTTTTTCAGAAAAGCAGTATATTTGGCAACCGTTTACATTTCAGATCTTGGAAAGGCAAAATGACGGGAGAATGCAGGAAGTGAAGGTCCCTCCCATCTCTGAAAACAGCCTACTATCCAGCCCAGTCTCACTGCCAGAGAAATTAATACTTCTTCTTCTGCTCTTGCGCTGGCAATTCAAGGACCATTGACCTCCTTTAGCATGACATTTACAGAATGGAAGAACATTTACTCTCATGACATAGACACAAATGTTTTTTCTCATCTGATGCCCACTAAATAAATGAAACCTGTCCTATGCATAAAAAGGAGCTGCTTACCTTTTCCATATACTGTGAGCAGTTTGACTCTTGCATTAAATTTGAAGCTTCTTGTTTATAATACTCCCCTGTTTCATTCAGAAAAGGACACTCAAATATTTCCTGATAAAACTAAATTGAGAGATTCTGATGAAATACAAATAAGGCAATACATGGGACAATTAATTATCGCAATTGACTAAGATCGAGGCAAAGCATTTTTGTTTACCTTCAAAGGGATTTTTTTCTTATACTGTTCAACATGAACAAAGGAGTTAATAACCCCATGGATTACTTTCTGATTCGGATCTTCTCCACAACGATCACTAAAAGGTGAGAAAAGAAACTTTCTAAAATGCGCGCTCTTAACCTATTTGCATACAGAAAGCAAGATAAGAGGCTAAATACCCCAAATTGTATCCCTTTCAGCCAATACATGGTCTGCTCCTTGTTCTGTATGATTTTCAAATGCCCAACTTTTTAAAAAAGTGGATAATTTTTTGGGGGGTGGTGGGGGTGGTGGAAGAGAAGCAGGTTTGGATTTAATACAGTCCAGCAGTGAAGTCATGTGGAAGTCATTCCCCATTCAGCCGGCAGTCCTCTTTGTAAATGCAGCAGTTCATACAAAATAGCAAATAAAGCAACAACTGAACCACAAATTATATTTCTTAAGGCTTTTATGTTTAAATTAGTTGACTTGCGAAATAAAATTCAGGTTGATTATATCATTCTCTCCAGGCATATTGAATGGGTGGAAAAACAGTAAAAAAAATCAAAACATTTTACAACAATTATGTGCAACCTTCTCCTTTTTCACCTTTGGACTCCTTTGGCCAGAGCCCTGGAAGGAAACAGTTGCAATTACTGTACTGAGCAATTGGACAGAATACTGGAATTCAACAGGTAGGCCAACAAATATCAGCTGAGCTTCATTTTTCCTCACTGATAACTCGCTGGCTTCTCTGGAATGTATGATGAGTAGCACTTGGATAAGGAAAACAAGAAAAATGTTGTTTCCTCCAATTTCCAACCTATAGTGCAAATCTTGAGTCCAACCGAAGTTTCCTATAGTACTTCTGATGAAATGACATGGGGAAACTCATTCCTGGCAAACAAATACAGTACATGAAATTCTAAGTAGTCCCACAACTCAGTTCAACCCTGGCCATGGCTCCAAAAGTATCATTGCTTTCCCCTTTCTAAAGATTTTTTTTAAAGATGGGCAGAGGAAAAGAAAAGCAAGAAAAGGAAGGTAAAAACCAATCTGCATTCTATGACACTGCAGCTGGGTCCTATGTCTCAAGTTAAAGCTAAACAGTACTATGATTATTGCACTAACCCAAAAATGAAAGCATGTCAGCGAGAAAGGCGCCAAGAGAAAGACGATTTCATGGCATCAGCATGTTCCCATATTATGAAGAGGGGAAAGGATGACTTTGATGCTTAATAACTGGCAACTGATACAAATCTTGCATTGTGATTTGTGCCAGGCAGATTAAAGTCTCGGTCAAATGTTGCTACCACAGCAGAGATTTCTCTAGACTAAACTGAATGAAAATGAAGGACCCAGAGTAGCTTCCAAGTAAAAAAAAAAAAAAACACCTTCAGCTTCTTTCTATCCTCCTCAAACAACAAATAAAAAAATCAGAAGGCAAGCTTTTGAAGGACAGAAAATGAACCCACAAAAAAAAATCTGGAAAAGATTTTAAAACACTGAAGAAAAACTTCCTCTGGGCTTCGCCATATGTTTGGGAAGCAGAAATAACCAGGTGTACCTGCCTCAAAACTATTCCATTTGCACTATGACACAGAGTCCATCTGAATCTTAACCAGAGAAAGAAGATACTCCACTAGGCTGTTCATTCCACTGACTGTATTTCTTCCTTGTCTCCTTTGCTCCTATCCTATTTTTATATGAGAGCAATACACACAGCGATCTCTTGTCCACAACCCCTCACCAAATTTTGGACTCTGCTGGTTCTACATCATCATCCCCTCATTTTCTCTCTTCATATGGATAGGTCACCAAGCTGGTACGTCAAGACAGTAAACTTTTCACAAGGAATTACTAACTTCTACTTAAAAATAATCAAGACCATTTATCTGAGCATCTCATACTTGACTTGACATACTTGACTCTATGTCACAGAAAAAAGTAACTGAGGCCACTATGTCTCTTTAATGTCAAATTGAGTTCTAGTGCATGATTTGATGTAGCATATCCTGTAGTTATAACCAGTGTTGCACAAATAACAATTACACAAGAAATAATAATTGAAAACAAAACCAGGTCATCAGCACTCAATTCATATTGTCCAGTTCTGAACATCTGACCACTTTCAATAAATAATCATGCTAGTCTGTTTCATGAAGAGCAATGACCGGACCTTTTTTTTTAACTGTAAAGACAGCTTCATTGTAGGTTTGAGTTTTGTAAATTACTGAGTTGAAAATTATTACTTTTTTGGATTACAACTCTCAGACTACTCTAATAAGAAAGTTACAACAATATAAGTGCTAATTGCCCAGCATGAAAATATCATATTAGTATATTTTAAATAAGCCAACATTTCTTATATTTTCATTTTTAACGACTGGGTACTAAGGCAAACAAAAAACACTTGGTCACCAAATAAGGTCCTAGCCTTAATGAATAAGAGAAATATACGAGATCTCCATTATTACAAGAAACCAAATGGAATGAAGCATGCTGAATTGGCCACTTTGAAGACCCCCTTTGTAGAAAGTACTGCAAATGAGGTCAAGGAAAACTAAAGAATTACTTTAGAGAAATAAATCAGAAAGTGAACAGTTAGATTTTTAAAAGGCAGAATATGCCCTAGCGGATGGTATGTAAATGACCAGCATTTACTACTACTACTACTACTACTACTACTACTACTACTACTACTACTACTACTACTACTACTACTACTACTACTACTACTAATAATAATAATAATAATAATAATAATAATAATAACAACAACAACAACAACAACAACAACAACAACAATAATACAATGTCTTTGGTATGCTCAGTAATGTGTTTATATGTTTGTAGCCCAGACTCCTGTAGTAATTCTCACAGTCCTTTGTCACTGGCAATATAGGCTTGGAATTCTGGGAGTTGTGGCCCAAAACATCAGGAGGTCCGAAGTTTGGACATGCCTCCTTATGGCCTATAAAAAGTCACTACCCTAAGTGTTTGGTGTCAAATGTTTTTCAAGTTCTGACTTTATAGGTACAAATCATATAAGAAAACAAATAAATCACTTTGCACTCCCAAGGTTTTACCTTGGGCTAACTCTATCTTAAAATCTGTTGCTATAAAAGAAATAAAAGGTACAAAAAGTATGTTACTTTACATTTAATTAGTAAGTAAACTTAGGTTACACCCACGCAAGCCCCATGAAAATCAACAAAACACATGGATGTAATTTAAAATGGGATTGTTACTCCTCTTTGTAACTGCAACAGAAATCTGGAATGCAATTTCTATGCCACCTGCTGGCAGCTTCAGGATAGGATAAAATCTAAGCTAGGTCTGAAAGAAGTATCAGTTGTAGTCAGAATTTCAGGCTGCCTAGATCTTGTTGGGTTTCTTATATGTTTACTAAGAGGCTATAGAATATGCAAGGGTTAACATGGTTGGTAATAAGAGCCTCACCCGTGAACAAGGCTGATTGACAAAAGTTTACGAATCTTGTACTGTACTGCTCATCAGTTCTGTACTACATTCAGAATTTCATTCAAATTTTTTTTAGACCTAATGCCTCTTTTTTTTTTTACATTTATCTAGTATTCCATAATACTTAATCTAATACACACATCGAAGCATGAGCTTCTTCTAGTAATGGAAGAATGGAAGTATTTTATTCCCGACTGCCAAGGCATTACAATTCCTTAACCAGGTGTACTCCAGTTGGCAAGTAGACTATAATTCCTATTCAGCATGGGCACAATGTTTGAGGATAATGGGAGTTGTAGTCCAGCAGCTATGCGAAACAGCAACTTAGGGAATGGTATGCAACGGAATATCAAACTGAAGGCTCCGTAGAAAGCCTAAGAAATGAGCACTGATTCTCGAACTTCAGCACCATCCATTTATTAGGACACACATGGAAGCTTTTACAGATGAGCCAACAATGCAAAGATGTCTTATCTTCTATAAAAATGTTAAAAATACAGTGTCCTTTTAAAATAAGTTATAATTGTTTTAGTTAAAATGAACCACAATCTTACAATACAGTTTCTGCTGAATGTCTTTAAAATAACAGCACCTCTTGTAAAAATATTTATCAAAGTATACACTTACTTTTTGATTTCACGGAGGAGCATGCGAATAAGGATTGCCTGTAAGGGCTCAATCATTAACCTCCTCCACATATCAAGTGCAAGCTGCAGGGGGCGGAGATGAACAATAGAAACATGTCAGCTCGAATATATTCCTTCATTTAGACTTTTAGAAAAAGATGCTCAATCGCAATGACTCAATCGTAAAAGCTTCAATTAAGGTAAGAAACTACTAAAATATAGAACCTGCCCATAATATCCAACTGAATTAAACAGATATATCATAGTGAACACTGAAATCTAGCGCCCCACCAGACTCATCATGGCTCTTCAAAACAGGCTAAAATTGTCTTTTAAAAAATCATTTAAAAGGCAATACAACAAGGAGAACTTACGTTCCCCAGGATTGTGTGTTGTGTGTGTATATAACAAATAACAAAAACAAAAAACAAAAACAAAAACAAATTTGTGAACACTCAAATAGGGGACAAAGTCACAGCATCCTTGCTGAATGTTCCTATCTAACCACTATGCTTTCATATGTATGTTAGCCTTATTCATGCTTTGGGTTTACAAAAATGGTATTTTTCACACCACAATTATTTGTCATGTACACACATCATGAAGACTAGCAATGACCTCTGCCTCCTGACTCTCATTTAACCAATTATTAAATTTAGATGCTGCTACTAAACTCAGGTTCCTGTGAAATTAAAAGGATACCTCAGATATGTCTTAAGTGCCTTTTACTTCTATGCAAACTAACTGGGACTAACCGGATCCAATATTTTATATATGTGAAACAATCCTAATGATTGATCCTTTTATTCCATTAATAATGTAAAAACCTGGTGATTTCAGGGGTAGGTTGGACAGGGCAGTGATCTCCCTGTTACAGTTGAAAATGCTAGTATGATAACTTGAGAAAATAAAAATGTGGGTTTAGGGGTGTGAACTCAAATATCATTTTTTATTCCACCTTCAGAAAAAAATCTCAACAAATTCTTATTCTTATCAATTCAAATTAAGAGTGCTAGTGTATATAATTGGGTGTTGCATATTTCAGCTCTTCATTGATAATGGAAACAATCATCAGGAACACAATTGTGCTTGCTCTATATCAAATAGTCACAGAAGCTACTGCAGAGTTGTGATTATTTTGAATGGATTAGTAGCAAACAACAATGGAGTAGTAGCATACTGTGAGAAATTATAAATCAAGTACAAAAGGGGGGACTGTATTACTTTCGAGAAATAGATATATTTGTAACCATCTCGATAAAGCATGCAATAGTTTCAGGCTTTTAAAAGAACATGCACCTCATATTTATCTCTTTTATAAGTCCTTCTGCGGAGTACCTACCTCTCCAATCTCCATCAGTGGCTCACTCATATCTACACCCCCATAACCATACTGAAGATCAGCTTCAGTCAATTTGTTCT
This sequence comes from Phrynocephalus versicolor, assembly GCA_023846285.1. NCBI lineage: Eukaryota > Metazoa > Chordata > Lepidosauria > Squamata > Agamidae > Phrynocephalus > Phrynocephalus versicolor. The sequence continues at coordinate 71,545,024 of JAHTLZ010003542.1, forward strand.
TTTTAATAAACTGTGTATTGAGGTATCTATGAAAACAAGGAACAGGTTTATCCATGTGTTTTCTGAAGCAAATCTATGTCAATAAAACACAAATGCAGGAGCAGATGCTAACTTTAAAAAAGTCAAGCAAATACCAAATGGCCAGCTTTTGATGATAATTCACCTTCCTCAAGCTATGTATGCACCAAGATCTTGTGGACAGCTCAGAAAAGCTATACAGTAAAACCTATTATAAACAAGGTGTCATCTGCTTTTACATTTGTATTGTTTTGGGGACCAAGTGGCCCTTGTCTATTTTTTTCTGAAATAAAAACACAATTCACTGTTGAGAAAGAGAAAGGAGTGTAATAGATATCATTATCAAAAGTACAGAACTAGAGACATGGGATGCAGATGGCCGATGGAATAGATACAGTAACTACCATTTTATATGAACAATACTGTTTAATGAACTACCTTCAAAATTGCCTTAAGAGATGCAAACAATAATGCAATGTTTACAAACATTGGCCTCCATTTTCATCAAAGCACAACTCTTTCTACACACAAAATCAAGTTGAGATTAGCCCCAACTATGACTAAATATGGGGTGGGTGGGTGGGAAAGGAGGATATCCAGCACATGAGCACACTTCTGCTGCCTTGAGGAATTTGTTTTGCTCTGATACTCCTATCCTATCCTGTTCTATTTGACAGGAAAATAACGCATGTGATGTAAGAGACTTCTAGGGTACATTTTTGTGACTTGATGTAGTTAAATTTCTGTTAAACAACATTACTTGATTCAAGTTCAAGGGGGACCAAAATGAGGTTTTTAGCAGTTTCCCATACAGTATATCCCAGAATGACTCAGAGGAGGTTCTTTGAAAATACAAATAAATTTACCCTGTACATGTATGCTGCAGCATTTACAAACCCATATAAACTGAATGGTATCAGACATGCTGCAGCAGGTATGCTGCTTCTGATTCAGTCACATTTCAATAGGTCGAAATTGTAGGACAAGCGAGTCATCACAACTGAGGCAGGGTTGAACCCAACACATATTACCTTGAATTTAGAAAATTCAAGGTTGGAAAGCAAAAACAAAATGTTGGCAGCTGTAAACTTGTCACATATGCATAGGACCTCATCCAATATCAAATGAAATTGAATTCCAACTTGTTTCAAACTCCCAATAGCTTTAAGCTACTTTCACACACACCAAAATGGCATTTGTTGTATTTCCAATATCGTTTCTCTAGAATTTACCTGTATAAACAGTCCATATAGTCAGCCCCTTTACTGTATTCATCCCAATATCTATGATACATTACCAGTATTTGTTCTTCAGAGCCAAGAACTTTCTATGGAAAAAAGGGAGAAAAGATCATTGACAATTATCAGGGATACTATAGATTCAGAAAAAAAATATTTTTCAGGATGTTATACATCATTTGAAGTACATATTGAAATTACTCTGAGTATTTCCTTGGTACTTTCATGCTGTGAGTTGCACTATATATGAAATAACATGTTGCTTGATTCTTGAATGAACAATGCTAGCAGTTAATATGCTTATAAAATAGGGATAAATCGTGACGATCACCATCTTCTCCACTTGATAGTTACCTTGTGCAAATGTCGTACATGATTTTCCAAAAAATTTTTAGTTTCCATATAAAGTCTTTCCCCCAGAGGTTCGGGATAGGCCACACACAAAGCATAAATGTCCCTTGGTTTGAGGTTAAGGCTAAAATGAAATTTAAGTTCTGATTCAAAATCTAATACAATTAAAAATTAAGAAAATAATTTTGGTTAGCTTATAAAGAATCCTCTGCATTCACTAATAGACGTGTTAGCAATTTTACCCTTTTGACTACTGTATGGTACAAATCTGGATCTGTAAACACTAATATTTTCCTAAGACACATATTCTTTTGGGACAGACCGATCATTATTTACCAACAGCCTTTTGGGATTGTATTGGTTAACTATATCTTTTAAAAGTGCTTTTTCTTTAACACTTTTACAAGCAGGAGTGACTTACTAACATAACAGAGCAAGGCTGCTAAACTTCACTTTTTGGATCATGAAATGTTTCAATTCATTATGGAAATAACAGCTTCAAACAGAAAATTTAAACATGAGAGAACACAGCAGAGGTATTCTGCTAGTCATGTTTTCAATGAGAACATAATCTCCCTATAAGCAATTAAAGAAAACAAAACAAAGAAACAAGCAATGATTTTTAGACAATTCTAAGTATCAGCTAATGGTGGGGGAAGCACAGCTCTTTGAATTAATTTTTGGCTTTGAAATTAAATAAAAGCCACTGTGAAGCCAAGAAAACAAAATTCTTACTGTTACTATTACTGCTTACAGAATGGATATATATACTCTGTGTGTGTGTGTGTGTGTGTGTGTGTGTATATATATATATAGATATAGATATATAGATATATAGATATAGATAGATAGATAGATAGATAGATAGATAGATATAGATATATATGAAAAAGTCTGATTTTTTTATACTTCTAAGAGTTTTATCAAGATTAATTGCTAGAAACGACACGATGTCTTGGTCAAATGATTCTGAAAATGCAAAGGAAGCCAATAACAAATGTAAACTTTTATAAGCAGAAATTGCCAACTAGTAAACATTTTCATACACCTTGACTTAAACTCATTGATGTAAAAATATTTCCTCAATTCCAGAAATTCTTCTGCATTAACAATCTACCTCTTCTAAAACTTGAAATAAGTACTAATGCACATAATAGCCCAAATTCTTTTAAGTGTCACCACCAAAAATAAAATACCGTAAGCAAAAAATAAAAGCTTCCACAAACACATGAATGCAGAATATTCCAGGTTGGACAATGCACAACCCACAGGTTCCATGTCCCTAGCCTTTTTTTTTTGTACTTTTCATTTAAATACATAACACTTCAGTTTTATGTCATAACACAGAACCATGCTGCTGAAATTTCACGCTGTCTTGTAATGAAAAAGACAATCTCAGGGTGCAGCAAATATTCCGCAGTTTTTAGTGCTCTATGGTAGTCTTCTGTATCAAAGGAGTTACCACTCCCTGTTGCCTGTGCTGCAGCACTGAGAAGAAGAGTGTGGGGAGTGTTCAGTGTATGTCCCTCTGGGATTTGTGTGGCCCTTGTTTAAATCCACTGGTGACTAGTCCTCCTCAACTATTACACAGCCTTGAGTAGAGAGAGAGGCTATATTCTGTTACACCACAGCACAGAAGAAACAGGCAGACAGAAACATGAGTTGTTTTCTAGGTTAACTGAGTGAAAGGAGAATGACAGGAAATTTTAAACAATGTATTCCACCAGATGTTTTCCAACCAATCTAAACAAAAAGTGAAAGCTTTGAAATGATGTGCAGTCTCATTAGCACTTCACCTAATAGCAAAGCAAACTTTCTAACATAGTCATGAAGTATTTGGTTATTTCGAGGAACAGGCTTAAGGCATGTCACACACTTGGCAAGTGAGAGTGTGCATGCCAAAGCAGAACGCCTCTCCCCTCTGCACTGGTTCAGGCAGGGAAGATCTGAAGGTCAAAAGGTAACTGAAAGAGAGTCAATGCTTTAAATAAAAGTATCACATGATCTTCCGTGCTCGTTTCTGAGATGACTTGAAACTATACTGGGGCACGACGTCCTGAGCATATTTCTCTTGCTTTGCCTCTCTGGACAGGTGGGCGTACTAATGAAAAAAACTGAAAATCTAAATTAAAAGCGGGCACATTCAGGCTTTGTTTGAACAAAGAAACAGCAATTGCATGGACAGGTCAACTTTTAATTCCTATCTAAAGTACAAAAGATGTTTTTCTTCTTGGAAAGACTATAATGTGCCAGGCCTACTATCGACATTACACTGTAAGGAAGGTGTTTTTGTATTATGGAAAATTTACACACCTATCCACTACATCAGGCCTGCCCAACAGGTAGACCGCGGGCTACCAGTAGCCCGTGAAGGGTTCAAAAGTAGCCCGCCAGCCATCAATAAAAAATGTGAGGGGATAAGTTCTCCACCTCCACCTCCCCCATCCCAGGGATAACCACTGCCCCAGCAAAGTTCTGGGCCTGCCAGCCCACTGGCTCAGCCAAGTAGGGCAGTTCAAGGGCCATGGTGCAGTCTCCTGCTTGAGCCGGGTGCAAGGGAGTCATGTGCATGGTCATGTGGGTTGCCCCTTGGAAGTGGTGATCTGAGCCCTCCTTGCACCCACCCACATCAGTCTGAGCAGGTGCAAGGGAAGTGTGTGCATGGTCAGCCTTCCCATAGGAATGCACTGAAATCTGTTCTCTCCAGAATGGATTAATTGATTTTCAATGCATTCCTATGGAAAACCGCTGCTCGACTTACGTTTTTTTTAACTTGTGAACCTGTGCTAGCAACGGATAAAATTCGTAAGTAGAGGTTTTAGTGTAGCAGCCCTCAGGCACTTGGCGCCAGAAAAAGTAGACCTCGGCCTGTTCAAAGTTGAACAGCACTGCACTACATAAAACATTACACCGGTCCATTAAAAGCTTTCCTCCACTGCTATCATTCTCAAAGTGCTATTAATTGATTTTGACACTGGTGAAATAGTTGTCTGGTGACTTAAGTGGAAGCCTGCAATTCAGTAATACAGAACACATCTTCTATTCAAAAAGTCAAAAGCTCAATGTCTGGCTCCTAATGGATTTAGAAGACGGTCCCTGTCTAAAACAGATAAAACTGAAAATGAGGGATTAGTGATGTAACTCAGTGTAGAACTTAAGTTCCAGTAAGTCACCCTGTTGTTTATGCATATAACGAATAATTCCTTATCTATCTGCATTGCCTAGTTGCAGGATTATACTGCTTCATTCATCTGGGGTATGTCTTCTCATCACCAATGCTCATTTTACAGCACGAAACATTTCTGGCTTGATGTTTCTCTTCATACAAGGAAGGGCAGATACTCACTTTTGCATTGCTATCAACACTTAAAAACATTTTATCTCAGCTGGTTTTATGTCAGACCCATATTTCAATATGTTTACATCAACTCAATAGTTGCAGAAAGTATAATCAAGTTTTGTTAGTTCTCCTACGCAAAGGATACGAGAAGCGATCGTTCCATGTTGCTCTTTCGACATAATCCAACATAACAACAGCTTTAATTGTTGTAAGAAGCTTGCTCCATGTTTCATCAAAATCAACTACTCGTGGTTTCAATGACATTGTGGGTGATGATATTAATCTACGAAAAGAAAAGAAAAAAAATTGAAATTAAGGCTGTTAGTATATGACTTCCAGACAACTGGCACTGATACAAACACTGACAGCTGCTAACACTTTTAGCAATCTTTCCTATTGAAAGTCTTTTCTGTACTTGCTCAATAAGGTAGCAATCTTGTTTGATGCTTAGTCTTAAACTGGTGAAAGTCAAAACAATATCAGATAGTGAAGATAAGTACCGTATGCTAAATCATCTGAGTAAACCTCATGGAAAGAGACCAAATTAATCTAAACCAGTCAGACTTAACATATGTAGAGGAAGTACAGAAAACATATAAGGGCTGGAAAGAGTAGGTAAACTACATCCATTTATCTCTTGTACTAGAAAATAAAGTTCAGTAGAAACTTCTGCACTTTTAAAAGCCTAACAGAAGCTAATTGTAAGGTCAACAAAGCTGTGTGAAATATAAGCAATGACCAAACAGTATGTTTGAGGCAGATGTAGATTTTGCTGGACCCCAGATAACATTGTTAGGTAATGGGAGAAGTCATCCAACAGCATCTGGACAGTCCCGAGTTCACCAATGCGATAAAGCTATTTATTTCACACTATCAGCAGCTACATTACTGGTTGTTGGGGAACAGTGCAGATGTAATGCAAACAATATGTGTAGCTGGGAAATCAGAGCCACCCAGAGGAGTACAAGCTTGTTCTTTCTAGAAATATATTCTCAATTCCTACTAAAATTGTTAATTCAAATTCTGGCAAGACAGAAACTCTTTTTGCTTACAAATGCAAGACAAGGCAATAGGCAACACTTACACCAGCTCCCCCCCCCCACAAGTATCTATATGCCATCTTTTCTAAAATTGTTAACATGGCATAAATAAACATTAGCTTTAGCGTACATTGGGGAACAATTGTTTCTTATATCAACCCACTCCCCTGCAAATGGTGGGAATGCTGCTGTGCAATGTGATGCTGTGTGATGCTGATGATGCCAACAGTCATGGCCTTTTATTACCAATGAAACATTTCCTACGCACAAATTCCCAGGTTCTCAGATTCGCAAAGAAACCTTGTCAATCCGGGGAAACTTTGGGGGGGCCCTCAGAATAGGGAGGGGCCTTTCAAGTCCATAAATCATATCATGCAACAGGATTCACTTCTTGTCAAACTCAAAACAGACATTGAAACAGCTTGTACTTTATAAATTTAGTTCAGTGTATTTTAAAAAAAATCTATAATAAGAACAACTGCTCTTAGATTCAAACAAGGTAACTCGTGCAACTTGTTACAGTACAGGCACATGAATAACTGTTTCCAGAATAAAGAAAGCAAGGAAAGTGAAGAAGAAATGTAGCACATAGGACACATAAGTGGTGACAGAAGCATGATGAAAGATGTTGTTGTAGTGATAACACTGATTGCATTATGATAAGGAAAAATGAAAATAAGTTACCAACTGGTCAGTTTACACAGCTGTTTTAAATAATGAGGTTCATTGAGATGGAAGTTATTAGAGATCTCCAAGTTAAGGGATATGCATCTTTAAAGAATCAGTTACAAGGTAATTATCCATAGTTAGGAAGATATGTATCACCACCATTTCACAGATATACGCCTTTCTTATTTAGTTCTACTTCATGCTTAAAAATGCAAAAATTGTCTTGCTAGATGAGTCCAAAATAGCATCGCTGCTTGTGTGGATGTCCAGATACTGTTGGACTTGGACGACATCCCCTACTACCTAACAACGTTAGCTGGGGTCCAGCAAAATCTAGAAGGCCACAGGTTCTACATCTCTGGTCTTAAGAATACTGTATTCTTAAAGAAGCAGTTTTTTTCCAGTTCTCAACCTTAGAATATTGTTAGCAACATAAAAAGAGCCCTGGTAAACGAGTTCAAAGGTTTATCTAAGCCAATTCTGTTTAAACTTGAGGAACCATATATTTTCAGACTACAACTCCCAGAAGCCCTAGTTAGCACAGCCAATAAGTCAGAGCTGCTGTGAGTGGCAGTCCAGGAAGTTACTGAGTCCCAAGTTTCAGAAACACTGAGCTCATCCAACAATTTGTTTACAGAAGCAGTTAGATCAATGTTTCTGCGGAGTTCACAACCATAGCATAATGGCAACAATCTTGCCTTGTCACTTTCTCCCACTTCAGAGCACTTCGAAATATACAGGCTCTAAAGACATAGCTTCCATTTGATTATGACAAAATATTATCCCTGTTAATATACCTCCCACAAACTTAACACATATAAAAATCTTCTCAAAACTAGTGAATGAATTATGTAGGACAGAAACCGCGTAAATCATTTGTTTAGCAAGCAATATCTTTCTAGGGGGAAAAATATCTGTACAGCTAACCTAGGAGTATACTATATAAAATACCACTATCAAGAGGATCTCTGTAATCAGATATTTATACTTTCTTCTATGCTGCTACAACCTAAGCCTTGGAAGTTTACAACATGTGCAACAATAGGGAAATAATCGTTTATGAATGGTCTACTGCAGACATCTTGATCAGATATGTGAAGTGAAGAGAGAAAGTGCCTATGTATTGATAAATTTATAAATAGGAATAAAATATGTATGCATTACCCTGTTTCTTTGTGCACACTTGTCACTTCCATCTATGTGATACAGTGTGCTTGATACATTGTGCTAATGGCAAATTAGTCACTACATTCTTGGATAAACATTTTATTTAGGAACACTTTTGAAAATTTCATTTCTCTTGCCTAACAGAACTACTTCCAGCATTTATTTAACTACTTGGATACCAGTCCTATGTTTCCCCCTCTTTGTTTCGAAATATTACATACCACTCTGCTTTGGACATATTATATGTATTTGACATTCAGATACATAATTTTTAATGCATGTCTGCAATTGCAATGATGAGTTGGCAGGGGATACCCCACATAGATATATACGTGTCTCTTTAACACATTTAAAATAATATACATGCCATTGACAAAATCAAAGCACGTTTAAATATTACAGTTAAATGTAGGAGCTTCTTTCTTCAACTATTAGAAGGACTTCACACTAGGAACTTAGAAGCAGAAGGGGCAGAGAATTCTCAGTAAGTGACATTTAGTTGATAAGAGGTTTCAGAAAACATTCAAATACAGTTCGTACTACAATTCAGGTTAAGGCTATGGTCCTCACCTTTTATATGCTTACATGGCCTTTTGGTTGGAAATACCTTTAAGTCTTAAAGGATGCGGCTACCTGAATTAAACGGTCCTCCAAAAAACTTTGCACAATTTGTTTTATTAAAACTGCAAATATGTTCTGGAACAAAAAGTCCACAATTGCACACACACACACCCCAATTATAGCTTACAACAAAGGCAGTATTTTAAATAGCATCCTAGGAAAAGCACAGTTGATGCATGAAATACCTTCACTGCAACTAATAGTTTTCAAAGCCTGTGTTTCATTTAAAGCTGTGACTTCCCTAGATTGAACAATTTTTTTTTGGGGGGGGGGAGGTAGAGAAGACTTGCTGAATGCTTTTTCAAGGCACTACAAACAGGTTCTCTCTTCACTTATGAGGCCTAAAATGTAACATTTTTCCTTAACATGTCCTTCAACTTTATGGCAAAGAAATTCTCTGGATGATGTAACTGAACACTTCTTTGGAAAAGATGCTTTGACTGTTCATAACTTCTTTGGAGGCAATTTTAACACAACTGAGAAAAAGGGACAACTTGCCTTTGACATTTTGCTTTTAGGGAAGCAAAAATTCCAATTTAACTGTATCAGTTAAACTCCATCAGGAGACTCTATTATTGCATGGAAGGAAGCCAGCCAAGTCAGAAAGAAAAAAAAATTCCCTTTCCAATGCAAATGAAATGGATTTTCCCCTCTTGAGATTTTGGCAACCATCACCTTCACGACTACCAATGTTTGCCATGGATGCAGAAGTACACACCGTGAACTCTAAACTCTTTATTTTCTTCCCCTCTCATTAAATTGCACAGGTAATTGAGGGCATGCTGAAACAGCAACAAACCTCCGACGAGATTATTTGAGAGTAAATACAGCTCTACTACCTTCCATTCATCCACCTCCAGGATGAGTTAGTCATGCTTTACCATTCATTGAACCAATGGGAACTAAGGTGTGACCAACTTCACTCAGGGCCGGGGTGGACTATTTTTAACACACTCATGAATGCGACCCTCTCTCTCTCCATTGTTTATTTATTTATTTATCTTTAATATTTTCACCCCACCGTTCTCCTTGGAAAAGGACCCAAGATGGCTTACAATAAAGAGGGACACTATAGAAGCTGAGAACATTTAAGACATTAAGAAGAGGGAATTGGGAGAGGCATCTTAGAACATTAAAATGTAACATTAAAGCTACAAAAAGCACGCAAAAAGAAAAAGAATTCTATTACTGGGGAGGATTTAACATGGAAATCACTGTTTTTCTGAAATCAGTCTCTCTCTCTATCTCCCTACTCTGTGTGTGTGTGTGTGTTTACACACACAGACAGTCCATAAGGGCTCTGAACGAGGGTGGCAAGGGGGGGGGGGTCCCTCGGCATGGCCTGTGGAGGGGCGAGTCCCTGCGCTTGGTCGCCTGCAAATGGCAGGGAGGGAAGAGGGGGCGCCGGGCTTTCTCTCCCCGCCACACCCCCCGCCGCGGCCCTGGAACCGGTGAGAAAGCAATATCGCGGAAGGCAAACTGAGACGAGGGAAAGGAAAGCGTGAGACAACCCCGCAAACACACACCTTCCCTCCACTCCGCCCCCCCAACACCGGCCGACCCCCCACCCTCCCGCCGTTACCTGGCAACAGGAGAGGCCTGGGGTCCGCGCCCTCTTCCCCGCCCCACGCCCGTGCGACTCCTGCCCTCCTCTTCCTGCCGCCGCCGCCCCCGGTCCTCCTCACAGGGCTGCCATTACCCAGCCGCCACGGCTTTGCCCGTCGAGTCCCGCCCCTTGGCTTCCTAGCGGCCCGACCAAGGCAGGCGGGCGCCTCCCGCTTACTTGCTCCTCGCGCGCTCCGGGGGCTTTAAAGGCAGCCGCTTCCCTCCGGTTCCCCGCCCGTCCGGCTCTCCATCCAGGTCTCAAGCCCCGCGCAAGGAAAGAGGACGGCCCGTTCAGGGAGAGAGTCTTGGCCTCTCCCCACACTACCCCCCCCCCTCCGAGGACGGGAAGAGATAGTATCGCCCGAAGTACGGGCGCCGCCGAGGGCCAGAACAGCTCGCCACTTCCGTTTCCGCGAATCCAATAAATAAGGGCGCTTCTAGCGCCGACTTAAAAGGAGGTGTCGAAGCGCGCATGCGCAGGCGGGCGAGAAATTGCAGAAAGGGCTTCGGGCGCATGCGCTGTCGGGCGAGACATTGCTGAGCCTCGATCCTTTTCTCTTCGTCTTCGAGCGGGCGCTTCTCGGGGAAGACAAAGCATGGAGTTGAGCCAGAAGGGATGTTACTTCTGAAGGAGCCCTTCCCGGGGCAAAGCGCCGGGTGAGATCTCTCTGGGGCAGAGGAGGGAAATGCCCCGTGGTTTATTTCATAGGCTCTGCGGGGGGCGGGGAAGTGGCGCGTTGTCGGTGCAGTGAAAGAGAAGCGAATGCTGAGATCGGAAGCAGCACGGCTGGGGTGTGTGTGTGGAGGCCACAGGTGAGCAGCCGCATGTTGCTCTGACTTCGAATGGGAACCCCAGAGAAAGCTGCTGCGTTCGCGAGACGAGCAGTAGCTTCCACCCTACGTGAAGAACAGCTTCCATAAGATAAGTGCACACCTTCATAAGCCCTATCTTGAGGAAAGTAGGAGTGTGGAAGTTCACATAGGGGGTGGAACATTTGAGGGTTGCCTCCTGAAGTCCCAGTATAGCCATCTGTCTTCAGTACCACCTTTAAAGAGAAAGGTGAGTATAAGTGTAATCAAGGATTACTGGCTGTATGTCAAGAAAAAAGTTGACACTGAGGTTGTCCTGCGTAGGCGCATCAAGGAAGACAGGATTATCTGCAAAAGATGACAATGCTCGACAGGGTTGAAGGCAGCAGGAAAAGACGAAGATCAAATGTGAGAGGGATTGACTACCTAAAATAAGTCTCAGGCATATGTTTGCAAGAACTGAGCAGATCTGTTGAGGACAGGACATATCCCTGAAGAGTAGGTATTGATTTGCAGAAAATGCAGCAGCTTGATTATTGTCCTTCAGGCACTTGACAGACCGTATGCAATGGCATCTTGCACCAATTGCAGTGACATCTTGTTTTCTTCTGAGTTTGTCTTAAGGGTTTAACCAAAAAAGCTAATTGGCTCGGGATATGAAGAAGGCTGATACCTGGAGTGTGAAACTGTGGAAGAGAGAAGTCAAGTTGGCTCCATCCTTGTCAAGCTTCTGATGAATGGCTAAAGTAGTACTGTACTGTATTCTTCCATATGGCTCTTGGTCTTTAAACTGGGTTTAAACTTTACTTTTGGAATCTGTTTTAATTTGCTGTTAAATAATGCTGTTTTAAAATTCTGCTTTAAAGTTCTGGTTTTAAACAACATTTTTTATTTTTCCTCTTATGTCTCAGACTGTATAAAAATAACAAAAATACATCATTTTGGTTTGATCTGTCTTTTATTTATATTTATTATTGTATTTATTTATGGGATTTCTATACTGTGCCATCTGGCAGCATGGCCACTATGGGTGGTTTACAAAAGACAATCATTTAAAAAATGGAACAATATACAATGTAAAGCAAAACAAATAAAAGATACACACAACTAAATCAGCCTGATCTATTAATTTACAGAATGATACAATACGACAGTATTGGAATGTTTGAAATAAAAATACTGTTTCTTATCACGTGGTGAGGAAGCAAAGAATGATACAGAATAGTGGCAAATTTTAACTGTACAGGTTGCCTTTCACAACCTGGTTGTTTTTCGATGCATTGGACTACAGATCCCACAGTCCTCATTGAAAAATTGAATAAAAGGATTTCAAAGTTCAACTAGAAATGAAAAACAGGTGAATTCCTTATCCATGGCTGCCAAAACTGAAGACATTTTAAAGTTATGTGGAATTGCTCATTTCCGCCTGAATTCTTTTTCTCCCAAGGTCTAAATGTAAAATGTATCTAGGAAATCCTTCCTGACAGAGCAAGAAAAGGACTGTCTGGCTGTTAAGAAAGAAAACAATTTGTCTGCTGGTTTAGATCCTTAACTAAAGTAGTAATTGGCAGTTTCATTAACAACATTGTTTTTATCAATGCTCCATCATAAGCCACAAGAAATTATTCACCATTGTTATCAGATAAGGTCAGAGTATCAGGGAAGGAAAATAGAGACCTGTTTGAAAGAGAACAAATTATGTCACAGGGACAATAGTTTCAACTAAACATTGGGTGTGTTAACTGTTAGTTTCTTTAGAATGTAACAAACAATAGCATTGAAACAAATTAAAAGTGCATCTACTAATCTTAATTTAATTTTGGGGTTTCTAATAGCTAAATAAATAAGTTCTAGCATAAATGTTACAAGCTGTGTCCTTCCTAGATATGTATGTTACTTGCATGTTAAAAACATTAACTATACCTGATATTCCAAGATATTAACATTTGTTATTATAATTAGAAAACACTCATTTGTTTTCTAGCAATTATGTGCCAGAGGTTTTCGTAGACTTAAGTAAACTGTTTAGTTAAGTCATTTTAATTGGTGGCTCAGTGGATTAAGGCTCGGAAAACTGTCGGCTACAAAGTCGGCAGCTCGAATCCCGGGTGCCACACAGCGGAGCGAGCTCCTGCTGATAACACCAGCTCCTGCCAACCTAGCAGTTCAAAAGCATGTCAATGCAAGTAGAAAAATTAGTACTGCCATAAAAAGCAGGAAGGTAGAACAGTTTTTCCTTGAAGCCATGCTGGCCACTTGTCCATGTACTTGCACAACACTGGCTCTTTGGCTTGGATACAGAGATGAGCACCACCCCTAGAGTCGGACACGACTAGCACACTTGTAGAGGGAACCTTTTTAGAATGAAGAAGAATGTTACTGGCTCAGGTTCAGCATACATGAGGTTTCCCCATTTACTATTGGAATTATTTTTAGCTATACATTGATGTATAAATTAAATATATATTTTAAATATTTTTATATACTGTATTCAATGTATATTTTTATTCTGACACAAGCTGTGTCCTGTATACATCCTTCTCCCCCACATGGGATCCATTATGATTGAAACAAAAATGGTAGCAGCAGGTAGGGGGGCAGAGTCATGTGGGCTCGCCTTACAGAGAACTGTTTAGGGCTTTATAGGTTAGAACCAGCACCTTGAACTGCATCCAGAACTGGATCGGCAGCCGATGGAACTGCTGTTGCAAAGGGGCTATATCATCCCAGCAACCAGTCCCACTCAGCAATCTGGCTGCCATATTTTGAACCCCCTTCAGATTCCTCACAATTTCCAATAATCCAGCTAGGATGTAATTAAAACATGTGTCAATGTGACCAGATCAGACCTCTCTGGGAAAGGACACTGCTGGTGGAAATGCACTCCTGGCCACTGCTGAAATCCTTTATCTGCCACCTGCTGGAGCAGGAGATCCCTGGCATGCACATGGGGCCTGAGCCTACCACGGACTCCTTCATGGCCATCATGGGAGGCAAGACTGAGAGCATCATTCCGCACAACACGCTAGTAGCAGTTGATCACCACTGGCCTTTTTGCAAGCTCAACACCTTTGGAAAGGCTTCCCTCAACAGGTTCTTGCATGCCTGGCTACCCAACCCAGTTCTGGACAGCATCGGCATCACTGACACCCCTGGAATCCTGTCAGGAGAAAGCAGTGGATAAGCAGAGGCATTCCCACAGTCCAGGACCTAACTGCAGAGTTTATCCAATACATACAGTATCAATTAAACTAATGATTTCATCTTGCCTATTATGTTTTAATTTTAAACACCTGACCTTTTCTGATCCAAAAAACTAGCCAAAAAAGGATCTCACCCTGCAAATCAGCAGATCCCCTCCGAGGGGTCGTCCAAAACACGGAAGGTGGTGGAGTCTCCTTCTTTGGAGGTTTTTAAGCAGAGGCTGGGTGGCCATCAGAAATATTGTGATGGGGTTCCTGCATGGCAGGGGGTTTGGACGGGATGGTCCTTGAGGTCTCTTCCAACTCTATGATTCTATGAAAGAATAGGGGGGGGGCACCTCCAAGTGGGACGAACGCTAAAAAAGAAAGAAGAAACACCTTTTTTCTGATCCCAAAGGCGTAAAATAAAATAAAATAAAAATCCAATAAATAAATAAATAAATAAATAAATATCCAGGCGGGGCGAGAGAAGGATTCTACCTGGATCTCTGGAAAGCAAGACCCATGAGAGTCAACGGGCGCGCACCAGCCTTTCTGAAACCCCACCACCCCCTTCTCCTCAGCAAGCCTTCTTAAGGCAGCGTATTTCGGCCACCTCAGCGAAAAGGGGCCCGCGGGGGGGGAGGGAAGAGGCTTGAATCCTGAGGGGCGCCCCTCGTCAGACAAGCCGAAATGACGCAGCCCTCCGGCGGGAGGTCTCGGAACCCTCTGTCTCTTTCTCTCTCTCTTTCCTCGTCGTCGTCGTCCCCTACCAGGCCGGCCGGCCGGCGGGCGGAGAACGCAGCGACCCCATTGGGCCTCCCGCCGCACCCAGCCAATCAGGAGCCCCTGGCGGTTGGCGCGAGCGGCGGCGGCCGTTGGGTTCCGCCAACGACCAATGGGGGTTGGCCCGGAGCGGGTGGGGCGGGGTGGTTTGCGAGATGGGAGGAAAGGAGTGGAGTGCGGGGGGGGGCAGCAGCTTCCCAAGCCGAGCCAGGAGAGTCGTGGCCACGCCCCCCTCGCTTCTCCTCTCCTCTCCTCTCCCTCCCTCCCTCCCTCAGGCGAGCGAGGCAGGCAGGCGCGGCGCCGGCCGCCATTTCCTCAGCAACCCCCCCCACCCTGCGGTGACGGCGCGGCGGCATCAGCGCTGACGTGGGGGGCGACGCGCGGCCTGGCCCGGCCCAATCCCTCCTCCCGAGCCGGCTTTCCCCTGTGACGGGGGCGCCACGTCCTCGGGTGAGTCGCAGGAGGGGGCGGGGACAAGGCGCCAGTTGCGCAAAGGCGGCGGCAGCGACGAGGGCCTGCCCCCCCCTCCGGAGCAGAAAGGGCGGCCGCGGGCGTCGTCGCTCTTCCGGTCGCGGGGTGGCGGGGGGAGGAGGAGGATGAAGGGGGGACGGGTGATGAGGGGAGGGGGAGGAGGAGGGGGGTCACGAGGGTGGTGGTGGCGCAAATGCGCGGAATGGGAGGCTGACAAAAGCGTGGCTTTTATTTTCCCCCGCTAGCGTGTAAACAAGCGGGAAAGGACCGCGAGGGGGGGTGCAATATATTTTATTTATTTATTTATTTAAGCCTATATATATATATATGTAAAATTTGAAACCGGAGGCTCTCCGTGCTCTGCCCTGGGCGACGCCGTGGAAGGCGAGGGGGCTTCTGCGCATGTGCAGAGTGGCTCGGCTCTTATCTCGCTCTTTCGAGTCCGGACGCGGTTTTTTTAAGGGAGGCTTGGCTTCACTCCCTAGCCGGGAGTTTGGTGGGGTTTTTTTTCTTGTCCTATTCCTTCCTCCTCACATTATAAAAAGGCTGGAGGGAAAGCAGCAGCAGTAGTAGAAAATGTTTGTTGTAGGGGTTTACTCTATTTATTATTTATTTGTTTTCGAGTATTTGTTTAAATTAAATTATTTATTTTACCCCGTCTTTCTCCTTGGAAAAGGACCCAAAGTGGCTTACAGCAATAATGAATGATAATATACAGTCCAGTACCATTAAGACATGTTCACGTATTGAGAACAGACCATTGAGGGACATCTTACAGCATTAATGGACATGTACAGTACTGGATATGTGTATATTATATACACCTGATATAAGCTCCACTGGGTTTGTTTATTTATTTATTTTAGAGTATTTTTACCCTGCCTTTACAGAGGGCAGTTCTTTGGGAGGCAGGGAAGAAGTAGGTTTTGTTTTTTTGTTTTTGGCAGGTGGATCCGGTTATGTGTTTATTGAGGAGTAAGCCCAACTGTGCTCAAAAGGGGAGTTTATTCTCAGTTTGCTGTAGAACTGGAGCTGGACACAACAAGCGTCCTCGTTCTGGAATAAATCTCAGAGTATTAAGTGGAGCTTGCAGGGGTGGAGAAGATGTGGCCTGCTGGATATTGTCAGGATATCAATCCCGTTATCCCTTAAAATTGGGCTGCCTGACAAAATTTGGAGGTCACATATTTCTTATTTTGGGCTGGGGCTTAGCAGATAAAAGTTCTGGCTGAAGTGCATTATTTCCCCCTAAAAAGGACCCAAGGCAGCTTACAACAATTAGTAACCATGGATATGCAATACTCTAATTCAGTGGTTCTCAACCTTCAGCCTTCCAGATGATTTTAGACTTTCGTTTCCAAGTTCCCTGATGTTGGCTGAGGTTTGTGGGAACTAGAAATTGGGAATGGCTGGTTCTAACTAATGTTGTCATTTCCTTCTTTTACAAACTATCTTCTTTGGTGCTATGTGGGATGAAATTTTTGAGAACAAAGATATAGTAATTTAAGCCCTCGCTTAGGCTAGCTCAGAAAGAGACAGGGGCATGATACACTGGTATAAGAGTCGGTGTATTTATTAGTGGCACGTTTGCTTCAGAAGTACAAGTGAGGCTGGGCATGGAAGAGTTGTCTGTAAAATGAAGGACACACCAGTGTGATCCAGTGGCAGACAGTTTGTTTCAGGCTATGCCACTGCTGTAGGTTTGTTGTGTGGTAAACCTTCCGTGGGCTATAGGAATAAGTATGGAGAGTATAAAGTGCAGTAACAGTTTAAAGTCCTGTAAAAGTTATAACAGTATCAACCCAGATAATAGAATACCTGAGTGCTGGTGACAGGTGGGGTAGGGATTTTTTTCTTGTCTTTTGGGAGATATTTTTAATTCTTCAATGTGATGTAACTATTGAAACCCTTATGGTTCAGTGTTGCATAATAGAGTATACGGTATTGCTTTGCTTGTGTTCTAGGCTGCTGTTATGAAATACCAATGTTTAGTTGAAATCAACCCTGTTTCTGAGTAGGCATGCTTCAGATTATATTCTGTTTGTATGTCCCATATACGTTCCATGAAATACCTTACAATCTACAAAACAGAGTGCAGGAAACAAGGGGCTTCCTTGTGTACAAGTGAGGGAAGGATATTGCACAAGAAACCTATCAGTTCATCTTGAAATATAAAGTATCGGATGGGGCTGAGTGATACAGCAACAAGGACCAAAAATGAGGGTTAATATTTTATATAAATGAACTTTATGGTTTGCCCATCTGTGCAAAGGTAGGTAGAAGTAGAATCTACTTTTGAATTTCTGTATGTGATCTTGCTGTGGTTTATATAAGGATGCTGTTTGTTTTTGTAGGATCACTTTTTGGCAGTAAACTTGGTTTAGATCAGATTTATGAAAGTGTTTTCGTATTTTCCTTCAATTCTTTGAAACAGGGACTTAAAATGTGTAGCCTGCATACTGTAATTAAACTGTAAACCACCCAGAGACTACTTGAAGTGGTATGGGGTGGTATATAAGCAGAACACTTTGCTTTGCTTTTCACAGGGGGCTTACAGATGCCATGTCAGCAAATAATTGCTGTTCTCCCTAGTATTCTTTTAGAAGCAGGATGTTTAGTAGTCTCTTTATGGGGGAGTTAGTGAACCAAGACCTGATCTACTGGAAGTTCATATAAGTAAAAATCCACAAGATGTGTTTAACTTACAGAAAAGTCACCTCTTATACAGTACTGTATATAGAAGCTTGTAACCAGTATATTGAAATAATAGCAGAAGCAGTGCTGGAGATCTAAAAACAAGGTATTGGGCCTGGAGGGGAAAGATCAATTTCACATAGGCTTTGTTACTTACAGCAAAACTAACAGTTCTAGGAACAAAGGAGCCTGCTCTCTACAGGGTCAGATCCGTAATCTGTGTAGTTCACTACTGTAAGATCTGACTGGTAAAGTCCAGGCTTTCAAGCAGAATACTTTCCCACTCTTACCTGGACATCTCTGGAATTTCCTGGTGGTTTCTTGTGCAAGTTCTAACCAGATCTGACCCTGCTAAATGTCCCCTATCACAAAAGGTTTCAGGATGGTATGAAACTGGCACTTGGAACTAACAGGTTTTTGCCAGTAAGACTTGGTTTCTTTAAGAGGCCCTTAGAGAAGTGAAAGGTCAGAATTGAAACAAGTTTTCCTTTCACAGTGCGGTCCCTGGGGTGAAGTTGGTCAAATTGGACAGCAACCCTTGATTGCATGTAGGGTAAAAAAATGTTGGGGAGTGTATAAAAGATGGATTTCTGGTACTGTATCCTAATAATAAAGCCTGACCATGTATCATGGAGTTTGGATCTTTCCTCAGTCATGTTTGCTGCATAGCAAATTGTAAGCAATTGTTATGAATCCCCCTTGTATCTGAATTATGGGTATGTTTAGTTAGTGTGTTTAGCTGGGTTTTGGACATTAAAAAAACACTACAGAATGTAAAATGAAACAACTTTGTGTCAATGTGTTCCATTGTACTTAATAACAATGCAAGGTTAACTAAGGCAGCTTGTCAACTGCCTGTTTTGAGTTGTTCTGTAGCTTGGTACTGAGGCTTCTCGAGCCAAGCTCAGATGTTATGGAGTGGTCCTCATAACATCTCATATGCCACGAAACACCAGAAGCTAAGTTTGACACCTTTAACTTTGCACTTGGACATTTCCTGGCCTAGAGCACAGCTCTACTCTTGCAGAGGACTGTACATAGATGGCTGCACTATTAAGATTTGAATATCAGCATGTAAAAAACAGGGTTTATAATGAGCAGTACAGTACAGTAGTTTGGGACTAGGATTTCAGATGCTTTCTAACACAGCAAAAACAAAGTAAATGTATTTTCCTTGCCTAGCCAAAAGTACTTAAAGGAAAATCTCCTTCTGTTTACTGTGCCCATAAATGGAAGCTGTGATGAGCCATGACACTTTAGTTTTGCAAAAAGCCTGTACTTAGGAAGAAACAGAACTGTTACAATATTCTTGTTTTGTATGTTACCAGCTGCTATTTTTCATTCATTCATTATTATCATTATTACATATTTGAATCATTTTGTGGTATCCAGCATATCATATAGCTGTTACTCAGAAGAACATTGTGTTAAGTAAAAATATGTATATCTGATGTCTCGTGTCTTCCTGCACCCCCGTTCTTGGGGCATTTCGTCTTCTTAAAATAAAAATTATCCAGCTTTGTGACATTTTTTCTGTGTTAAAATTATTCCACGTTTGTAGTGGTGTTTTTTTTTATTTATTATTATATTTGTACCCCGCTTATCTTCGGTTCGGAACTCTAAGCGGCTTACACTGTGCAACAAGTGCCAAATAATACAATTCAACAATAGAATAGAAACAAAAAACATAAGACAAACAGTTAAAACCTAATGCATCCAACAAACCGACAGTACCAGACTGTCAACCCAAGCGAGTCTAACTAAGCAGACCACCCCATCAGGAGTAAACAGTCCTCGCTGGGTATAAGATGGCGGGACTCATGGGGAAAAAAAAATTAATAAAATAAATCAGGGCTCACCAAAGGCCTCTCGAAATAGATAAGTTTTTACAGCTTTCCGAAAGGCCAGCAGGGACTCTGCAGAGCGCACTTCGCTAGGGATGGAATTCCATAAGGAAGGGGCTGCCACCGAGAAAGCCCGGTTCCGGGTGACCGACTTCCGGGCCTCTCGAGGGGTGGCAACCCGCAGCGAGTGCGCTCGCATGGGCCTGACAGATGTTCTAGGGCAGTTGGGTATTTGTCTTGTAACACATGTCTCCGAATGATTTACAGTATGTAAGAATCATGTGGCAAATAAACTGGCCTTTATCAGGAGACAAATGTATAGAATTTACCAAAGAAAGTTGGAAATCTGCTCAAGTGAGAAAATGGTAGTATTGTTTTAAATGCCTTGATGTATCACATATTCTTCCTTGTACTACATATACACAGTCAAATGTTATTTTTTGAAATGTATAAAGCATTTCGTGTTCTGTTTTTCTTTTCTGACCTGAAGAGTGTGTTTTATATAATACTTCTCAAATCTCTTGGGTGTGATTGAACAAAAGCCTTTTCTCTTGTGTCGCTATGGTTCTGCTTGATTTTTAAAGTAAACCTTCTGTAACATGTTCGTTGCTATGGTAGTAATTGTGACATCACAAATGGAACATAACTCCACTGCAAGGTTCAGTAGAAGAGCGTGGTCTGGAGAAGAAGGAAGTCCTTTTAAAAAAATCAATCATAATGAGCAAGTGTGGCAAAAAACAGCATGCAAGAATTAACGTAAGGTAGTAATTGCATATTTAGTTAGTATTAACATTTATTTCTGCACTACAGGTATTTGTCATGTGACAAACACAGTGGCTCATAAGCCTAAGCACAAACATAGATCTTGCTATGTAAAAGCTATGTATGCATACATGCGTAGGTAAATAAGATGATTGCTTTGAGTTGGCTCAAATCAGCAAAGAAGTTGAGATTATGGGTTAAATTAAATAGCTGTTTATATTCAAGGCCTGGAAGATGGGATCTGTTTTTCTGGGAAATGGGCAATCCAGTGCAAATGTAGTATGGAATGTTTTTGATATAGAGTTGCAAGTGCCCCAAACTTGAGTGTAGTTTGTCTTTTCACATACCAGCTCTTCATGCAAATAAATGCGTATGGTTCTAATCATTGACAATGTTTTCTTTATTGGGAAAGGAGACTGATACAGGATGTGCTTTATGCTATAAACATGTTCCTGCCACAGATATGACACTGAACCTCTTACCTTACAGTAAGCTGGTTGTACAAGCAGATATTTTTTTCTAGATTGGAAACCTGTGAAGCAACAGGAAGGTCCTTGAGTGCCTTTTTAAAGCCTGGAATGAAATATTTACTTATGAACTGCCCTAGAACAGTAATAATCAGAGTCTCCTAAAACTAGGGATGAAGATTACACTACGCTGAATCAGCCTCTCCTTTCTAGGTGCTGGATTTATTTTATTCAAATTATTTATATTTTGCCTTTCTCCCCATAGGGGACCCAAAGTGATTGACAACATGCAAAATAAGAAATTTAAGAACACTAGATAGCAGATTTCAAAAAAACAGTTGTACATTAAAAATGAAACATGTATAAAACAATTCAGTAACATTTAAAAGCAATCCTGAGATAACGTACCACTTAAAGGCTTGCCTGAAGAGCAAGGTCTATCCCTGATGATGGAAGGAGAAGATGAGGGGGTCAACCTCATGTCCCCACCATGTGAGCTTGGTAAGATGGTAGAACCTTGAGAAGGGCCTCTCAAGAAGATCTTAAAAGCCAAGATTTTATTTATTTATTTATTTATTTATTTGGATTTCTATACTGGCTATATTTACTGCCCATGTATGTACAAAGCTACTGTGGGTAGTTTACAACAATAGAAAAAGGCTGTGGTGATAAAATTGTCCAGATAGCCTGGATTCAAGCCATATGGGCTCTGTCTTGCTGCTAGCCTATGAAGGTAATTACTAGAAAAAGTGTCCAGTTTTACCAGGTGAAAAGGCCTAGCCTGTCTGAAGTTTCCTGTTCACGCACTCATTTACGAGACAGGCTATGATCGGGGCCTTTGCTTTGAAGAACAAACAGACTGAGTGACTTCTAACAGTTATTATGCACTTGTACCCAGTGCCAACTGTTTAATACTCTCGTTTTTGAAGTGACATATTGCAGCTCTTTTAGCTTGAGCAAATCATAAAACAGTGGAACTAACATGCGCAACGCAAACATCTGCACTTTTCAAAGACTGCATTATTTGCCACAGTGCTCTGCTCCTTCTCTATGTTCCATCTGCATTCAATCCCTGAACCACAGAGTGGCTCCTCAGAAATGGAAGGTGCGAGTCTGACCACCTAGACAAGTGCATACATGGCACACACCTTGTAAGCAGAGTAGTATATTATGAAATATGTCACCTACAAACAACTTGAACCCTTGTGCTCCAAGATGGGACATTTTAATCCCCCAGAGTCATGTTTAGATGCAGAATTTGTTCTTTGACATTGCTCCTGGAGAGTCATAAAAAATATTCCTGAGTTTTAGCTACTGGTTGTTAGCTTTTTACCCCGGCCATGAGCATGGATTGGAACAGAAAATGTCCCATGTGTGGGTTTTGTTTTTTTGGGAGACCTGTGACTTTGAGGAACAAGTAACAGAAAGTGATTGCCAGGAGATTGGGCTTTTGTGTAGAGGTGGGAGGAGATGTTGGAGTTCTGAGTGGGTTCCAGGAAAATGAAACATGACCATACAGCTCTGGCCAGAAATCACACCTAATGCCCACTGCTAATCCCATAGACCCAGGGATTCTTGTGAGCAGATAATGTACAGCTCCTCAGTACCATTTTTAAAACAGGTTACTAGGGTTGTTGATGTCAACACCACATTCTGACCTTCATCCTGTATGATGATGTAAAATGTAAAGGATCACGGAGCACCATTTTCATAGAGTGAAAGATGATGCCGCTTTGTTCTTGCTCTCAGGAATGCTTTTTACCCCCAAAAGATTGGTTGAATTGCTCACCTAGTGACCCCATGTTCTTCATTCCGGAAGCCATTTTTGCTCATTCCCTAATTCTGTTTGGCTAAGCCTGTAGGTTTGCCTGAACAGCATGGGACAGTTTAAGGTTTCTATTTTTATACAATCTCTTTTAAAGTGGTTTAGACACAAAAATAAATAAAAAATATAATAGTTTTAAAGGTCAAAGCACAAGATATAGTAAGACATGGAGGTATAAGATACACATCAAAAATTATAGGGAAACAGCTATAACTCGTTTGACCTTTTAGGTAAGGATTCAATAATATGAAAGGATCATTGTTTCAGTAGTATTAGTAAAACAGCAATAATCTTTCAGCAAAATCATTTTTAAAGGGTCTCATAAACACCAATACAGTATTCTTAACAATATTTCCTTTCAACATTGGGTGGTGGGGAGGAGAAACTGTCAAGTTGCACCTCACCTCAAACTTTTAACTCTGTTTTTATCCACTTTGCTTACAAGCCAAAAATATTTTAAAATCCCAGAGAGCAACACATTCTTAAAAATAAGTTGAAAAAGCAACATAAAATGTGACAGTGCATCACAAAAAGATAATGTGAAAGAGAAAGGCTTGCATGAACAGGAAAGATTTAGAATATAAGCTAGACCAAGTAACTTGTGAGGCATGCCACAATTTACCTCATCAGTGGAAATATCTTGCTCCAAGAAAATGTTGATTCTTGATCAAATGATATCTCAGTTGAGGTCTTTTCTACAGGAGAGGTTATTCACATGTTAAAAGCCGTGTTTTTTGGCTAATAGTAAATGTAGGAAATGGTCTGCACATCAAAACCCTAAAAGAAATAAGCCGCAAACAGGACACCAAGCAGCACCTGTTTATTGATATGTTTGTGCAAAAAGGGTGTCTATACCACAGGGGCAGAAGGCACACTGAATAGAATTCAAGCACATTATTCCCCTTACTCAGCTGCACTCTCTTTGCTTAGTGCTGATTGGACTCAGCTCTATGATTCCCATTCTTCCCAGTACTCCTCCTTCATAGAGCTACTTAGGATGTGTTCATACATCACATGTATATTGTGTGTGTGTGTGTGTGTGTGTTGTGTCGTTATAGTCGTGACCGACTCTTCGTGACTCCATGTCCATGGGTTTTTCTTGGCAGGAATGCTGGAGTGGCTTGCCAGTTCCTACTCCAGGCGCCTACAGCACCTGGTATTCCCTGGTGGTCTCCCATCCAAGTACTAACCAGGGCCGACCCTGCTTAGCTTCCGAAATCAGGCAAGATCAGATGTGCTTAGGGCATCTAGGCAGCTCTCACATGTATATTACAATTAGGCATTTGTATATGCATGGTGTGTTCCTAAATATTCATAAGACTATTAAGCAAGCTCAAAAGCATCCTACCCTGGAGTTGTCTCTTGTTCTGTCTCCCGACCAGAGTTGCAGTGTCAAGGCTGTCCTGAAGCCCTAATCTTCTCAGGAATCTGCAGAAACTACACTCTTTGTTTCTCTCATAAATATGCTTGGATGATTTTACAGCGTAAGAATTTATACTCTTGTTTTTCTTTATCGGTATTTCCCCTCATTTTTAGGCAAATGACCATGGAAACAGGTGAATCACAACAAGATGGAAGTACTGCAGAGTCTGTTGCAGAAAGTGATTCTGCAAATATACAGACGCCACCTGGCCAAAATCAGATCTCCTCTATAGCTCAGGTAATTTAAAATGTATACGTCATAAAAACCCTGCCCAACTAGACCATACTTGCCGATAAACAATACAGTCTCTACCTTCAATCCTATAATGCCCTCACCTTTGTGATGTAGACCGTGTTGTGGATCTAGTGTCAAAAAGTAAAGTGGGAAATCTCATCCAAGTGCAATTGCTGCTTTATTGTGCAGTCTGTACTTACAGTGTGAAGTGACAACTAGACCAAATGAATCAAGACATTTGGTCAGTCAGCTCCTTGTAAGTTTTATTGATTCAGTGGGCCTTAACTAGGTACGTCTGAAGTTCTGCTATTTGCCATTGCCTTCTACATTATTATTATTATTATTATTATTATTATTATTATTATTATTATTATTATCGATCTAATCTATCTAATCTATATGTCTATCCATTTATTGCAGCATGTTGTGAAGTCGATTCTAACTTATGGTGACCCTTGCCAGGATTTCCTAGTATTGAGTACTCAGAAGTGATTTAGCATTCCTTTCCTGAGATGCTCTGGGATTATGTGACCTGCATTTGTCTGATGTTTTCTGGCATTACTCAATATTTCCCCTTCTACAGCAATAATGGGAGCGGTATAGAAATCAAAGAAATAAAATAAATCCATTTTGTAATGCTATAAAATTTTGTTTCCCACTTGGCTAAAATTGTCCTGTAAGCTGCTTGTTTCTAGTAACAGGCAACTGGTGTAAGCATTTAAATGCCAGCGCTGTAGCTGGTTCCCCTTCTGTCACTACTTCTAGCGCTGCTGCAATCTCCACTTGAGTGACCTGGCAAATATTCATGAATGTAATGTGGGCATAGGAAGAGGTGCAGCTATCCAATATTGTGATTTATTAAAAGGCAGGAACAAATGGGTTCCTTAGGGGTTTCCCCCCCCCCCCAGCTGAAATTGTTTCAACACAAAAATGTAATCTAAATTCTAAAAACAAGATGAAAGTTATGAAAGATATGAAAGGTGCCTTGGAGACTACCTCCAAACTTTATAAGCATTATAAACCTATAATTAGGACATGCATCATGTAATTAAAAAGTTATATATATATATATATATATGTTTTGATGCGATTTTTGTACCAGACACCGTAACATGAAGTTACAGTATTCCACCTCCTACTTTACCACGGTTGAATCAAGTAGATGTAGTCATTGCCCTTGTCATGTTTTAATACCAGTCTAGCATAAAGAATTGCTTGGAGAACTCATGGATTATTAGTACAGTACCGATGTTTCAATGGGTGGAGTGTTGTATTAAGATAAAAAAGACCAAGATTCCCTTGAATGTAAATGTTGGATTCACAATCTGATTTTTGGCAAATTCATAGTTCCTACTCTTTTATTGTTCTTTGAAAAGCTTTTAAAATCTTCTTTAATACATAGCAATTTTAAGTTGGGTACTCAGCTAATGTTAATAAACTATGTTTGCTCACTTTTTTGTTTCAACCAACCAGTCCTTTTCTCTTTTTACTGGAGTGAGTTTAGAACATTCTGTAATGTTCTAAATGGAAAAGCAATGTCAGTGATACTTGAAATCCCTGTTCTCAGTATAATGGTTAGTAATAATAGGTACAATCATTACAGATTACGATAGTAAAAAAAAAAGGCACATATTTTAAAGGCTTAATCCCAAACTGGAGACTTCTTTGCCAGGTGTTGACCAGGAATTTCTAGCTGGATATCTCCATTGGCTGATGTATTTGTGACATGTTTCACTAATATAATAGGTTTCCGTAGCGGGATCAGCAACTGGAAGAGGATCTCCCTCTGTAACTGTAGTGCAATTGCCTTCTGGTCAAACCGTCCATGTTCAGGGAGTGATTCAAGCCACCCAGCCTTCAGTTATTCAGTCACCACAGTTACAGTCTGTTCAGGTTAGTTGTGCTTTCTGTATTTTGCTCCAGGCTTTGCTTCATGTGGCTTATTGGAACCTTATCTCTGAGTCAACCATGGATGGAAGGAGGTTTACTTTACAAGACTGGTCTAGTTTTTATAACTACTTCTTTTGTGCTCCATATTTCTTTTGTTCCTATCCAGATATTCTCCTAGTACTAGTGTATTCTTGTTCGTGTTGGTTGGCGAGAAGTTTGGAGATGCTGTAGCATTATACTAGAGCAGTGGAGGCAAACCTTTGGCACTCCACATATTTTGGACCACAACTCCCAGAATTCCAAGCCTAGATTGCCAGTGGCGAAAGACTGTGGGAGTTGTGGTCCAAAACATCTGGAGTGCCTAGTACACCACTGTACTAGAGTATAGACCAGTGGTTCTCAACCTGTGAGTCCCCAGGTGTTCCTAGACTACAACTCCCAGAAGCCTCCACCACTCCCTGTGCTGGAAGGGGTTTCTGGGAGTTGTAGTCCAGGAACATCTGGGGACTCACAGGTTGAGAACCACTGGTATAGACAGACTGTTCAGAATCCTGTTCGCTGGTTACGCTGGTGTGAGTGCGGAGGCATAAACTGCAGCACCTTTTTTCTGCTAGTTAAAAACTTACTGCTCATATCCCTTGTTGTGTGGGCATAGTAAGAGATGAAAACAAGAAAACATTAACTAGTAGTAATTAATAGCTGTAGTTAATGCCATTGCACTTATACTAATGGAAATAACCAATAGGATTCTGGCTAGTTATGTGGTCCACAGACCTCGGTGTACATTTTTTTCTCTTTATTAAAAAAAACCCTATGTTTTTGCTCTTAGTGATTATAGAAGAATGCACAAGTTTCTTGTCTCTTTCTGTCTCCACTTTTGATTCTTGTAGCTAACTTTTCACATTCTCTGCTACAGTGGTCCCCCGTCCTTTTGCGGTTCATATACTGTGGTCCCACTATATTGCAGGATCGTAGTATATGAAAAAAGCCCCCCTGGCGTAAGGCCCAAAGGCTGTTTCTGGCCACCCATACTTACTTCAGGACTGGCACTGCCCTTAACGGGCCTGGGAAGGCCCTCGCAGGCCCTGTTGGGGCAGCACCAGGCTGGGGGGGGTTAAGTACAAGAGCCCCGAGTTAGGCCCCCCAGGCCCGATCTGACCTGCATCCACATATCGCAGATTTTCAGTTATCGCGGGTCGGGTCAGGTCCCTAACCCCCGTGATAGGCGGGGGATCACTGTATTATATTTTTATTACAGTATATTTTTGTCAATTTCCTTGCTGTCTAGTACCATGCCATGAAAGCTGTTCTGTCACTATTTCCATTTTGTTTCTTTTTCCCACTCATGCAATTACAACGGTACCTTGGATTATGAGCATAATCTGTTTTGGAAGCATGCTCGTAAACCAAAATACTTGTACTGTACTGTATATCAAAGGAAATTTCCCCATAAGAAATAATGGAAAGTTACCTGATCCATTCTGGGGTCCCAGTTTCCATTACAGTGATCCCCCGCCTATCGGTAGGGTTAGGGACCTGACCTGACCCGCGATAACTGAAAATCCGTGATATGCAGATGCAGGTCAGGTCGGGTGTGGGGGCCCTAACTGGGGGCTCTTGTACTTACCCCCAGCCTGGCACTGCCCCGAATGGGACTGCAAGGGCCTTCCCAGGCCTTCTGGAGGCCCCTGGGAAGGCCCCCGCAGGCCCATTCAGGGCAGCGGCAGTCCTGGGGTAAGTATGGGAGGCCAGAAACAGCCTTTGCCCCTTACCCAAGGGGGGCTTTTTTCATATAATATGGTCCCGCAATATAGCGGGACCGCAGTATATGAACCGTGATAGGGCGGAGGACCGCTGTACTATATATCCTATGGGAAAAATTGCTTCGGCTGGGAGCCGCAGCAGCCTCTGGAGCTCGCCCTGAGCCTAGTGCCGCCCGAGGCTAGATTCGGGACGCAATGCAGAGGACACAGCCAGGTGGCACTGGGCTCGGATCGCGCTGCAGAGGCCACGGACCAGCAGCACCGAGCCTGGGGTGCCCGTCGGAGGCTGTGGACTGGCAGCGGCGGGCCTGGGGTGCACTCTGTAGGGTAGGCCGTAGATGGCCAGTGCTGAGCCTAGGGCAAGCTACAGAGGCCCAGCGCATGCTCACACGGGTTGGAAGTCGCTTCTAGTCAGTGCCAGGTCTGGCCTATTCTGGGCATCACTGAGCCCGTGGAGAGCTCCGGAGGTCACTTCTGGTCCACCAGAAGTAACTTCTGGCTCTGGACTGCTGGACATCACTTCTAGTCCGTGCTGAGGTCTGGCAAGCCTGGCGTAGACCCACTGTACGGCCTGGAGGCCTGTTCCGGGCAGCGCCACGCCTGGGGAGAGGTCCAGAGGTGAGCTTTGATTGCAAACCGGAGCAATGCTCACAACCCATGGCAAAATGTTACTAAAAATACTTGCAATCCAAGGTACCCGTTAACCGAGGTACCACTGTGTACAATTTTACAGATTGCCCTCCAGTGTTCTGTCTGCCAGATACAAATATTTGTCACCAGTAATATTTTTTTTCAGATTTTGCTTCTATCTGCAAACTCTTTTCTTACCTTGCTTGCCTCTAATCTCCTAACTTATATGGACACAGTACTAATGCTGTATGTTGTACAGCTTCTAACAGGCAACACTACATACTGTACTTTAGTCTTCCTTTCTTATGCATGAAAATAGGCATTAATGTGCACATAGTATCCCTGTGTTTTCACAGCAGTAAAGTCACTTCATCAGTAGAATGTGAGGTGTGTGTTAGAACCACTACATTTGTGGCAAGGAACTTAAGTGAAAATTATGAGCCAAGTCATAACACCTCTCTCTGTATATCCTTAGCAGTAAATCTGCAAAGCACTTCCACAGTTATTCTCAGAGGTAAAACATTATCACAGTTCTGTAGTAGAAAATTATATCCTGTGTTGGCGGTATGATAACAGTTAAGCATTCTTTTAAAAATGTAGAAACTTATGTGTAAAAGGCTATCAGTTTTATTACCAAAGTTGAAAACCAAGCAATACATTTCTGCAATGTTCTTATTTTAGGTAGCATCAGCTACTAGTGCCGATGAGTCCACAGAGTCTGAAGTTGTAATTGATTCTCAGAAGCGAAGGGAGATACTTTCAAGGAGGCCTTCATATCGGTAAGCTGTAGTAGTAACAAGAGCAGTATTATTATTATTATTTTTTTGGTTTATGTTTAAAATGAGTCAGTGTTCCACTTTATTGAGTCAGCTTTTTAAAATGCATGTGTATATATATTTATTTGTGTCAGAAAAATTCTGAATGAACTCTCTTCTGATGCACCTGGTGTCACGAAGATTGAAGAAGGGAAGCCAGAGGAAGAAGGAGCACCTTCTGGCATCCCTGCCATGGCAGTGCCAACCAGCCTTTATCAGACGAGTACTGGGCAGTACAGTATGTATGCTATACTAATAGACTACTTAACTGTTGCTCATGAAGGCAAAATGTAACACTCAAACATCATAAAAAGAGGCATTTGGGTTCAGAGAAAGAAAGAATACATCTTCACTAAGTGTGAAAACAGTGTTTAGTTTTATAGAGCCAGCACTTAAAAGTGCAATTTAGTTTTCAAGAAATGTTTGTGTGTGTGTTATGTCGTTACAGTCGTGACCGACTCTCTGTGACTCCATGTCCATGGAGTTTTCTTGGCAGGAATACTGGAATGGCTTGCCAGTTCCTACTCCAGGCGCCTACAGCACCTGGTATTCCCTGGTGGTCTCCCATCCAAGTACTAACCAGGGCCGACCCTGCTTAGCTTCCAAAATCAAGCGAGCTTGGATGTACTTACACCTTGCAAAAGAGTTAATCTGTTTGTGTCTGTTTGTTGCTGCTGTGCTACCCAGATGTGACCTTATGGTAGAATGATTCCTCTGCTTATTTGGGTGGGTGGGTGTGTTCAGTGTCCTCTTCCGAATGCTAGCCATCCTGATTTATCATATACACTACTGTAAAACTAGTGGGGAAAGATGATAGCTTGCTTGCTTTGTTTCTGTCATTTTCTTTATAATCTAATGATAGTCCTTAATGAGTTCAGCGTCTTAATCTGTAAAGTATGTTATATAATTGGAAATTGAGACACGAAAGAAAAATGTGTGCAGTTGTTCCCATAAATTCAACTCAGAGAAGTAAGAAGACTATGATACTTGATTTTATTGATTGGGGCCATTACATTATCTCCAGATAAGACTTCTTCATGTAATCCACTTGAAACTTGTTTTGCACTAGATGCGATTGAAATGAATGAGATTTGAAGGGGGTTGCAACTCTGATCCTTGTGATTATTAAGAATTTTGTATGAAGTTGGTGTTCTTTGGGTTTCGTATGTAGGCATACCAAGAATCTAGCTTTTACTCTTCTTCATGCCCTGTCACTTGTTCACCTTGTTGCTCTCCTGAGTAGTCAAGGAGGTTCTTTCTTCAACTGAAAAGGTTCTGAAATCAGTGAACAGGGGACTACTTTGGTTCCTCTATTTTTAAGATTAGTAATTAAATTAAAACAAAGTATATTTTATGGCTTAGTGCGGTCTAGTGGATTGGCACACAACTCTCCTTTGTATCTGGGAATTAGTGTTTTAAATGGAAGACCAAGTTAGGATAAAGAGAAAAATGAAACAGTTTTTCCTCTTCTCTCTGGTGCGTGAGAATAAATGAGGACTAGGTGGGAGAAGTACATGCTTCTTGTTGGTTGCACCGCTTCTAATACGCAGAGGTCTGCATGAGAGTCCTCTGATTTACAGGAGAGGTAATGCCAGTTGGCAGAAAGGCTGTCTGGTGAAATTTGATAGGCTTAAACTTTGAAAAATTGGTCCGTGTTTCTCAGTGAGGGAAAAATTGGCCTTTTGAGACGACTTAATTTCTTGCATAACACTGGGATTTGCAGATGTTATGAAAGGCTAATAAGAATTTTAAATATTAAGCAAGTTTGACTTGAAAACGATAGATTTTGTGCCACCTTGTACACTAGCAAGTTCTTATTTGGCATAAGCTTTCATATGTTGTCACCCACTTTTTCAGATACAGCCTCAATAAAGTCTTTCTTATACAGTTGCAGAAAGTTACATATAGTCTGCTGAGTCTATACTCTGTGCATCTGAGGAAGTGGGCTACCGCCCCAGAGGCTGAAGCCAAATAAAATTCAGTACCCTTTAAGGCAGGCATGTCCAAACTTCGGCCCTTCAGATGTTTTGGACCACAAATCCCACAGACGTTTGCCATTGGAAACACAGGCTTGGAATTCTGGGAGTTGTGGTCCAAAACATCTGGAGGGCCGAAGTTTGGACATGCCTGCTTTAAGGTGTTGCAAGGCTCTTGCATGTTGTTGGTGCAACCAATTAAACATGGATAATCCTTGAAAATTAATTTTGTTAATCAACAAGAAGGGGAAATCTGTAGTAAGGTGAACGAATGAGGAATGTTTTCTGTCATCGTTTCTCTTAGGCAGGGTTTGTAATTTGCAAGTATTAATGGGATTAGAAAGTGAAGATTGGGAGAGGTTGACTCATCAGAAGGGCCCTTGCTCTCCCCAAAGCCATCTAGGCAGCTTTTGAAATGTATGTGGCTTTTACAACAACCTGAATGGAGTTGATGTCTCTCCTTTCCCAAGTACAGAACATAGCACCTTACAGGCTTTCAAATGGTGCTATTAGGACTATAGGCAACCCTACTCTCGCACTTGATGTCTTAGGATGCACTAATTATCCTGTAAAACCACATTGATACGCTCTGTAGATAGTTTGGAAAAGATTCCATTAGAGCTGTTTTCAAACTTTTTTGTGCTTTTGTCTAATGTACAGTATCTCTTGTTTTTGTTAAGTTGCTATAGCCCAGGGTGGAGCGATCCAGATCTCAAATCCAGCATCTGATGGTGTTCAAGGGTTGCAGACATTAACAATGACAAATTCAGGGGCTCCTCAACCTGGTGCCACAATTGTACAATATGCAGCTCAGTCACCTGATGGCACACAACAGTTCTTTGTACCTGGGAGCCAAGTTGTTGTCCAAGGTATGAGATTTGTTTAAATTTGCTTTTTTGTTGAATAATACCCTCATCCTGTTTCTTTATATGCAGATTTTTAAAACAGGTGTACAGTAGCAGTCTAATGAGTATAGTGAACACTTTTTTAAAAAATTAAATGAAAGAAACAGCACTCAGTTGAAAGCCTCAGAGAATAAAAGGTTACTTTCTTGTTAACTAAATAACACCTACATGACTAGAATCCTTCCTTCCTTCCTTCCTTCCTTCCTTCATTAGATTTTTGTACTGCCCATCTAGCCAAGAGGTTACTCTGGATTATTCTCAACACTTACCACCTCTTTTAATTTTTTTCTTGTATTAGTATGCAGTAGAACATCTTTGAAGCAGATCAGAGAAGTCAAGACAAGTTCTGATTATGATAGTGTATTACAGGCTGTTTAGTTGATAAAGAAGACTTTATTTTTTTATTCAGTGTGGTCATCTAAAGCTAAGAAAGTGTACACATTTTCTGTTGCCCTATATGTGATAGATGTTTCCTATATTGTAATTAAAATATTGTAGACAAACTGTCAGCAGGAAACTCTTAAAAATATGACTTACTACATTCAGCTGGTATATTTAGATGATGATTTAACTTGAAGAAAGTATTACATATTGTAAAGTAGTTCTTGCAAAGTCAACCAGTGACAATTAACTCAATATATTAAGATTTAGAAGGCTTGGTGTTCGTAGTAGGTTTTATATATTTCAGTAAAGTTTGCAAAAACATTGATGGTTGCTTTTAATTTGATAATAACAGAAACGCATTACTTGGGAGTGAAAACAATTACAAGTCAAGTGGTACCTTGCTTACTAATACACTTAATATGGCATGATGCTTCTGCTGTAACTAATGGGTTAATTTTTAAGGTGTGCCAGGATTTGATTTGATTTTTTATAAATTAGCTAAGCTGATCTCAATGAAATAAACTAATGCAGCTAGTCCTTTGGAAACTGGTGCCCAAGGGACAGTCCACACATTCTTTACCAAGACCCCCATTTGGTTCTTAGTTAAGGATAGGCAATTTTTGGTTTCACTTGGCTTCCAACTCCTAGAATTTTCCAATAATGTTTCAGGCAGTATTGTGGATGTTCCAGCCCTTATTTAGGTCACCTCGACCGGGGCCTCTCTTCGAGAATGCATGAGTGTCTCGGGCCTTTCTTCTTTTTGTTAATGTTAAAAAAGAAAGGGGGGGGAAAGGAAGCAACCCTTTAGGCTTTCTAGAGGATATCTCCCAGTAAATTAGTCTAAGAAAGCACCTTAGCAGCTTTTAGAAAAAAATACATTAACAACAGAAAGCAAGGCCTAAGATCAGGTAGGAAGTTCCAGACTTCTGCATGGTGATTTATTTTTTTTGGGAGAACTATAAGTTGGCACCCTAAAAAAATGCTAATTACACATAGCTGTTCTTAATTTAGCAAGGGTAGAGTCAATGGGGCATAATAAATAATACCATTTAATATGTTAAGTGGTAACTTATTAAAATCCTTTTGCTTCGGTGGGTTTATGCTGGTTGTGACGGATAGTTGGATTTAGACCTACAAATCCTGGTCTAATCTTTGTGTGTGAGTGCACCATTAGGCAATATTACCAATTCTGATTCTCTAATGAGCATTCACATTCCTTAATGTTTACTTTTAGAATGTTGAGTATACCCCTGAAATACAGGAAACCATGTGAAAGAGGCTATAGATTTTTGGCGAGATAGGTAGCTTCTTTGGACAAGAAAATAAAGAGGTGATTTTAGGGAGTAGATTTCAGAGGTATGTACCTTTGGAAATCTTCCACTGTGGGGCAGTAAGATCTTGTGTACTGCCTTTGCAGCCACCCATTCAGTGTTTAAAGTGCAGATAGTACACAAACCATGCATAGTGAAAATATGAAAGTTTGACACCATAGGATCCTGAGCCTGCAGCAATAGAGCTCAGATCTAGAGTGCATTAATCTTAAGGATATTTGATTTTTAGTATCTATTCCAGTTCTGCATCTGAGCAATGAATTCTCAGTTCATTGGTTGTGCAATTTTAAAGATAGGTTGGTGGAGTTCATCTTATGTACTTAATGACACTTTGGAACTTGTGCTAATAATGCTGTTCTTGCTGTGAAATTTCATTTTTTGTGCCTGTGCCCATCATCACTGAGCCCCTGCCATCACATTGTATATTGTATACTGTGGCTAAATATCTCACTTTATGTATCTGAGGACATGGATAGCCATGACAGTATTTGGTGAAACAAACTTGCCAGTTCCTAAAATGCCACAGCCCTTTTGTTTTGCTTGTGTTATGCATGGTGAAACAAATTAGGTGAGTCTTTGAAAAGTGCATCTCACTAAACAATCATGTAATAGCCAAAATCCTATTGCACAAATATGTGTGCTTATCTTCAGGGTATGCCTGTGGTGCTTAGGCTAGTGCTGAGGTGGAAATCCTATCCACAAAGCACTTCCTTTGGTGCACGGTGGAATTGTTTGTATTAGGGAGATATGGCCAATTGTGCCATTGAATCACATAATTCATTGTTGCTGGATGTAATGCCTGGGTCGTTTTATGCTAGTGGAACTTTGGCGGTTACTTCATGTCCTACTTCGTTCTGTGATTATGTTCGTTCCGTGACAGCGTTGTTCGCGGCCACATGGTTTTGTCCCTGTTCAATCCCTGTTTTCGTTTATCCACGGGCATGATAACTTGTCTCGTGACAACTGTTACTTCACGTCCTTTTTTCGTGACAGCTACTGGATTTCCCTGTCTTTGTTTAGCCTTTTTTTATTGTCAGGCTTCCGTTTTTCAATATTTCGAATCCCCACTGCGGGCGCGCAAGCTGTCTTGGGAAGCCCGGCAGGAGGAGCCGGGCAACCCCTCACCACTTGCTGCAGGTGAGCGGCGTGGTCGGTGGGCGAGACACCCTCGCCCTGAACTCAGCAGTCTGTGGGCTGGCAGGCGAGCAGGCAAGGAGACCTCAGCCCCGCCTCTGGGACCTAAGGAGGATGGACCTAGGCCTGACAGTGGCTCTCCATCTGTCCCTTCAAGAGCCATCTTCTCCTGCAGGGACAGGCGGGCAGCCGAGACTGGCCTGGTGCCGGAGTACAGTCGGCTTTCTCGGTTGTTGGAGTATTCCTAGAGTGAAAGGGGGAAACAGCCATTGCCGTTACTTCATGTCCCTTGTCTCGGAACTTGAACTGGGAACAAAGTGGGACAACAGAATTCCCCAGCCCAGGGGCAGGTACGGCTCGTCACGCTCTGTTCCTGGTTCAGGGGTCGTGATTGGGACGAGATTCTGCTGTCACGCTATGGACGTGAAGTAACCTTTTTTCGTACTGGTCCAAAGAGGGATGAGAGGGATGTGAAGAAACTGTCGTTGTTACACTATTATGAACAGGATTTTTCCCATTACAAATTAATACATATGCTTCAAACTACAGTAAATGTACCAACTGAGTAACAAGGGAGAGACAGGGATTGTAGATAAGATTTTTGATATTAAATGAAAACCTTAGCAGGCAATTGACTGACAAGAAACATCCAGTCTACTCACATTTCATGGGCCAAGGCGTTTCATAGCATTGATGTAGACACTCACTGCATCATATCTCTGTGCTTTTTCTAACCGTCTTAAGGAGGACCTAGGTGTGGGAAAAGGCATTCATTCAGGTGTCCTGGATCCAAGGCTGTCATCTACAGTTTGAGGACAATAATAAAATTTGATGGGGATGATCTGTAATTGTGGGGCCAGAAAAAAATGTTAGAGCTTGAATGAGCCATAGTTACTTACCAAGTGGCCATTGCATTCTTCACCCACTTGACTAAACCTTCCTTAGGTACCTCATTATCCATAGCAAAGATTAATGTTGGGCTACTACCCTTCTCATCCATATTCCTTACAGTGTAAACAGCAAAACTTAGCTAACAATTGGCAAGACGAGGCCAGAGCTTCATCAGTAGGAATTGCTGCAATCATAGCATCAAAATTGGAGCACAAGGGAACAACTATAAGTGCAGAGCTCAGTTTAAAATTGTCACATTGGGCAACTGAGTTACCTTCTTCTCCATGATACTAACTGGTGTATGTTGTAACTCAGCTTTTGTTACTCAGAATAACACAAACATTCACTATGAATGCTGTAAGATGTCCCTCAATTCCCTGTTCTCTATACTTGAACATGTCTTAATTATACTGGACTGTATATTATCCCTCACTAAAGGGGTTAATGAGGTCCTCATTACTGTAAGCTGCCTAGGTCCTTTTCCAAGGAGAAAGGTGGGGTAAAAATACTCTAAAATAAATAAATAGACTAAACCAGGCATGTCCACACTTCGGCCCTCCAGATGTTTTGTACCGCAACTCCCACAGTCCTTTGTCATAGAAAATATAGGCTTGGAATTCTGGGAGCTGTGGTCCAAAACATCAGGAGGGCCGAAGTTTGGACATGCCTGGACTAAACCACTTAATTATCTTGGTCCTCAGTGTCCCCAAGTTGAGCAGATGTCATGTAGTAGAAAATATGGGGTTATTGTTGGAAAGAACACATCTCACTTGTTTTATGCCTTCTGTGTGAACTTATCCAAGATTGCGATTCGACAGTATTGTGCTTTCCAAGTTAAATTTGTTGGCTACCAGAAGCAAGTGTTGATGGGAGGAGATGCTAGACATTTCAGTGATCATTGTGCATCATTTCTAATTTGGCTGTGAAATGAAAATGGTGGCTGACCCTAATGAACATGAGTGCAATTGCTTTGTTTTGTTGTAGGGTGAAGATAGCTATATACTGCTTAATGACTGTCTGTAATAATTATAGGCAAGTGCAAATAAG
This sequence comes from Phrynocephalus versicolor, assembly GCA_023846285.1. NCBI lineage: Eukaryota > Metazoa > Chordata > Lepidosauria > Squamata > Agamidae > Phrynocephalus > Phrynocephalus versicolor. The sequence goes on from JAHTLZ010003542.1 coordinate 71,582,337, forward strand.
CAGGGAGTTTAACCCAGATTTAGGAGTGCCTCCTGCTCAATCTACAAACTTCTCATGGCTCTGTCTTTCTAAAAACATGGAGAAAGCAAAAAATAAAAACAAAAAATACACCTGCCAGTATTTCTAACCCTAATGTGGTCAAATCTCAGTGTGAACTCATTGGAGCTTGAAGGCAATTGGGGTAATAAAAACATGTACATGTTAGATGAATGTTTCTGTGCTCCTTATATTCTTCTATCACCTCCCTGTAAGGATTGTTCAGAACAAAGGTTCCTGTTAGTTCCATAATATAGCTTCAGTAACTTTTCTCTACAGAAATAAAAACATGTATCTTTGGGTTTATAACCTTAGCCATAAAAGAAAGAACAGAAATGTACTGGTGAGAAGTTAAGATGAATGGATGGATTTGTACAAAGTGAACTAACTTTCTAAAGTGCTGGTAGTAAGTAAATACTTGCACGGAGCCATGGAGTTTTCATTGTGCAATAGTGTGTTTCCATTCTACAGAGAATAACTGATGGGGAAAATTTGCTGATGGGAACATGGCACACACAACAGTTTAATATGGTCCTTTTCTACTTGGAAGGAAGTCCCATGGAATTCAGTGAGAGTTACTCATTTTCCATTGAATTCGGTTAAAAAATAGTTTCCCTCTGTATTCTTTGTGATCAGGAATTTGAGATCAGACAAGAAAGAAAAGGCTACAAGTGGCTCTTAGTCAGGGTGGCTGTGTATACATCTCAGATACATACACAGCAAGCCTCTCTAGGGGATGCTTGGAAGAAGGCTATTGTCCTAATGTCCTCCTCGTGGACTTCCCTTACATAGCTGTTTCCTTGTTTTGAGAAACAGGATGCTGGACTGGATAGGCGAGTGGTGCAAGTGGTTCCTCCTTTATCCTTATAATAAGTCTAATGTGCCACCAGTTAAGCAGAGTCCAAACTACTCCACCTTGGCTCAGCAACCCTGAATTCTTATTGATGTTGGATTCGATTACTGTTTAAAGTTCAATTTTCAGACTATTTGTTTTGAAAAGCATTGACATTGAAGCTGTTTCTGCTCTCTGTAGAAGTGCGTCTGCAGGGTTTGATTTATAGCTCTCCTCTGTGTGTGTGTGTGTTTTGTATTGGAACAGAGAACAGACTAGGGGGATATAAAAAGCTGAAGCGATTGTTTGTTAGCAAAGGTTTTCCCTGGGCTCCTGTTACACTGAGCTGTTCCAGTGAGAAAGCACATTAATGACGGGTTAGGCTAGTGAGGTCATTATGATGTCAGTACTGGAGCTTGTAATCCTGCACATGCTTACTTGTTTGGAACATTTTATGTTCAGCTGGTGGTGGCAGAGGAGTAGTCTCTTCTGAGCAGCGCAGACGCTGGCCATGGCTGTAACAAGAGATGAAACTGGTAGGCAATTCTGTAAGCTTCTTTTTTTATAAAGGGGAAAAATCAGGTTATAGTGCTGCTCACAGCTGGGCTGCTTCAATGCCACTTGCCTCTGTGAAATTTAAGCAGCCCAACTGCAGGCAGGATCACAACCTCCGTGTTTTGCCAGAATCTCCAGGAACAGCATTGCTGGTCTGCAGCACTCCAGGGCTAAACATTTTTTCTTTGATATATTGTAAAGTATTTTTAATTTTCTTTAGTTGTTGCAGCATTTTATTCCAGACTGGTTAGTAGTACTTTTAATATCTGCATGTTTTGGCTTTCGCTTGCTTGAGCATTAAAGCACCAGTATAAGCAACCTCTCTCTCTCTCTCTCTCTCTCTCTCTCTCTCTCTCTCTCTCTCTCTCTCTCTCTCTCTCTCTCTCTCTCTGTGTGTGTGTGTGTGTGTGTGTGTGTGTGTGTGTGTGTGTGTGTGTGTGTGTGCATGCGTGTGATTAGTTCAGAAGCATGTGAAAGAACACTTCCTTAGTTTTGAGCGAAGTAGAGTTGTGCGTGCTCTGTTTGGCTAGGAAATCTGAGAAGCGGTGGTGTCAGCCCGATACGAGGAGCAGAAAGAAAAGCAAGGGGCTGGCCGGTGGTTATTCAGACTATTCTTTGGGTTCTTACTTCCATATTGTTTTATGCCTCCCTATCCATGATAAATGGTCTGCTGCACAGCTAACAGACTTCAAATGGCTGACGTCATGAGGTTTCCTGGAATCATGTTTCAGTCGTGGGGGGGCTGGAAAACTTAAAACTCCCCAAACAACATACAGATTGACGTCAGCTGCAAGTCAGGCTGTGATTGAGTCAGTTCCTTTCTGCTTCATCTAGTACCGCTGCTGGCACATTTTCTAGTATTATTCAGTAGCCTGCGTTCTGTCTCTTGAGCTCAGTAAATCTGTTTTACACGGTTTGATTAGCTTTACTTAAAAATATCTGGCTCAGATGAGCAGAGAACTAAGAGACACATGGGAGACCAGAGGCAAGTTTATAATCCTCCTGGTCTGGCCTTACTCAGTGGGAAGATGGGTGGGGATGGCTAAAGTTCTTCTTAAAGTTACATTGCATGTCTGCTTTGCCTTTCCATTCCTGACTGGTAAACAGCATTTAATCCTCAAATCTGAGTTGGGAGTCAGGATTTAAAGTTTCTTATAGAAGGATGGCACATTTTGCAGTGCAGAGGGTCGGTTGGTATTACTGTGAGTTCTCTTACCCCCCCCCCACACACACATCAACTTGGCATCTGTAGCAAAACAGACATGCAAAAACAATCATAAATATTGTAGACTGTTGGCCATATTCAGCTCCTGCAAAAGGGTCATACTTTTGCTAAGCATACCTGTTGTGAGGGATGAGTAAAATGTCACAAAATATCAGAGTGACTGACCTTTTTGAGTTAGTCAGAAGCCATTTCAATGTTGAATTTTAAACAAAGCAACATAAAAGCAGGTGACCATTGAATGGTAGGAGGTGGTATTGAGGCCTGATGTGAAAACCCAAAGGTCTCCGGGTTGTAAGGTTGTTGAGATGGAACATATGGATATTTTAACAACTTACTTAAATTGGACCATGCCTGGTGTCAAATGGGTTTAAGGTTGCTCTCAGGGTTACTGGAACAATGATGGTTGTCGCCATACTTGTTTGTGTTATTTGCACAGTATAAATACTTTGGAAACTCCATTTGTTTACTTTAATTTTACCTTCCTGTCTTTTCTTTATTGTTTGAAAACAGGTGTCGCCCTACAGTATTTTTAAAGCTCCAGTGGTTAGTACTATATTTTAATATATTTGCATCATATTTTAATATATTAAGCAATGTATAGGAACATGGTAGTATGTTGGCCAGCAGACTGGGAAACATATGGCACTCTCTAGAATATGTGAAAAGCTACCAAACTGTATTCTGGTAGTACGTACTTTAAAGTCTTCTGAAGAAAATGAAAATCCACAAGATTGCACAAATTCCCCTGCATGAACTTGAACTGCCCCCAACATGTGAATACTTCATTTGAAGTGAAGGCTTATTCTCCCTCAGTGTGCTACTACAGTGTGCATTACTTTGGTAATGTTTGAAATTGTAGAAGTCTAAAAGCACAGCTTCATCTGGAAACAAGAAGAAAGAACTTGAATATTTAGTAATTTAACTGAAAGGAACTAGCAAGCTTAATACCGTCCTATCTTGAGTTGTTCTTTAACAGAAATGAATCACAGTTATTGCTCATATTGGTAAAGAAATTAATCCAGTGAAATTTTGGCATATTTTATTGAATATAGTATCAGGCTCGATTTGTTTAAAAATGACTTAGCAGGAGCAACTTCAGTCATAAACGGCAGGGTTCACCTGGCTACTGTGCTGGAGTTTTGTAGAGTTAAAGAAAGAAAATTTCATCTTGAGTGGAAGACATCATTGCAAACATGGAATCAGCCATATACCATCTTGCGGAAGAAGAAGCAGAGTAAATAAGAAGTGAAATGAAAAGGATCCTATGAAGACAAAAAACAAACAAAAAACCCAAACCCAATAGCAACATAACTAGAAAAGAGAGAAACGCCATCCAGCCATCAAGTCCCTGACATCATCCTCCTCCTACCAGCAGAAAAAGGCAATGCCACAGTAATCATGCAAACAGAAGAATACAAGGGAAAAAAATACAACTTCTAGACCTCACCACCTACAGAAAACTAAACCAGGATCCCACCAACAAAATCACAAAACAAACAAACATGCTGGTCAGGAATTCCTCCCTCTACCCCAATGTCATTCCACAAATTTGCAAATTTGCCAGATGGACACTCTTCCGCCAAGGTTATACAGACTCCCAAAAATTCACAAAGACCCAACCCCACTCAGGCCCATTGTTAGCACCATTGGCTCCCCAACATATGAATTAGCAAAACACCCAGCCACCCTCCTACAGGCTCACATTGGACAGACCTCATCCCACATCAAGGACTCAGGACATTTCATAGACAAGATCAGCAAACTCAACCACAGGGACAGTGTCTTCCATTTTAAGTGTAAATGAACATGCATGGTCTGCCTTTAACCTGTAACAATTGAAGAAATCTGTTGAATGCTAGTACCTGGGCAATGCATGAAGAATATATGACCCACCAGGATAAAAGCATTCCCAGTCTTTTGGGGGCACTAGGCATATACTTGACACATTGGAGGAAGAATCAATAAAGTGTTGCCAACATGACAATGGGCATGTTGTTTCATAATGTGCCTACTGTGAGGGATATAGCTAGTCACCAAATGCCCATTTCACACAGAGCAAACTGGTGCTACTGAAGCACTCTTAAATGTGTCTTACTGTAGGACATAGGTGGTGACTTGAGCCTGAAACATAAATTGACTCTGTTGCACTCCTGACCTAACAGAACACCCTTTAACTTCATGCAAGCCAGTTGATCTCCAAGGAAAACAACATAAATCCCTCTAAACCAGCCTCTTCCTCCAGATTAATAAAAAGATCTTCCCAGATCAATTTCTCCCAATTTATTACTGAAACAGTTCCAATTCAATTAGAACTTAAGCCCTAATGCAGACGTTGGTATTTATTATTTGTTTATCTATTCATACTAGTTTCTCAGCAACACAACTGTCCGGCATCATTTTTTCTACTTTCTTTGAATGTCTGCAGGGTTCTTACTCGTGTGTAGATTCTTTGGTGCCCCTGTTCTTTCATCCTAACACCTCTATCTCTTTGCTGCCGTCACCAACCTCTATTCAGATAAGGCAGTACTAAAAAGGAGGTTCGTCTTTGTTTTATTATATTTTATGCATTTATTTTACTTTGCAGACAGCAGAGATTACTGAGGAATCTTTCAAGTCCTAATTCACTGAAATTCAGCCACTCCCCCCGCCCTTCACTACCACACTAGCCTACAGTGCTAAGTAAGAATGAAGAAAGATGACTGTTGGAGGAAACTTGGTGTTTCATTTTCTAATGTGTCCAAACATGTTGAAAATAATAGAGACAGAGAGATTCACCTCTGTGTATCTATGGACTAAATCCAGTTGCTCATTCCAGCTAGAGCAGACCCACTGAATTAGTGGGCCTTAATGATGACATTAACAAGTCCTCTTGATTCAGTAGCCTAAATTAAATTGGAAATTGTATCTAGAGTAGACCATTGACTCAATCCCTAAATGGTTAATCAGTGCTTACATAAGCTCCATTGATTTAATGGGTTTTATATACATAAAAACAATGTGCTGTTCATTCTGACTTACAGCAAGCCTTCCAGGGTTTTCTAGGAATCAGCTACTCAGAAGTTGTCTACTGGGCCCTCCTTCTGGTAGTTTTGTGGGTCTATGCAGCTTGTCTAAGGCTCCACGAGTAACAGAAGATTTAACCCATCAGCCACATGCATCCAGGTGATTTTGGCCAATTGTCTGACCACTTACTTAGTAGCCAAGCATTCCAACTTGCTGTACCAGACTAGCTGTTTAATGAGTCAATTCTTTGTACAATTGAGTCAATTCTTTGTACACTCGAATTTGTACAATTGATTTATCCGGTCTATTCTAGGTGGAATTCAGATTGGGCGCAGGTCTGTTATAAATACTGTGCATATTTGTCTATGTCCACACACAACAGATCCGGCAGGGATCTGTAGCAGAAAAAAAAACTGCTGCAGGATTAGTCCCCACGTGAGATGACATGCTGATGTTCCTCCTTTTTTTCACCTAGTTATATGACCAGGAGTGGGATCTGGAAAGTGTAGCATATTCTGACGATATAGAGACCTCAAGCAGCTTGGCCAGAACGTTCATCCTGCAAGACAATTGTACAAACAAATGTTTTTGTGATTGAAATAACATTTGGCTTTGATGAAAGCAATTCACTGTGGACTCCCCCCCCCCCCAAAAAAAAAAAAAGACAGCAGTTTTGTTATTTTCCTCTAGCTTACATCCTGGTTTGCAATAAGCTTCTCTTTTCTGGATTCAAGTTGTGCCCGCAAGCTGAACTTCTTTCTTACTTTATCCAGTATAAGGTTACCTCTGTCTTTTTCTCTTAAAACTGCAACTTGATGCCGAGTTCTGTTAAACAGACACTGGACCTTGCATTCTTTCTGGTGCTGGTGAACAAATACAGAGGAAGGGCTCTGACCTTTGTGCTGCTTTGGAGCTTCCTAGAAGCATCTGGATAATCGCTCATACAAAAACAATGCTTGTCGAAGATGGTTGCTTGGTCAGATCTCACAGAGCTTCTTGCCTTCCATAAACATTTTACCAAGTAGACAAGAAGCTTCAAATTCTTGACCGCAGAGACAGGGAGATTGCACAGGTATTTGTAAAATGATCCACCCACATGTACGTCAGTTCACACTCTGCTATGTATTATATTGCAAATATATATATTTGGGGTACTGCTGTCTCAGTTAAAAAAAATTGATAATCATGGGCTATTTCCTGGGAAGTATTGCTTAGTCCTGCAGGATGGAGGGAAGGGATGTTATATGTATACCACACTTCAGAAGATCCATATCACATTTAAATGGTTCGGAGAAGGGTAGTGAAGGTGGCTAACCATGTGGAAAGCAAGTCAAGTATGGAAAGATTTGAAGGAATTAGGTATATATTTTATCCTTGGTAAAAGAAGACTGAAGAGAGGGAAATCAGGACTCTTGGGATACCTAGAGGATTTCTCTATTGAAGGGATTAAAGACTTTGCCCTAAACAGGAAGGGTAGAATGAATGAATTTAGGTTGGGGAGTATACTTTAGCAGACCATTATGAAAAAGTTTTTAATAGTAAAAAAAAAGAGTCAGTACTATAACTATAAAACCCCATAATCTAACTTGGTCATACAGTGCTCCTTGTTTCCTCTGGATAATGTCACGGTTTTAAATTTCGTTGTTCCTGCAAGGGGGCAATGACTTTTGCATGAAGCCAAAGAGAGCTGGAGGCTTTTGCAACTGTGAATGTATTGCTTTCTCTCCCTATTCCCATTCCAGTAAGAAAACCAGGTTCTTGTGACATTTCAGATGATGTTACTTAAGGGAAAAAATGGCATCATTTTTGCTGACACTTTTTATTTGTTTCAGTGCCAATTCAAGTCTCTTTGTTCCCTAGCGTGGGTTTAAATTCCCTTCACCAACTTTTCCATTCTCCTCAATCTCTCTCCGTCTCTTCTCTTACCTCTCCTGCCTGCCTTCCGGCATTTTCACACTTGAAGTCTGACACATAAAGTGGTCAGTTAGTTCTTCTGTTCATTCTTAGCGTTGTCACCTTGTTGCTATATTAAAACTCATTTGTGTGTATGGTGTGTTTAATTACAGCCGCTACTGGTGACATGCCAACCTACCAGATCCGAACTCCAACCACAGCCTTACCTCAGGGGGTCGTCATGGCAGCTTCCCCGGGAACACTGCATAGCCCACAGCAGCTAGCAGAAGAAGCAACACGTAAAAGAGAACTACGGCTCATGAAAAACAGGTACCATTCCTTTGCTTGTTTGCTTGTTTGTTTAAAGCAGTGATTGGCATTGGCTCCCAGAAGCAAAGGGTGGGTTGGGGTTGAGCTTGTTTGCTGGAAAGACCTTTCTAAGGGCAAAGTTGTTCATTGCTTCTCCTATATAACACTAGACTGCTTAAGAATACAGTGCTTTTCCCTCCCCATCACTGACAATCAGGGGGTCTGATCCGTAGGTTATAATAAGTTCAGCCTTACCGCTGGCTAGTGTGCATGGATATACATTCCCGAGTCTTTGCAGACATTAGAAATGGAACGGTCCAAGGGATGCACCGGCCTGTGCCCAGACTTTGGAGGGCTGCTGTCATTCCCCAACACTCTCCCAATATTTCTTCTGTTTAGTTGACCTATTCATTTATTTTACAGAAAAGGTTCCCCCTTAGGCCTTGTAGTGGCTCCTTCCTGTTCTGAAATAATTTTTGAAACTCTAAAGAACACAAAGAGAGAGAAAAAGAAGGCCGCTTACATTTTTAAATTGAGTGTACGGCACTGTTGACCTGGGGCCACGTTTAGGACTGTGTGGGACACGCAGCTCATGGGCTCCATTTGGCTGAGCCCTGTACTTGGGCAGCTCAACAAATAGCCAGACCTAATCTGCCGAACCTAGAGAGCCATAACTCCTTTGAGTGGTTGTAGGACCCTTTTGCTGCATTCTAGTGATGACAATTTTAGGATAGCTATTGTAGCCCATGTGGTTTACCACGTTTGCCATCATGGCAACTGTGACCACATAATACACGTGTAATTCTGTCAGTACCTTTATTTTATGACCAGTTGCCCCCAGAATCTCCCAGTTTACTGACATTGCTGATTAACTTCTGTGCCCTGAATACCCAAAAGGACCTGCTCTGAACATTGTGAAATCACTCACTAAAACCTTAAGTTTACCTTTGGTTTATAAGCTCTATGGCATGTTAATAAGGTGTCAAAAACTATTCTAGTTGTTCTGTAGAGGTTTTCACCACCACCACCCAAAATAGACATTACACTGAAATATATGCAAATTGTGCAATATTATAATCATTATAAATTGGCATATGCAAAATCGACATGCAGTTGCATGTATCAAAATTATCTAATTGCCAGGGTTTTAAAGAGAAATGCCCTTTTGAGAGAAGCATTTGTTTCTACAAAGGAAGGAGAAATGCCATTTATTTTTATTTTCAAGGTGTCTTGCTATTCCAAATGCCCATTTCATATCTGTTACAGGAAAATGAATTTGCTCTGGAGTATAATTTTTCTACTAGATGTCTGTGTTGGTGTCTGTGTGTATCTCTTGGGTGTTTTTGTCTTGCTTTGCTTTGCTTTGGTTAATGGATGTTTTGTTGTGCTGAGTCTCGTACCCTTTTGCTTGCTTGTTTTTATTTCCTCTGCCCTTTCTTTTAGATGTCAATGGATGTCTGACCCAAGTATTAATAGTTAACAATAGCATGTGCTTTGCTGGGAGAAGTTGAATCCCTCGTAATTCAAGTTGCTATTGCTTGATGGATTCATAATATTGCTTTTTCTCATGCCTTTTGTTATAAATTGCTCGCCCAAGCAAATTCATGCCTCAGAATTCAATTTTTTCTCTCTTGTACCTCTCTCTTCAGATTTAGTCTAGTGTCCACTACTGCCAGGAGTATTTCATACAACATATTGATATTTATGGTGGTGTGGAATCCAACTCTGATTCCGTGTGTGCAGAAAGGTTCTTGGAGCATTACTTCTTGAGGGATTGCTGCCGGAAAGAAATCTCACCCCACCCCCAATGTGCAAACAGAACTCCTTTCTGCTTATGCAGAAAGGGTGGACCTCATCCTGTAAAATGTTTGAGAGAGAGCTAAGACAATATGTGGAAATGATGGCACAGAAAAATGCTCATTGCCCCTATATGCTTGCTCTGTTACTTGTTTGGAGATCTGTTTGTTCCCTTGTTTTAGAATATTTATACATCACTTCTCAATTAAAAAAACCCAGCCTAGAAAAGGTGATATACCATGCTTTACGAATGTATTGTAAGCTATAAAGTGATTTACTATCTTAGTAGAGGAGGGAAAAATTAGATTGTGGTAACATATATAGAAAGTCGTAGAAAAGAACTCTGATATATCATTGTGAAAGTGATAGGTACGAGATGGGGCTGTCGGATTTTTTTGGACTCCAGTTGCCAGAATTTTTCAAGATTTTCCCAAGCTAGGTTCTGGAAGTTCCAGCCCACGGACCCACACCTGTAGATCTTATCAACACTTCTCTTTTGATCACCTTTAGCCAGACCTCCATCGCTGTGTTGGACCTTCATTTCCCGTTGTTAATGTACAACAAGGAATGTCCCCAGGGTGGGGGGAAATCTAGGATTTTAAAAAAGCAAATTGACTTAAATCACAAATTAATTTTTAAAAAACAGTTTATTAAAAATGAATTTAAATCAAAGTTACCACAGTGCTCTATGAGCATGGATACTCTCTTGAGATCCTAATGGGCCCTGTGAGAGCAGCTCCCAGAAATCTCCACATTATTCATGATAGGGCTAGCCCCAATCAACCTTACAGGACAGGCTAAAGAAACATAATAGTGCCATCAACTTGATTCTGACTTCCGGCATGGCAGCGCTTTAAGATTTTTCTAGATAAAAAATGCATGTTAATTAAAACTTCCTATCAGCTATAATATTTTGCAAAAATATTAAACTTCCTATCAGCTATCATATAATGCAAAAATTGCATGTTAAAACTTCCTGTCAGCTATCATATTTCTTACTTGGCTTTATTATGTACAAGCTCAGTAAGAACAATAGTATGTACTGAAACAGGAACTATTTAGAGAATTATCCGTGGTGGTGATGCCTGTCATCATCTGCCTCCTCCTCCTTGATCTAGTTTCAGCTCGGTTCACCCACAGAGGGAGGATGCAAAGATCGGAACCCACCTCATTGGCTTTGTCTTTCTGTATAACCTAGCAAAAATACATCGTTGTTTCAAAGGACCTGTGGCATTTACTTTTTTGTCCAGAAGCTCTCCAGGAATTTAGAGTAAAATTTCATACTGGTATCTGGGTTCAATCTGAAGAGAGAACATACTCCCCCCCCCCCGCTTCAACTCAGTTGCTTTTGACTTTTGCAGGGAGGGGCTGTGATTTCAGTTACTATGCAAATAGAGGATGTCAAGGAAACAGAAATGTGGGGTTTGTAATTATTGTGCTGTTACTTAAATGCACGTTTGTGAGATAGCCAGAGATGGTAGTTTAATGTCTGACTTAAAAAATCTGTCTTTGTCATCAATGTTAGGATACATTTTTTTTTTTTGCACCTGTTGTGTCTGTCATTGTGCTTCCTCTGGTTTTCTGTGCTGCTCTGTGGATCATTTTAGCCCAGCTCTGTGATGTGATTGTGTTGTTTGTGGCTTACTAACGCACCGTGTTCTGTTTGGCATTCCTGGTGTTGGAAAATTTTATCTTACTAATCCAGGTTTTCCTTGCATTGTGACTGGTGATGTAGTCATTTGCCTTGTGTCGGTTCCAGGGAAGCTGCCCGCGAGTGTCGCAGGAAGAAGAAGGAGTATGTCAAATGTCTTGAAAATCGCGTGGCTGTGCTTGAAAACCAAAACAAGACTCTGATTGAGGAACTCAAGGCCCTCAAAGATCTTTACTGCCACAAAGCAGAGTAACTGGCTCTTGGCCATGGACCTCCCCCCCCTCTCCCCATGAACGCTAATCAAGGCATGAGACGAAGCAATTCTACAGAGATTGCCCTGTGACCCTTGATAAGGGACAGTGTGTGGCCCCTGTTGATCCTGGCTTTTCTTAGGTGTTTTTCTGAAAGATATGGGGATTGTTCCAAACTTCAGAGAACGTTGCCTATTGATCTTCATCACTGCACCCCTTTTGTCCGCCATCCCCGTAGCATGCCAAAAAGTGGGTTATTTTTTGTTGTTGTTGTTGCCCTTTTTACTTCTGCTTTTTCAGGGAAGCTGCCAAAGAATGTCGACGACGGAAGAAGGAATACGTTAAATGTCTGGAGAGCCGTGTTGCGATGTTAGAAGTACAAAACAAGAAACTTATAGAAGAGCTAGAGACCTTAAAAGACATTTGCTCTTCCAAGACAGACTAGTGTCAATTCTGAAACTGTGAATGGGCCACAGCATGTACAGAAGCTTCTTCAGGCAATGTGTAGTCAACAAGAATTATGACTTTTCCTTTGTATCATTTGTCTTCTGCTCCAGCCTCTAACATTCCTGAAACACTTTGCTGCTTTTTTTTGTAAGTCCTTAGTTGAAACGTCAGGTGTCTTTTTCTTATCCAGAAAGAGTCAGATGCTTAAAGCAGTGCTTGCTCCATGCTTTCAAAATGCAACACGTGCAAGGGTCGCCCCTCTGCCCAGTATTTGCATTAATTATTTTGAATGTGTAATTTGGTAGTGTCCCACTCGCACCAGTATTTTAAAGTGATCAAAGATAATGCACCTAACACAATAAAAATAAAAACCACCCAAAGTATCTCAGGAAAGAGTTATATTTAAAAGAAAAAGTATGTTATCAAGACATACGTGTATTAGAATACTAGTTTACAAATAAATTTATGGCATATTTTTATATTCATCGCTTTGTGAAGAGAATATTGTATTGCTGTCACTGAGTGCCATGGTTGAAACTAGATTTTAAATAGAACCATGTTGGTTAAACTTTGCAGTGTTTGGTGTTTATTTGACTATCTAGCTCAGCTCAGAAGTTTTAGAAGTATTGATGCATTTTGGGAAATAATTCTCACAAAAACGTTTTTTTTTTAACTTGTTATCGTTCATAAGTAGCTTCCGAAACTGTAAGGCAAAGCTCTTGAATCGGGTCACATAGGGTTTTTTTTGTCTATTTTGTTGCTTACTGGAAATAACATGGATTTTTAAAAACTATCTGTATCATTTAGATCAGTGTTTCTCAACCTGTGGGTCCCCAGATGTTCCTGGACTGCAACTCCCAGTAGCCTCCACCACTCACTGTGCTGGAAGGGGTTTCTGGGAGTTGCAGTCCAGGGACATCTGGGGACCCACAGGTTGAGAACCACTGATTTGGATAATAGCATAGCAGTTTGTTAGTCTAGTCTATATTTTTAAAGTTATTTCATTTAATTTCAAACACTGTCAGTTCTGGTAGAGGTGCATCTGTCAAAATGTTATTAAATTTCTAGGGACTTGTAGAGTGGAGAGGAGTTTATTACTTGAAATAGGATGTAATAGGATGTGCATTGTTTCTGAGGTCTTGTTTGTTTGTTTTATCATATTTGGTACAAGTGAGATCATGTGGGGGGTTGGGTATTCTTTCTTCTTCATCATTTCTCAAATGTTCTGCAGTTGTGTATGACAACACCGTTTTCTTTAATCAGCTCATAACCCACATTTCATTTATATAGATCTGATTTCCATACCCAGTGGGTGCATTTCTTTTTTTAAGTCTATTTTGTATGCAGCGTCTGGTGGGGAGGCATTTCCTCTAAGATCCCAACAAGGAATGAAAGGGTTAAATGTTTTCTTCCTGCATATTGCTGTCCCAAGGAAAACAGATTTAGTGGTACTTCATACATTTAATGTAACATGAAGGTTCATTCCCCAGTGAGTGCTTCTGATCCGGAACTCAGCACTGAAAAGATGGACACAATCATGCAGCACAGATGTTGAAGCCAAGTGAGTGTTCGTGGTTATCACAAACTAGGGATGGGAGTATTTTCTGCTGAATGACGGTTATACTGTTTCCTTTCAGCAAGGCAGCATCCTTAGGTCTTGGCTAATGCTTGCAGTTCAACTGGGTGTAGTAAACTTACAAAATTCTCTGCAAATGAATAATCTACCAGGTGGACCTTTTTCTTTTTCTTTTTGAAAAATAAAGAATACAGAGGCTGAGAACCAACCATGTTCTAAGACATGAACTTTGGATATGTGCTATAATTAAAGTTAATATACAGTTCTATTTTTAAAAAACGTATATTATTATTATTATTATTATTATTATAGATTTATTTATCAGATGATTGATCCACTGGAACACACGCTCTAGAAATCTTGTTGGCTACAGTTTGTGTTTTAGTAGCTGCAAAAATTTAATATATTTGAATGATTTCAAAAGACTTTCTTTTGGGAAGAGAACCTGTGGTGTTGTTTTTTTAGCTGTATGTGTGAAGTACAATATACAGGTTTTGCAGCAAAGTTGATCTGTTTTTATTTTACTCTAAAAATGATGCACTAACAGGGACTCTCAACCCAACTATGGGGAAGTTACAAGAAGGAACTGATTCCTACATTCAGCTCAGATTGTGTATTTTAGCTGATTACTGGTCTCTTCTGAGCTAAGGACTTGGAAGCTTGTTCATACAATTCACTTCATAGTATAATACTTTTAGTCTAAGGAACATTATTGCACTGACTAAATGTACCAATTATGCGTTAGTGAATTAAAACTATGATGGTTTCTTAACAATGGAAATCTTACTGCTTCAAGTTTGTCATTTAGCCAGATAGAGTAACAGGCAGAGATATTATAATTAGGCTATAATAAAGTACAAACCCGTTGAAACTAGAGCAGAATGGTGCCTTAGAAGTACGAGACTGACTAAAGAAATGACATACAGATATCTATTGTTTTTCTTACAAAAGTTTACATATTTTGCCCATAACTTTTGTTAGTTTCCAAATTATGGTTGATGGAAATTTGCAGTCAGTAATAAACATCCTGTCTTGTTTTCACACCATCACTTGATTTACCTGCACTTTTTTAAACAGGCTTCCTGGAGAGTCGATGTGCTCACCTGTTGAGGCTTGCCACCTGATTTAAACAAAATGCCCTTCAAAAATAAAAGGCAAAGCTAGCATCCCCCATTTCTTTCATGTCACAGTACTTAAAGGAGGATAGTGTCATCCACCATATTAAAAAACATGAATCAATATGATCTCAGATATTTAGAAATGTTTGTGCGCTGTTACCCATTTTTTAAAATAAAAAATCTTATATTTTGTACTGGCCTTGTGCCCAATGTCACTGCCAGTTATTTTTTGCTTTGTTTTACCAAGAAAATCATCTGGTTTCAGTCTAATATTTGATGCCCTAAGCACATCTGATCTCGCCTGATTTCAGAAGCTAAGCAGGGTCGGCCCTGGTTAGTACTTGTATGGGAGACCACCAGGGAATACCAGGTGCTGTAGGCGCCTGGAGTAGGAACTGGCAAACCACTCCAGTATTCCTGCCAAGAAAACGCCATGGACATGGAGTCACGAAGGGTTGGTCACGACTGTGATGACACAACACACACCTTTCATGTAATTCCTCCAGTGAAAGCATGCATCTTATTCTCTACTGTACAGGATGCTGTTGGATTCTGTTTACTGTTAAGCCATCATAGTCTTTACTGTACAGGATGCTGTTGGATTCTGTTTCTGTAACTATCTAGTCTCAATCCTTATTGGCTTCCCAATGTATTAGGACTGCTGTTCTTGCTCTGTTGCTTTTTCAAACCTTATGTTCAGTTCCAATATGCACTCCCTCACCATTGCTCCTCTTGTTTCTTAGGTCATAAATGACTAACACAACTGCTGGCACCAGGAAATATGAATCATGCAGATTCACAGTGGCAGCAGTGGTGGGTAGCTACATCATGTTAACAGGCCCATGAAGTCTCTTTAGAATCAAGTAACAACAAGAATGGAAGGGAAATGCTATTACTTGCTGAGGCTTTTCCTGCCCTTTTAATAACTTGTAGCGGAGTCTGATGTGGTTAACCCAGTACAATGATGGTTGGTGTACTGATGTCACTCCTACGTCTTGTTTTTCAGCCAAGTTATTGTTTTCCTTTGGAGTTTACTGCCCTCGGAGGGAAGTCCTTTTCCTGTGATCAAAAATCTGAAGCTTTGCTGTGGTCTGCCTTCTTTAATACAGTCAGGTTCCTGCCAGATCAAAACACTTTGCCAGATGTATTCATGACACTTGTTTTTCTTGTTTCTTTTTTAAAAAGGCATCTAAGACACAAGAAGAAATGTCGTACAAGTCTTCCCACAAGGGAAAGGTCTACTAACTGATGCAGTGAATGCATTATAACGATGCCCTTCTTCAGAGTGCTCCAGTAGCTTTATCTTAGTAATGTGTGTGAATGTAGCTTGGGGGAGAGATACTCCCAAGTAATGGTGTTATATAAAGAAATTGAGAAATTACAATTGAGGTTTCAGACCAGATAACTTTTTTTGCACGGTGGAGGATCCTGTAAGGCTTGGATATTTTTAAATGGTTTTATTAAAATAAACAAGGCTATTTGTCTTTTAGCTGCCTAGATGCCCTAAGCATATCCGGTCTCGCCTGATTTCGGAATCTAAGCAGGGTCGGCCCTAGTTAGTACTTGGATGGGAGACCACCAGGGAATACCAGGTGTTGTAGGTGCCTGGAGTAGGAACTGGCAAACCACTCCAGTACTCCTGCCAAGAAAACTCCATGGACATGGAGTCTTGAAGAGTCGGTCACAACTGTAATGACGCAACACACACACACATTTGTCTTTTATACCACTATATAAAAACTGCTTATTATTATTACTACTGACTGCTTTGTGCCTAAAAATACAGTGAAGGATGGGGTAGATTAGGCTAAACGTCCATCAAGTCCTGGTTCTGTTTTCATAACTGCCAACTAGTAGCACTGTGATATCCACAAATGGCATGAAAAGAAGACATCTCTTCCATTGTCTGATCCTGACAAGAGGTATTTCTCCATTGTGGTCTTCGTGAAGCCACACAGATGGGTTTCCCAGGCGCCCCTGTGCCAGAGGTCAGACTTCCCTAGCAATAGGAAAGTTTGTTAGTCTTCGCCCCCGCCCCCTGCGCATGTGCGTGAGTGTTCCCACCTAAACGCCTCAGTTCCTCTTAACCGCCATGGCTAGAGGTTCTTCTCCGTTGGTCTTCGTGCGATTTCTCTCTTCGATAGATATTTCTTCTTTTTCGGCTTTGATCTCAGACTGTTTTTTGGACAATGTCTTTCGCGCCGCCCTTTAAACATTGCTCTGGTTGCCGGGCTAAGATCCCTCACACAGACGGGCACGACCGCTGTCTTTTTTGCCTCAGTGAATACCATCGAACCGAGGCCTGCTCGATCTGTAAGGGATTCAGCTCTCAGCCCCTCAAGAACCGCCGCAACCGTTTGGCGAATTACCTTCTGGAGCACTCCCTTCGACCTCAACCTATGGAGCAAAAATCTGTCGAAGTTGCCCGTAAGTCGGAGGTGTCGGGAAGGGTGGAGAAACCGAAGAAAATTCCGGTCCTACAAGGTGTGGCTTCGTAGAAGTCGAAACCACCTTCTAGCCCGTCCCATGCTAAACCTTCCAAGCCGTCTTCTAAACCTTCGAAATCGGCGTTGCATTTACCGAAGGCTTCGGCGACGACTACGGGTTCGACTTCCGCACCGGCTTTGACTTCCTCAATGACCTCTCCATCGGTCATGGTTGAAACCAAATTCTCCGGTTTGGCAGCCTCCTTGGTTCCGTTGGCCGCCCGACCAAAGTATCAACAGCTGCTGCCTTCCAATCTGTCAGAGTCGTCATCTGATGATGACGCAGTCCTCCCTCCCAGCATCACCTTGGTCGGCTCCACTCTGACAATGGATTCTGGGACCTGTCTTTTTATTTGGGATTCGGGGACCGGTTGGTCCAGAGAGCTTCCTCTACGCTCTCCATCCCTGGCTTCGAAGACAGCCTCGTCTCCCGTTCCGATGGTCGAAACCGAATTCGAGGAACGTGCATCCTCACTGCCACCAACTTTTCTTTCGGGTTCGTCGCCCAAACCGGAAAAGAAGTCTCGACGTAAGCACGTCAAACTTCAGGCTTCCGCTCCGAACCCGACAGTTGGTTTTGAATCCACCGCTATTGCGATGCAGACTGACTCAGTGGCTTCTGCTGTGGTGCAGGCGTTGACTTCTCCGAAACTGACGAATTCTTTTTCTAGTATCTCTATAAATACCTGTCCTGCATTCATTAAATATACCACATCTAGTGGCACAGAGTTCTGTATCTTAATTGCTTATTGTATAATGATGTACTTTTCCTTAGTGGCCTTTGTGAAGCCACACAGAGGAAGGAACATATATACCATCTTGTTCCTCTTGGCAAAAAATTGCCAGTTACCAGGGGGCTATGGGAGTATACCAACGTGAGCTCTCTCATATGCAGACCATTTTGGAACACCTCCCAGAAGACAAAGAGAACAGAGGCAGCTGTTTTATTCGAAGAATCGATGGCTCTAGCTGCCCAGCATATGCAGTCTTCGCACCATGTGTTCGACTGCACTTCCACAATATTGGGAGCGTCTATCTCACTCCGCAGGCATGCTTGGCTTCGTACTACGGGATTGTCGGATAACCATAAAGCCCAAATAGAACAACTCCCCTTCGAGGGTGACGGCCTTTTCCACTGTTCCACCGACGGCATGATGGTTGATCAAGAGGCTCAACATGATTCCTCAAAAGCAACAAAGGTCTTTTTGATTCCATTCCAGACGCACGACTTTCCAATCTGGTCTTCAGCCACCTTACTTTAAACAGCAAACTAGAGACTGATCCAACAGATCTGCTACTTTCTCCTCCTTTTCATCAACCAAGGGCAAGTGTTCCAAGCCATCAACCTCCCGTTCTACCAAGCCTGGAGAGTGCAAAAATAGGGAGGACTTCTGACCATCTACAGGCAACCAGGTTGGTATTGTCAGTCATTGAACTTGGCTATTGTTTGGATCTCAAGTGTCCTACCCCGCTCGGAAATTTCATCATCACCGCCCTTTCCCCCTGCCTTCTGGAGGAGGTTTCTTTGCTCCTACAGAAGAATGCCATTCAACTGGTTCCACATTTGCTGATTCCCACAGGGCACTTTCCAAAGTACTTTGCCATTCTGAAAAAGGATGGACGCCTCCATCCAGTCTTAGACCTCGTCTTCTAAATTTACATCTCAACATCCAAAAGTTTCAAATGGTGACCCAATCTCTTCCTCCGGTGGAGAGAGTTGTTCAGAGTGGTGGACTTAAAGAATGCTTATTTCCACGTCACTATTCACCCTGCCCACTGTCGATTTCTAATGCTTACATTGGATAGCCACATTTATCAATATTCCGCCCTACCATTTGATTTGGCCACAGCTTCAAGGGTACATAAGAACATAAGAAGAGCCATGCTGGATCAGGCCAAAGGCCCATCTAGTCCAGCTTCCGGTATTTACCAAATGCATGGCCCCAGTAGGACAAAAAGAATCATTGTATTTCCATATTTAGATGACTGGCTAGTCATCACAGGGACCAGTCAGAAAGAGATACAGTGGTACCTTGTATAAAGGAATTAATTTGTTCCAAATGAAATTATGTTAAGCACATTTTCCTTTATACAAATTTCCCATAGGAATGCATTGAAAACAGAGTAATCCCTAATCACAACCATTTTTATGTTGTACGGATTTGCCCCATAGGTGATTCTGTTAAGCAAATTTCCCCTATCTCCGGAATTTTTTATGTTGTACAGATTTTATGTTATACAAACTGTTTGTTATACAAGGGTCCACTATATACTGTTCATCCTCTGCACTCTGGAGAGCCTGGGACTCCAAATCTACAAACAAAAGTCTCAGCTCACTTCATCCCGAGTCATCACCTACATAAGAGCAGTGCTAGACTCGTGAAAGGCGATGGCCTTTCCTCCTCTGGAAAGATTCAACGACATTCACTGTCTGCTACCTCTGTCCCAGCTGAACAAAGTAATTACAGTTCACTCGGTCCAACAGCTCCAGGGCTACATGGCGTCTATGAACTTCCTTCCTCCCACATGCCCGATTCAGATTCCACTACCTCTAGTCCTGGTTCCTTTTTCATTTCGACCACATTCAGGACTCCCCATCTAAACATCTACCTTCCTCCCCTCACTCCATGACGCTGTGTCCGGTACTTACCTGTCATGCTGGCGGTTGCAAGGGAACCGAGGCAAGGGAACTACTTGCGGTTGCAAGGAAACTGGGAGGGGACCCTCTTGCACATGCCCAGTGTGAGGGGGCGGAGACTAATGAACGTTCCTATTGCTAGGGAAGTCTGAGCCTCGCGCATACACGCTTGGGAAACCCATCTGTGTGGCTTCACAAAGGTCTACTCAAAGAACCACCTTTACAGGTAAGTAACTGGTTCTTTCTGGTCTCCTAAACCCACTGATTATCAAGGCTGCCACTGAATTATATCGCTAGGAGAAAGGGAGAAACAAGCATCTACTTCTTCCACAACTTGCCACATTCTTACTTTCCCTTTTGACATCTTTTCTATACTATAAGCCTCAGATCCATAGCCTTCCCTTACAGAGATGAAGGCTATGGATCACATTAACACTTGGGTTTCCCTTAGAAAATAGAAGATTAGGATATTAATAAAAATCAGGATTCTGCGCATCTCTCACAGGTGAAAATATTTCTGTAGCACGTGTGTAATGCCATCTTGTGGACATATATAAGCTCAAATTATTGATAAAATCGTTTAGTAGTTGGTATCGAGTTGGGAGCTATACACCTAACTTGAATTGCGAGCTCTGGTTAGAACAGATCCATTGAATCAGCTGCTAAATGATGGGTCAACACTTATGTAAAGCTCATTGCATCAATGGTCCTATTGTATTTGGAACTATCAGCTGGATTCATGTTTAAATTTCAGAATGTTTTTCTGTAACTCCCTGAAAGTGATAGTTAAGCATTAGGGCAGGCATGTCTAAAGTCAGGCCCGGGGGCCAAATGTGGCCCGTTTTCAAATTCTGAGTGGCCTGCAGCTTCTTCTCCCCACAGGCTCAGCCTGTCACGCATCCCCGCCAGCTGACCCCTCCCCATACTGGATGGAGACGTCAGCTTGCAGTTTTATGGTTTGCCTGCCCTCCCTGCTTCTGTCCATCCCCCCCCCCCAGCCACCTGCCCAGCCTACCCATCCCCAGCTCTGTTGCTGCAGCATCTTCCCCGCCTCCTTGCATGTTATAGAGACTTGTCCAAAGTTCGGCCCGGGGGCCAAATGTGGCTGAATGGTCGGCCCCCACTCATTTTCACTTCACCAGATCTGGCCCTCCTTGCAAAAAGTTTGGACACTCCTGCATTGGGGGGGGGGGATCCAGACTCCATAGTCTCTTAATTTACAGATTTTGGAATCTCTGAAAATTCCAGGACACAGAAGACCATTTGATTCATGTAACCGAGTTGTCCGATGGTGTCCAGGAACTACTCAGAAATGTGTGTGTATGTGTGTGTATTTTTTTCGCTAAGCTGCCTGGGGTATTCTCAAAGCTGTTCAAATCTGCACACTTCTATCAGCGTGTAAGCACATAGCTATTGTTTAATTGGAAAGAATTAGCCTAGGAAACTATAGAATCAAGGTCAGCTGCCTGAATTGAAAATAGTATTCTGACCCTTAAAGCTATGTGCTAGATCTACATTCGTTTCCTAGAAACAAAATGTTGTCCCCAGCGACAGCAGAACTGAATAGAGCATGTTTGGTAATAAATAACACTGAATGTGGAAGTATCACTATCAGTTAAAAGCCATCAGATGAAAATACCATCTGAAAGAGTAAATAAACCTTTTCCAAATGAAGACTGTTCCTTTAAGGAAATAGTTGCTTGTGTTAGTTATGTTTACATGGACAAAGCACAAGGAGTTCATTTCTGCAGAAAAAAGGAAGAAATGCTGCTCTCCCGATTCCATGAGCTAGAAAAAAATGAACATCCTGAGAAAGATGCCAAATCAACAGGTTTAGTTGCTAGGTTGGTGATGGTTTCACTTAACTCTGTCCACATCTAGAAGCATGTCTTGGCTTGGGATCAATAGGGTTTACTTCCAGGTAATCCTATGCATAGAATTGTTTGGGGTTAAATCCCATTGACCAGAGAAACAAGTACTGTAGACATGCATAAAATTGAACTGTTGCCCTCTTCGAATAGTCCTATGTAGGGTCTTGGGAGATCCTATTCAAAGGTAAATTATTCTGTATTTTGGGAGGAGAGTTAATCTCACAGCTGCATTACTGTGGGAATCGCCTTGACATTCTGAAATGTTCACAGAAAAAAAGGTTTTATTCCCCTTTGGGAGCTGGTTTATATGATCACGCGTTCAAATTTATCTTGGTCGCCCAGGTCTTGAAATAACACTGAATTAAAATATAAATAAAGTAGGTTTGCACAACTTTTTTGTATGTTTTTGCTGTTCTTCTGCTGTGTGATTTCCACATTGTTTACACTGACACTGTCTTTGTGAGTGCGAGTGGAAGAGTTATGGAACAGGAAGACAAGCAGCTGAGTAGAGACTGGCCATATCTCCTCCAGACAAACTACATGTAACCAAGAATGCGTGATCAGAAAAATGCCCTCAGGTGCTGAAGATAATTGATTTTCACATCAAGAGCTTTTCACACTCCCTGTAATTTTGAAATGTGCTTGCTCTCTTAGTTTATTGACTGATCCCTTGGAAGTCAACACAAGTTTGTAAATGTGATTGTTCATTCATAGAGATTGGGCCTGAATAATGTCTCTGAAACACTTAACAGATTTCCGTTACTAATGTTGGTGACATAGCGTGCCATTCTCCCCTCTGTTTCAGCCTTACAAATGGGTTAGAAAATAACACCTTTTCCCCAAGCTAGCTTCTAAAGAGCACTTTCCTGGAGGTCCCACTTCGTGGTTGTATAAATTGGATGACCAAAGCTCAATTTTCACCAGACATGAAGGGATTGAAGAGGACAGTCAGGCCTGGGTGGCCATTTTATAAACTATAGTTATAAAAGTGAAAACATTTTGACAAATTGATTTGTTGGGGGATGGAATCATAAATGTGTTATCCATGATTTGTCAAATGCCTTGCTTATTGGCATTTATATAATTTGAACAAGCTCAGATCTCCAGGACCCAATGAACTGCATCCAAGAGTATTGAAGGAATTAATTGCCTGTTGAACTCTCAGAACCACTCTTTATTATGTATGTGAAGATTCTCAGTCATCCAGGTGAAGTTATCCAGAAGCTGAATCATGGCAACTGGACTTTTCTTGTGAGAGATCAGTATGTTTCACTACTCATCCAAGTAGCTTCATCAGTCTGAAGCTATTCTTTGTTATTGCTGTATTATTATTTTTAAATCATGGAGATTATTGGAGGAGGGCTATAATCTCTTATCTGCAAAAAGGACGAACCTAGAATCTACAGACCAGTCAGCTTGACATTAACCCCATGGAATTTTTTAGAGAGGATTATAAAATGGTCACTCTGCAAATCACCTTGAAAACTGTCAAGAACAAATTCTTTCAGACTAATTTTATTTCAGTTTTTGGGTTGGGTAACCTACCTGGTAGACCATGGGAATGCAGTACAGTAGTAATAATATACAGTATCTTAACTTCAGTAAAGCTTTTGGTAAAGTGCCCCATGATATTCTGATTACAAGCTAGCTAGGGGTGGACTGGATAGAACAATTATCAGGTTGGTTACAGAATCATACTTGGAAACGCTTATCAATGGCTCCTTTTCAAACTGGGAGGAGCTATCAAGTGTAACACAAGGCGGAGTCCTGGGCCTGGTGCTCTTCAACACTTTTATTAGTGACTTGAATGAGGGTGTGCAATGAATCCTTATCAAATACATAGATGACACAAATGATGTTGGAGTATTGCCTGTAGAAATATACCAGGCTCGCTGTACCTTGACCTTCAGGAAAATGTGTGAAATCTGAGCTCTTCACTGAGACCTTGTGGAACAGCCCCCCTGCTCAGCCATGTGATTGTAGCAGTATGAGGGTATGTGTTTCGGTTTTCTTTTTAATTGATTTTTGGTGTTTTTGTGCTTCCAGATAATGTACGAGTGTTTACACTTATGAACTGTTCTGATGGGTGGGATATAAATGTAACAAACAAACAAATAAAATTGGATGTAATAGCTAATATCTTGGAGGACAGAAACAAAATTCAAAACGTTCTTGATAGGCTTGGTCTGAGTTGAAAACAACAGAATGAAATTTAACAGGAATGGGTGCAAAGTTCTACACCTAGGTGGAAAAACCCAAACACAAAATTACAAGATGAAGAATATTTGGCTCAGTAATACTACAAATGAGAAGGATCTTGGATTTTTTTGTAGATCACAAGTTCTATACCTAGGTGGAAAAACCCAAACACAAAATTACAAGATGAAGAATATTTGGCTCAGTGATACTACAAATGAGAAGGATCTTGGATTTTTTGTAGATCACAAGCTGAAGATGAGCTAGCAGTGTGATGCTACAGCAAAAAAGGGCAAATGTTATTTTAGACTGCATTCACACAGAAGCATCATCTCCAAGTCATGTGAAATACTAGTTCACTTATGCTCAGTACTAGTTAGGGCTCATCTTGAGTATGTCCAGTTTTGGACACTTCAATTTAAGAAGGATGCTAACAAAGTGGATCAAGTTCAGAGGAGGACAACAAGGATGATCAGAGGACTGGAAATCAACTTTTGTATAAGGAAGAACTCAAAACTGGGTATGCTTAACCTTGAAAAACTAAAACTGAGGTGACCTGTGATAGCACTCTTCAACTACTTGAAAGCCGGTCATGCAGAGGAGAGGCAAGATCTGTGCATGAACTCTGCAAGTTCAGACCACATAATTATGGGCTCAAATTACAGGAAGTCAGATTTCAGTTGACTATCAGGAAAAACTTCCTGTTAGAGCAGTACCACGATGGAACTAATTACCTTGGGCGGTGGTGAGTGCTGTAGTGATGGAGGCCTTCAAGAGAAATTTAAACAGCTATCTAGTCAGTTATACAGTACTTTGATTTGGATTTCTGCATTTTCAGCTCTCTGATTCTATTATACTTTTATAATGTTTGTTGGATTTATAACAGGCAACATCTAATTCAGGATAAAACCACCAGAGGGAGCCAAATTTATTCTGAATTTGTTGCAACAATTACTACTGTATACCCAATCTGAGTCACGAAGAGTCCGTAAGGATTGTAATGACACAACACACACACACCCAATCTAAAGCAACACTCAAGTTTTAACATACATAGTATTTAAGGAAGTTTATAAAGGAAAGTGGAATGGCCTATTTGAGACTATTGTCCACCTTACAAGATTATTCGGTCCATTGTTCATCTTATGAGCCTATTTCAGACCAGGGTGACATGAGGTCAAAGTGAACTATAAAATGGAGAACTCGCAACTATCATTAGACTTATGAAGCTGTTTGGATGAGAAGCGAAACGTTTCAATCTCTCAAGAAGTCCAGTTGCCCTGATTAGAAATCTATGCAGAAGCTTTCAGCCTGCCTCGCTTGCTCATAACACCAGCTCCTTGGGTTTTGACATCATTTTGTCTTGGTACTTAACAGATGTACCGGATGCACTGTAGCATTAGCTGGACAAAAACTGCACTCCTGTGCAATATAGCAATCAAAATTAAGAGAATCAAGTGGTTCTCAAGATGAAAGAGGGCTTCTGTGTATCTTACTACTACTGGCTCCAAAGCCACCCTGCTATCTATCACACAAAGCACTGCAGATGAAATCTTTCTGACATATCCAGCCAGGTAGAAGCTCCCAATAGACACACAAGTTTCCTAAAAGTAATAATGAATAACACGTTTTCTCTCTCTCTGCCTCTTTCTTTCTTTCTTTCTTTCTTTCTTTCTCTCTCTCTCTCTCTCTCTCTCTCTCTCTTTCCTTCCTTCCTGCCTGCCTGCCTGCCCTCAGGAACAGGATGAAGAAATGTAAACAGAATCAGCCCTAACATTAGAGTGAGGCAGCTTCCTAAGGGATGGCTCCACCAAGATGCCAGAAGGGACATATAGCTATGAAGAGCTCTAAGTGGCAAAAGACATGGGGAGAGGAATATAAATCACATACAAACAAAACCAAATATATATTATGGGTGATATTTTGAAAACTATCTTCTTATCATGATGGTTCAGGCTTGGGGGAGGCAGGTCATTCCACAAGGTTGTTCTTATGGCTCTTTTCTGGCCACACAGCCTATGAACAGGTCACACAAGGCCCCTTGCACCGCTTAACGTCTCCATATGCTCAGCTTTTAAAAACATTTGGGTGGTCTGTCTTTTCCCCAGAAGGCCCCAAGGTTAGAAAATTTTAAGTTGTTCCACCTTGTATTAGGCGGAAGGCTTCTAATATTAGCTGCCAGACACATTGCACTTATTCTATCTTCCCCATTTTTAGTGGATATTTCTGGGGAGTGGGTGAAGGAATGAAGAAACACAAGAGTTAAAAGTAGAAGACATTGTCATCTGGAGAGATTTGTTACAAAGTCTCAATGGTATTTCACAACAATTCCCTAGTCTGGTGGAATCCATGGAACCTAGGGTACAAAGACTTTCTTGCCATGGTTTCTGCCCTTAGATCTTTGTTGGACTTCAACCCCTGGAGGTCTCGGACGGTGAGGCCAACGCTCAGAGATTCTGGAAGCTGAAGGGCAAGCAAGAAAGTCTAAATCTACTTTTGTTTAATCTCACATGCTAGGACATACCATGCCGTGAGCCACAATCCTTTTTTTCAGAGAAATAACTGCTTTTTTAAGTGACCAAAGGCACCAGTTCCAGTGATTGTTAGCTTTTCCTAAAACAGTTTCTCTCTCTCTTCATACTTGGTAGAATGTAGCTGCTAAGTTCGAGAGAAAAGCATTTTTAGGTCAATGCCTAATTTTTCTCAGGCCCACATTATAAGGTTCAATGAGTTATCCTTGCTCTATTTATAGTGACATGAGGGTGAGTCTCATAATTTTAAACCATGGCACTCTGGTGCTCACACTGGGATTTTTGTTTTCTGTTGATTGATTCTTTCCGCCTGCTTAGTGGATGAACTAATGCCTAGGTTCCTGCATCCAAGATTTTCTGGGTCCCTGTTTGCAGCATTAAATTGGAAATTCAGACATTCTGTACCCCAGGGAAACAAAACAACAGCTGGTCCATTTCTTCAGTAAAAATATGCACCAAAACACTCATAGGAGTCCCCTACTGTAAAATGTTCCATTTGATTCATCCATTTATCTTGGTTGATTGTGAACAAAAACAGATCTTACTAGGATTGGTACCCAAATTTCTCTTTCAGAAGCCGTATCTCTTCTTTTACAAGAACTATTTCTGTTTGAGACATTTTAAAGAATCACTTTAAAAATAAACACGAATTCTGCTTTGATAAACTTTTTCTTCTGTAGCTTTGGGGATCCTTCCTTCCTTTCTGAGTGTTAAATTCAAAGTTTCCCACTTTGATATACATCAACCTAAGCTCAGAAGTGCCATAAGGCTACTCCTTCCCTGCCTAAAAAAAAAGCAAACTGAAAATAGATAAAGGAGACCTGAAAAAGACCACCAAGTCATGAGAAAAAGTCTCTACGCAAGACAAGCCTGAAAAGTCTTATGTAAACGGGAAAAATGCTGATTAAATCAATGCAAAACCCAGTATTTTTCCAAGAATAAAACCTCTTATCTGGATAAGCCCTAAGGCTGCGCTCCTATGGGAGTCAGCTGCTTTGTGTTCTTTTGGGGAGGACGATGGGACAGAAATATTTAAAATAAATAATAAATACAGTACGCCCATTTCCCTAGAATAAGTCCTGTTGAATAGAGTAGACCCATATAAGATTGTGTCATCCTGCTTCTTTCCATTTGATTAATTTTGAATATGCCATGGTGGTTGTATTGGCAACAGTATTCAAATATGTACCTCCCTTCTGTTTTGAAAGAGTCTCAAGAAGCTCCATTGTGTACTTCTTATGAGATTTTTATATTTCTGTATTGATACATGCGTTGCTCTGATCCAAAAAGTGCCTATCAAGCTTTAAAAAGAAATATAATTACAAGTATTGTGTGGGTGTTGTGTCATTACAATTGTGACCAACTTTTCATGACCCCATGTCCATGGAGTTTTCTTGGCAGGAATACTGGAGTGGTTTGCCAGTTCCTACTCCAGGTACCTACAGCACTTGGTATTCCCTGATGGTCTCCCATCCAAGTACTAACCAGGGCCAGCCCTGCTTAGTTTCCAAAATCAGGTGAGATCGGATGTGCTCAGCACCAAGTCCTTAAAAGTTATTAGTTACAATTACGCTTGGAGTTTTTAAAAACACCCTTTCCTTTCTCATTCTTCGAAAAGAAATTCAAAAATACTTTTCTAGATGCTTAAAACATGGACCTCAGGCTGAGAGCTGGTGATACATTTTCCTCCCAATTATCTTGTTGACCCTTCAATGCCTCCAACACAGCATGAGCTGGCAGCAAGTGGCATCGCACAAACCAGCACTTTAGCTGTGCAGGATGAACTCCTGATCACTGAGCCAGGTTACATCCGCTTAGAACTATATACTGTAAAAACTTGCCACTTCCCCTGCAAAAGGTGTCACATTAAGTCTTCTTAAGCTGGAATTGTAAGGCATGCTTTAGTTAAGGTTAAAAGAAATAAAGTGTTCTGCTTATATACCGCCCCATACCACTTTAAGTAGTCTTTGGGCGGTTTACAATTTTAATTACAGTGTGCAGGCTACACATTGCCCACCCCCAGCAAGCTGGGTACTCATTTTACTGACCTCGGAAGGATGGAAGGCTGAGTGAACCTTGAGCCTGCTACCTGGGATTGAACCCCAGGTCGTGAGCACAGTTTTACCTGCAGTACAGGCATTTTAACCACTGCGCCAAGTAAGTACTGCAAGTAAGTAGCTGTGGTGCTGGAGGAGAGTCTTGAGAGTCCCCTGGACTGCAAGGAGATTAAACTTATCCATCCTGAAAGAAATCAACCCTGAATGTTCACTAGAAGGACAGATTTTGAAGCTGAGGCTCCAGTACTTTGGCTACCTCATGAGGAGAGAGAAGTCCTTGGAAAAGTCCCTGATGCTGGGAAAGATGGAAGGCAAAAGGAAAAGGGGACGGCAGAGAATGAGATGGTTGGATGGTGTCATCGATGCAACCAATATGGATTTGACCAAACTCCTGGAGGCAATGGAACATAGGAAGGCCTGATGAGCTCTGGTCCATGGGGTCACGAAGAGTCGGACATGACTGAACAACTGAACAACAGAAGCTGTAAACAAGTTCTAAATTCTGTTTGTGTTCATATTGCCGAAAATTGACTCCCTCTGTGTGCCTATATCCATTCTTCCACCCAGGGCCGGCGCTAGGGTTTCTTGCACCCTAGGCGGGGGGTGGGTGGGGCGGGGCGGGGGGGGCGACGGGCGGGCGGTGACAGGAGGCAGGGGGATGGGCGGCAGTGGCCAGCGGCAGGGGTGTGGCGGGGGGGCAGCAGGCTAACCAGCAGTGGCAGTGGGGTGGTGGTGCCCCCTCTCCATTTTGGCGCCCCCTGTCCATTGTGGCGCCCTAGGCAACTGCCTAGTTCGCCTTAATGGACGCGCCGGCCCTGCTTCCACCAGGAACCGCTCAATGATGTTGTCTCCTTCTCCGACCAAGCTTATTCCCTCTCTTTCGGTGGCTGTCTGTCCTGTTTCAGGTGTTGCCCCCATCCTTTCTAGTTTCTTTAGCACCACCTGCAGCCCAGAGTCTTTCGTTTTCTCTGCTTGTGCGGACGGAACACCGGCCTAAACTTGGCCTTTGGGTTCAGGCACCTCACATACGTGCAATGCTTAAGAATCGAACTCCCAAATTCGGACTTCACAGCCAGATACCTAAGTCACTAAGCTATCCAGCCAGCTCTGCATTTACATAGCTTGTATTTAATTTATTCAATTTATTTTTGCAAAGGATTTGGATTT
>JAHTLZ010003542.1:71622537-71645639 GCA_023846285.1 Phrynocephalus versicolor
TTATTATTATTATTATTATTATTATTATTATTATTATTATTATTATTGCTTATGTAGAAACCATGCACATTCGTTCTCATGGGTAGACATGAAGTATTTTATGGACGGACCCATTCTTGCCTTGATTTTGGTAATAGGCAGCTAATTCATATGGCAGTACATAGCAACATGTGCTTAGTTAATATATCTGAAGTCCAGGTTCAGTTCTTGGATTGCTTTCCCAGCACCAAGGCTGTGTTTTCTTTTTTTAACTTGCCAGTTCCAGGTGCTATATCTATGTACATTCAGGTTTTCAAAATGAACAAACATATCTGCTATGTACAAATAAATAAAAGATGTCAATGGCCAGTGGTTTGCAGCGAGGAACAACGTCAACTATTTGCATGTTGCATTTATAGAGTGCCGCGTTTGCATTTTCTTTAGTTTAGAAACAGCACTGCCCTGCCATCATAAAAAGGCAGCAATTTGCTAGACATCTAATCCATTGTTACTGCCGTTTTTCAGCTGGGGAAGAGGCGCCGGTGCAATTTTCTTTGTTCCTTAGTATAGTTACTGGGAGAACTTGACACTTGGGCTTTGGGAGAGTAAGTGTTGTTTTCTGCTCTCCTGCTGCAGGTGACAAAAATGTCTGGTGTCACCTTATTATGACGTGTGACATACCTGTGTTTTTTCTATCCAGATCTTCTGGAGAGGTGTGCTTGGCTTTTCACTGCATAAGCACACACTTTTTCCATGAGCATGCATGAGTACATTGAGATGTTCTGCCTAGAGTTCCACTGAAAAGAGGTTGATGATGCAGGGTCCTGCTAGGAATTGTGCAGTGAAGTTGGGGTTGGGTTTACGTTTATTGTGCCTGTGTTTCTTAGGAACAGTTGTAAGAACAATTGCCATTTTCTTCTTCACTAGAGAATATGATGACAATTGAGGTTAGATAGTGTGCATGATTTGTTATCTCCACCCCTCCTACCCCCCACATTTATAATGGAGGCTATATAATAGCTGCAGGAGATGCCAGCTTCCTCTTTTCATATTCTAGCCAGACTAACTTCCACACACTCTTCGTTTGTGAAAGCTGCTCCCCTGAGAAAAAGTGTGGAACTGCTCCTGTTCTAAAAGAAATATATGGTAGAGTCACGACCTCTCCTGCTTAGTAATCATTTCCTTGAGAACATAACAACATAAGAAGAGCCATGCTGGATCAGGCCAAAGGCCCATCAAGTCCAGCTTCCTGTATCTCACAGTGGCCCCACCAGATGTGTCTAGGAGCGCACGAGACTAGATATCTGTCTCCTGATACCACTCCCCTACATCTGGCCCTTGAAGTACTCTGGTTTTAAGCCTGGAGACTCCACATCTCCATCATGGTTTGTAACCTGTGATGGACTTTTCCTCCAGGAATCTGTCTGATCCCCTTTTGAAGGCATCCAGGCCAGATGGCATCACCACATCCTGTGGCAGAGAGTTCCACAGACTAACAACACGTGAATTGTAGAATAAAAGCAGTGGCAGTTGGCTGTTTTGGGAGTTGTAGTCCAAATGATTTTGCAACAGAAACAAAGTTTGTTCCCACAGAAACAAAGAGTCGCTTGTGGCACTTTCAAGACCAACCCATTTGCAAAAAGCTTTTGTGAAGAATAGCCTGCTGCATCTTTTGAATTGGGCTGCATTTGACTGAAACTTGTGCCAAGTTAATTGCATAGTCTGGAAGGCCATATAAGGCTCTTGGATGTAACCCAGAAAGCCAAATGCTATCATCTCTGGCCCTTCTTTTGAAAATTTGAGGGTCAGCCTCTTTTGCTGTATGGCCTTGGTAAACCACATATTAGAGGAGGCATCTTTACAGCCCACTCCCTGCCTTTTTATTCCCTTCTGCCATCTCTCCTTCCTGCCTTCTGCTCTGGGTGGGCTGTACTACAGCTCCCAGAATTCCAAGCTGCACAGGAGTCAGCTGCGTTGGCTGGGAATAATAGAAGCTGTAATACAACACATTTGGAAAGATACCAGCTTGGGAAATAGTTTTATTTGTCAAAGGAAGAATTAACCTTTCTTGAAGTCTGTTCTTCCTGTACACCCTTCCACAAGTAAGGTGGCCAGATTATAGTTTTAAACGAGTGTTTTGTCAGAACTTCTGGTGACTTATATTTGGACAAGGGTTTAGTGGAGTAGATTGCTAGAAAAGCATCCTTAGTCCAGACTCTTTTAATCCGTTCAAAGCTAATATTGAACCTGAAGCCAAAATATCAAATGAGCAGGTGAAATACTTGATTTTCCTACCTTAGTCCAGCTGCACCTTTTCTTTAGTCTGTGTAGTTAGCTGATTTCCGTGGCTTTCATTCATAATTTTCCGTGATTACCTTCTATTTACTTTTGTTCCACATGTCATACCTTTCACTGAAAGATCACAGTTCCATTTAACAGTTTCATGAAACATTTTTTAAAAATAGCCCGTTATCTTTTTTTCTTTCTCTGATTGAAAAAACAGAGTAGGAAACCTGCAGGTTGCATGGGGAACCTCTATAGATCACATCTGGCCAGGGGACTGCATGTTAATTATGCTTATTTGTAGGTACACTGATGACATATTTATTAGAAGCCCTAGGTAGATTCCACAGCAATTTCAATGTGAAGCTGCAAGTACCAAGCGGTATCAAAAGCCTATTGACCAGCGTATATACTTGCATGTATTCAGCTTCCATCTGTGCACAACACAACATCTGTTGTCTATAGCCAAGCTCTTAGATATAATTTTATCAGCTTGGATCCACAAGGTAAAAAATTCCAAATTTAGCAATTTATAAAAGGTATTTTTCAGGTGACGGTACCAACCTTATTTATTTATTTATTTATTTATTTATTTATTTATTTATTTATTTATTTATTTATTTATTTATTTATTTAATTTAATTTAATTTAATTTAATTTAATTTAATTTAATTTATTTACATAATTTTTTAGCCGGCCCACTACCAAGTGGACCCTGGGCGGCATACAACAATATATTAACACTATAAAACAGCATATTAAAGCCATCAACATAACTAACAGTTTAAAACAAATATAAAAATAATAAAATCCTGCTGCTCATGCGCCCAGATAAAAGAACACTATATAATTAAAATGCTGGCTGAACAGGAAGGTCTTTGCCTGGTGTTGAAAAGTCAAAAGCATTGGCGCCAGGTGGATCTTTGATGGGAGGGCATTGCAAAGTTGGGGGGCAACAGCCGAGAAGGCCCTGTTTTGACATGCCATCCCTTCTCTTTAAGGGATTGCACCTTCAGCAGGGCCTCCTGGCCTGATGTTAGGGTACGTGCAGGTTCGTAAGGAAGAAGGTTGTCATTTAGTGCTTATGTCTAAAACTGAGATTACTCACATGCAATTCAAATGATCTTCAGCCTAATTTGGGTCAAGAATATTCCACTCTCTCAAATTCTTGGTGACAGGCCTATTCAGCCTGCCCTCCTGCCCAAATCTCAAGCAACTATTGAAACACAATGGATTACCCAATACTGATACAGAGATGGGAACTAATTCCTGCTACAAACTCAGATGCCATCTCTGTCCTCACGTCTATTCTGACAACACAGTTGCAGGCCCCAGCAATGTTACACAAAACATCAGGGGCACATTTTCTTGTCCCTGTGCCATTGTGATCTATGCCATCTTTTGCCTATTACTTTATGTCCAACTACATTCTACATAGGAGAAGCAGTACAATCCCCGCACAAAATAATTAATGGACATAAACCAGACATGAGGAATGGCAACACACAAAAACATGTTTCAGATCATTTCAGTTTAGCCTGGACATTATTTGAATGATTTGAAAGTTGCTGTTTTGGGGATGGGGAAGACTTGAAAGAGAAACACTTGAGATAAGATATATACACATGCTGCAGATCCACTTCAAAGGACTAAATATCAATCAGAGGTTCTTAAGTCAATCCCAAGTATGAAATGCTCTGTTGATTCATACAGTTGTCATCTTGTGTCAACTCTGCTATTGCGATCTTGTACTGCAAACTAATCATTGACATCATTCACAGTCTGATTGCCTTTACTGATTAACCGTTGTCACTTTGTCCATTTTCTGTATCCACACCTGGTCACAGAGCCATGTATAAATACAACAGTCATATAATCTTGCTCTTAGATCTGAAGAAATGGGCTTGATCCATGAAATCTCAAATAAATATATAGCAGTAAGTCTTTAAGGTACCACAATGTTTTTGTTGCGTGCCCGCGCCTTCTCTGTGGTGGGCCCCACGCTGTGGATTCATCTCCCCAATGAGCTGCGCCTAGCAGAGTCCCTGCCCGCCTTTAAAAAGGCTTTGAAAACTTACCTTTTTAAGGAGGCATTTGGCGACCTTTCTACTTAAGTTTTTTTTTCTTAATTTTTTTTTCTTGTGCCGCTTGCGTCATCCCCGCTGGAGGGTATTGCCTCCCCTCCTTTTATTGTAATTTTGTGGTTTGGTCTTTTATTGTATGTATTGTTTTATTGTTAGCCGCCCAGAGCTCCGATTCGGAAGATGGGCGGGATGCAAGTGTAATAAATAAATAAATAATAAATAAATTATTTATTTTGATTTTTTTTCAGGGTGACTTTGGTTTAAATCACAATTGAAATCACAATTGAAACTTTTTAAAAAATAGAGTTTTAGAAATTTAAATCCCATACAGATTACCTTAAAGTGAATTGGTTTGTGCAGTGGATACATATATTTGTTCAGCTTGTGAATGCTGAGGGTTGTTGCCTTGTGTACCTCTGCTCTGATGTTGCTGCCCTGAAGGATCTTTTTCTTATATTTTGCTTTGGAAGGAGATGATTGTGTCTATTGGTTTCTCTAGTAGGCTAAAGTAAAATATATGTCTTATTTGTCATCTGGGCACTGAAGAGCATTGTTTCTGTGGAAGAAAGAGCTTTCTGTCTGTGGCCCCATTCAAGGAATGGCTTATTTAGATTTCACGGGAGTTGATATCAATTGAATATTTTTTTTTGTATTCTATTCCAGGGTGGCACTACCCAGGGCTTTTCATTCTAATTAAGCCAATCCCCTTCCTGTTTGACTCAACAGTATGCACATTCACAAAGCTGACAGTAGCATTTTTAATTTTTTAAATAGCCAAATTGCTGTGCAGAAGACTGGGTTCTGTTGGCTGGCCCCATGTGAGTTAGATTGTGATGATGAAGTTTTAGCTAAATATTTCCATGTGGTGGTCATTTTGCTTTTGCATTTTTTGAGAGCCCAGACAAGATGTGGTTTTAATGCCTTTCTTCAGAATACCAGGGGTGTCTCCTTTGAAATTTGTATTTTGCAATGGCCTCCTTTTAATTTGAAATTGATGGGATTTGTATCAGATGGGGAAATGTCAGTGAATTCCTCTGTTTCAGAACTATTTATTGTGGGAATTCGCCAAAGTACCTAAGCCAGCAGGCCTAAGGCGAATTGAAAATGAAGAAACTCCACTGCAGATATCTGGTGCAAAAGGAGAAAAACTTCTCTCTGCTGGCTGCACCCAGCCCAGCACTTTTTATTAACTCACTTGCTACATTACAGTATATTCACAACCAATCAACTGCAAACACATAGATGGCTATATCCAATCAACTGCATACATGCCTGCTTTTACCATATATGGACATAGTTTGTCTTTAAACTTGCTGCATTCTGGTGCACATGTCTACTGCTAGGCCTATGCCTGCCATGTGACTGCTAGGCCTATGCCTGCCATGTGACTGCTTTGCCTGCAGCTCATGGCTGCCAGCCCTCCTGAATTCTCCACATCTCACCCTTTTTTATTTGTTTTTCTGTGAAAAAAACGGGGTGCTCAAGGTATTATACATATATGGGTCGTAAGGCCACAATATTCCCTCGACAGGCGTGCATTAGCGTAGGCAGGCATTGAATGCAGCAACAGAGTATAATAGTAAGGGCAAAAAAGGCAAACACAACATAAATAACAGTACGTAACCAGGCGGTGCTAGGTAACCAGGAAGTCAACCAGGACCAGTCAGATCCTTCAAGGTGCTCAATACGATGAACTAGATCTTCAATATCATGCATTTGGGGGCCTAAATCTGTATCATTAAGAGACATAAGACATGTGTCCCGTTTTTTCCCGATTACCTGACAGAGGCCGCCTTTACCAGCCAATAAAAAATCGAGAGCAGCGCGATTTTGTTCTGAATACAGCCGTAAATCATGCAACCCATTAGCTAACTTCCTCAAACCTTCATAAGTATCATTACCCAATCGGACAATTGCACAAGCAGCTGCCTCTTGGAAATGAGCAAAATATACATGTGTAGCAATGCCAAAAGATCCAATACCTATCCCAATAACATCTTGCTTCTGCTGGACCAATAACTCTTTATCAGCACAGAATTCTTTAGTTACAGATACCCCGGGCAAAGGCGCTGCCCTGCGGGCGCGTGTCCCGAGATTTTCACTGTCATCTGGGCAGGGAACATCTCCTAATTTTACTATTCCAATTGCTACCTGGGAGCATCCCTTATGATAATTGGAATAATGACCATCTTTTTTGAGAAACCAATAATTTCCAGTGGTCCAGCATCCTTTGTCACAAATGCAATGACCAAAACTAGTGAGGTATTCCTTTTCATCGGCAGCATAAGATTCAACATTACGGGCATTGTAAGGAAACTTCCAGGAAGAAGCATTAACCAGAATAGGATAAGGTTGATCAGACAATGGAGCAGTGGCAATGCAAGAGGTTTCCGTAAGAATGCAATGCCAGGAAAACAAACCTAACTGCTGCCATTGAGCACAGTGAGTGATATTCTTCAAACATCCACTCATAGAGGCAGAGGGTCGATTAATCACCCATGCCATGCCTGTTTTCTCAGGGCAACTTTCATAGCCAGCAGCATTGCCTATACAATTTCCAGCCCAAGCAGTGCCATAGAATTCAGAAACAACAGGCTGTTTAGTATCAGTAGTGGTGTAAGGATAAGTACCATTGAACATCTGGCCTGGATATATCGGAATACCATGCCAGAGGCTACGCATGGTAAGACGACGTCCCCACGGATAGCACACTGACTGATTACCATAATGCGCAATATGCAACTGTACAAAATAGTTAGCTTTGACAAAGCACAAAGAAAGAGAGAACAAAAGTCCAATACTAATCAACATTGTTGACTGATGTGTCCGGCGGCTCTTGGGAGGTGACTGGAGGAGAAGATCACCACGGACGGACGCAGCGTGCAGGGATCCAAACAGTTCGATCCTCAAGGGCGACTGCAGCGTATCCGCGTCCCCAGGTGACGAGGGGTACGGGGCCCTTCCACTGTGGATCAGGAGGCTGCCGATAAGCGACCAAAGGCCTGGGGAGCTGTTCCTCAGAACGAAAGTGCAGCTCAACCGGAGTAGCTGACCTATTGTGAGGGGTAAGCAAATGGTTAAGGGTAAATAGAACTTGATGAACTATGGGATGGATATCCTGGGTCCGAAGATTCTTGCCGTTGGCTTGCTTGAACAGCATGGTTTTAATGGTGCCATGCGCTCTTTCAACCACGGCTTGACCTGTAGAATTAAAAGGAAGACCATGAATGAGTTTTATGTCCCACTGGGAACAGAACTGAGCAAACTCCCTAGAAACATAGGCTGGGCCATTGTCCGTTTTCAAAGTGCAGGGTACCCCCATGACCGCGAAGCACGCCAAGCAGTGCTGAATGACGTGTCGAGCCGCTTCACCCTTGGCAGGGGTAGCCCAGATGAAACCTGAGTACAAGTCCACAGTCACATGCAGCTTGTTCAAAGGGGCCAAGGCAGGTACTTGCGTGACATCCATTTGCCAGATCTGGTTGGCTTGAGTTCCCCGAGGATTGACAGCATCATACGGAATAACTGTCGGGGCTTTGGAACAGGAGGCACAAGATGAGATGATATCCTTCGCCTGGGCTATTGGAATAGAAAATCTTTTATGCAAAACCTTGGCTGGCAAATGAAACTTAGCATGACAGTCAATGGGGTTGGAAAATACAGAGAAACAGTTAGTACGCAACAACTCATCAGCCCGCTGATTCCCTTCGGCCAAAAACCCAGGGAAGTTGGAATGAGAACGGATGTGAGCTACAAAACAAGGAAAGCATCGCTGTTGAAGCCACGTCTGGAGGGTAAAAAACAGGGTCAACAAGTCTCTGTCCAAAGAGGGATTCAAATAAGAAAATGGTAAACCAAACAACAGACGATAAACATACTGAGTGTCAACAATCAAATTAAAAGGCTGGTACTTGAAAATATCAAAGGCCAAAATAACAGCAGCTAGCTCAGCACGCTGGGCGGAACTCTGCTGGCCCGTAAATGCAGAACGCCATTCCCCAGAGGTTTGATCTTGCCAGGTGACTACACCTCTGGTTTTGGCTCCGTCAGTAAACACCGTAACTGCATCGGGGATAGGCTGCAACACAAAACAAGAGGTTAGTTCATAGGACACATAAGATAAAAAGGTAAGGCGGGCATCCTTGGGAGGGGAGAAAGAAAAGTGACCAAGGAAATCGGCCACTGCAATCTGGAAAGGAGTCGAAGAAGCTATCAGGAAGTCAAGTTGATCTTGTTTGAAAGGAAGATTAATTGTAGAGACATCCCGGCCGGAAAGTTGGATAGCCCGAAGGCGACATTTTTTGATCAAATCCGAAGTGGCATCAACCATGGAATAGATGCTTTTCGGTGGAGTATTGGAGAGGTGCAGCCACTCAACAATGCAAACTCGACGAGGGTTGTCCGGTGTATATAAGATGGCAGTGGGAATACGGTTGGTCGGAAGGATGGAGCAGGATAAGGAGCAGTCACTCAAGGTTGGGATACGATCCACTGCAACCATCTGAAGACGCTTATTAAGTAGAGCAATGACTGAACGGATGTCCGCATTCACAGGGATTTTGTCTGCGGGGTCAGAACGCCCAACAAGGGCAGAAAAAAGTGGAGAAAGTTCAGCAGTGGTCATAGCCAGAAAGGGACGAGCCCAGTTGATTTGTCCCAGCAATTGTTGCAGTTGTACAAGGGTGAGCGATGGAGGCAGCACCACAGTTGGTATCAGTGGGATGGAATACGAAGCTGTCAATTTATGACCCAGATATTGATAGGGTTCCATGGTTTGAACCTTTTCCGGGGCAATGATGAGACCATAAGAAGAAAGGTCCAGTTCTAACTGAGCAATGAGGTCAGAAGGTAGGGTCCTGCCACTGACCAAAATGTCATCCATGTAGTGATAAATCTGTAACTCAGGGTGGCGATCCCTAAAGGGTTGCAAGGCAAGGGCTACAAAATGCTGGCACAATGTGGGAGAAGCCTTCATTCCTTGTGGCAAAGTCACCCACTGGTAACGAGCGGCTGGCCGAGAGTTATTGTAAGTGGGCAGAGTAAAGGCAAAATATTTGCGGTCCTCTGGTGCCAGGGGGATAGAGAAAAAACAGTCCTTTAGATCTATCACCAATACTTGATGATCCTGAGGGATCATGTTCGGATTCGGGACCCCGGATTGGAGGGGGCCAATATCCTCCAGACGCTCATTAACCCTACGAAGGTCCTGGAGCAATCTCCATTTTCCAGATTTCTTCTTTATTACAAATATAGGGGTGTTCCATGGACTGCTTGTAGGTTCAACATGCCCCAATTGAACCTGTTCTTGTACCAAGGCCTCCGCTGCTAAAAGTTTGTCACGGGGCAGTGGCCACTGATCGACCCACACAGGGGGGCCAGGCTTCC
The DNA here is from genome assembly GCA_023846285.1 of Phrynocephalus versicolor. NCBI lineage: Eukaryota > Metazoa > Chordata > Lepidosauria > Squamata > Agamidae > Phrynocephalus > Phrynocephalus versicolor. Next base: position 71,632,269 of record JAHTLZ010003542.1, read on the forward strand.
ATGCCAATGACAGGGCATGGCGTGGCGCAGCAGGGGAGGCCCTTATCAAAAATTTGTATGAAGTACTGCATCAGCTTGGCCCAACAAGTCCCGTCCCCATAATGTGAGGGGAATGTCCATTATTAAAGGACGGATGGTATAGGTGTTGCCAGACCGGGCTTGAAAAAGGATAGGATGGAGGCTTTTATGAGCAGGCTCATAGCCCCCCACCCCAAACACCTGTTCTGTGGGGACAGTGGGCCATGAGGGAGGCCAATCCTTTTTTGAAATAACTGTAATGTCCGCCCCGGTATCAATTAGTCCTAGAATCTCTCGTCCTCCCATTTGAAGAGTTAAATTTGGGCGCTTGGAGGACACCGCAATCACAGCCATAGCCAGCGGGGCTGCTTCTGGAGAAGTGGACGTAAGGAGCTCCCCTTGACTATCATCGTCAGCCAATGTGAGGAGCATTAGCTCAGCCACTGGATCACCAGGCTCAAAAACAATAGAAGTAACAAGCGGCGTCCAGACCCATACTGAGAGCCTCTGTCGGGGCTGCAGTGTGATCAACCCCGGTATGACCATAAGTCCTTTCCGGGCAGCAGGCCCATGTGGCAGTATAAGAGCAGAAACCCTAGGAGGTAAGGGGCCAATCACTTGAGTGGAGATTTCCACCGAATGATAAGGCGGGAAAACAGAGACAGACTTCACGGTCTTCAAGAGGACTACTCCAGGGGGTAAAAGGGAGCCCTCTATCGGCGGTGAGGCTGAGTTCCCTGTTGTTTTTCTGGGGCCCGGGATAAGCCCGCAAGGCGGTTTCCCTGGTCCTGGGAGTGAGACAGCGGGTTGGTCCTACATTGAGATGCCCAGTGATAGCCTTTTCCACACCGGGGACATTTAGTTTTAGGCTTGGCCCGGGCGGCAACCGGGCATTGATTTTTAAAATGCCCCGGCTCGCCGCAATTGAAACATTTCTTGTTGGCAGTCCCTTCAGGTTGTTGTTTTAGCGCTGCGGCCAATAAAGCCGTTTTATGAGAAACTGTACCGACCCCTTGGCACACTCGCAACATGTCCTCCAGCAATTTCTGGGGATCAGCCATTAGTGGCTGCAATAACTGGCGGCAATCCTCATTAGCGCCTTCGAAGGCGAGTTGCCTAACGAGGACTCGGCGGGCCTCAGGGTTGTCTACTTGCTTCCAGACTGCCGTCATGAGACGATCTACAAAGGCTTGGAAAGGCTCCCTAGGACCTTGCTTGATACTGCCAAGAGAAGACACAGAAGCAGCTCCCTCTGCAACAGGGATTTTTTTCCATGCGGCTAAAGCATTGTGTGTAACGGCTGCCAAACGCCAGTCAGGCATCCCCTCAAGTTGTGCGGCGGGCGTTTGAAATGGCCCATACCCCATCATTTGTTCATACCAATTAGTGGTGACAAACCCGCTCTGCTCTTGAATATTCACATAAGCTTGAGTGGCCAATTCCCATTCACGATAAAACAACAGGCGCTGGGTGGGGGAGAGGATGGTGTCAGCAATGGCCTTCCAGTCCTCAGGGACTAGTTTGAGAGTTTCAATACTGCGTAATATGGATGTGGTATAAGGGGCATGAACCCCATTTTCTTTAACTGATTTTTGTAGCTCTTTCACAATTTTGTAACTGAGAGCTTCCCAATGATGAACACCAGGCGCAGTGGTAATAACAGGAAACAATTCATTAGAGTTCCCCAAGCCAAAACTAGACTCAGAGGGGGGTAAGGAACCGTCAAGGAGAGCCAATTTGGTGATCTTTCCTGGAGAAAGACTTGAAAAATCGGGGAGATTTTTTAGTGAAGGATAAATTCCCTTGTAAGCCGGTGGCTGTGGCTGTGGCGGCTGAGCCGACGTGGCTGACTCAAGGGAAGACTGCAATGGTGGCGACGGTTGCAGCAATGGCTTATCAGGAGGCTTTTTACTGTCTGTCAGCAACGGCGGACTGGGTGGGCATATCTTCGGCAAAGTACCAGGGGGCCCACATTGGAGAAAAGAATTATTAGGTGACCACATGAGTTGATTATTTTGAGCCATATTCTGAGGTGTTAATTTTGCCAGACAGGAACGGACTTTGCACCAAGTATATAGAGTTTTCGTGGTGACCCGATGATGATTGTGAAAAGTAGCACCAATTTTGTCCCATTCCTGCAAATCCAGAGACCCATCTTCGGGAAACCAGGGGCAGATGTCATCAATGGTTTTAATTAAATCTTCCACCTCGGAAGTAGAGGTTTGATGACCATTTTTCAGCAGTAAAGACTTAATATCATCTCTAAAGGCTTGTTGTGGAGTTGATAAAGGAGAACCCATCTTTCAGGGGGGGTCACTCACCGGGATCGAAGTCGCCTCCGATGTGAAAGGTGAACGCGTTCGAATGTCCTTGCCCCGGACTGTGGTGAGTGACGTCGAAAAAGCTCCTGGCTGGCTCGCCAGATGTGGGAATTCGCCAAAGTACCTAAGCCAGCAGGCCTAAGGCGAATTGAAAATGAAGAAACTCCACTGCAGATATCTGGTGCAAAAGGAGAAAAACTTCTCTCTGCTGGCTGCACCCAGCCCAGCACTTTTTATTAACTCACTTGCTACATTACAGTATATTCACAACCAATCAACTGCAAACACATAGATGGCTATATCCAATCAACTACATACATGCCTGCTTTTACCATATATGGACATAGTTTGTCTTTAAACTTGCTGCATTCTGGTGCACATGTCTACTGCTAGGCCTATGCCTGCCATGTGACTGCTAGGCCTATGCCTGCCATGTGACTGCTTTGCCTGCAGCTCATGGCTGCCAGCCCTCCTGAATTCTCCACAATTTATCTGATACAGCTTTTGCTTAGTGGCTTTGTAGAATACCGCTGTATAATCTAAGGGCCTCTAACTCCCAAAGATTTCAAGATACAGGGCACAAATCTGAACCATTCCACATTGTCAAAGCCCCTCGGCCTTTTTGACCTGCATGTTCCTTCTCTCTGGCTGCTCCCAGACTTTGGAACTCCCTGCCACCGGAGGCCAAACTGCCTTCTTTATTGTCCTTCTTCAACAGGAAGAGCCAGAGACCTTTCTCTTCATGTAAGCTTTAGATTCGCGCAGGGCTGCCTGAATGGCACTGTGTGGCACCTGAGATTCGAACTGCCGAGCTGCCAACTTTGCAGCCAACAGTTTTTGGAGCCTTAGTCCACCGAGCCACTGTATACTTATTCCTGGATAAGCATGTAGAGGACTGTGCTGCTGGTATGTCTTGTCTTTGAGGTCTACTGCCCTTACCAGTATAATTTGGTTAACAATTCCTTGGTATCAGCAGACTTAGTAGGGATTTATTTGGGGCTAGTCAGGAAGTGACCTACCTGAGATTTAAATTGGTGCCGCCGTAGTCACACAGAAAGAGGTATGGGAATGAATTTGATTGGAGCAAGAGGAGCATGTGCTGATGTATGTCCTGGCATATTTGAATTACGTATAGTTTATTATTTACACATTATCGCCCTGCTTTGTCAAAAGAGCTTATATTGTTGTGTGCTCTTTTTAGCTTTAATGTTGCCTTTTAATTGTTGTAAGAGATGCGTCTTCTATTTCCCTTAAATATTCCCTTGAATATCCCTTAAAATGTTCTGGTCTGTGTATTATCCCCCATTATTGTAAGCCGCCTTGGGTCCTTTTCCAAGGAGAAAGGTGGGGTAAAAATATTCAAGGTAAATAAATAAAAAAAATAACCACACATTCACAGAAGCTGAGAAATCACAAAGAGGTAGCATGAAGGGGAAGGGATTGAGGCCTGCAGAACATAGGGGACCAGATTTGGCTACAGGGTCTGAGAATTCTCTCTCTCTCTCTTTTTGGTTTTGCATTATTCATGCATTGAAAAGTTAGGTGTTGTACACACACTTGTTTATTGGGCCTGAAGGACCTTGCCGGTGAATTTAAATGCAGCCAGTATAAAACCGTGGTTGTCTACTTTACTATGGCTTGACAAGTTAAGAATCATGAACGGTTTTAGAAAAATATAAATTTAACTTAATGGTGCATTGAAGTTGTGGTCTATTGATGTCTGTCATTAGGGTTCCCTGTTACTTTAAAGTGGAACAGATCAGCTGTGATCATCTTAACATAGAAGATACTGGCCCAGGAGACCTTTTCACAGATGTGAATTTCCTGTGGATAAAAATGCTTGTGGAGCAGTAAGACAGCTAGATTAAGATAAATATGGAGAGATGTTTTCTTGCTTCTGCTAGTTGGTGGTAGGCAAAGCAAAAGTATAAATAAGATGCAGACTGAAGGCTGCTGACCATTGGATCATAGTTTCTCATCGGTTGCAATGTATCTTAGGACTGCAAGATGTTTTTGAGTAAAAGGCAAATATGTGTGTCTTTTGTTTAAGTTGTGTTGTGCAGTGGGTGGGGAGGGGAGGCATGATATTTTTAAGAAGTACAAAAATAACTGCAACTATCTCTTGAAACAGAGCCATGGTCAGCCTAGAGTCAGTGCCTGCAACTAACCAGTCAAATACCATGGGATTTCCTATGGATATGTCGTATAATAGATGCATTCATTTTTTTTTTTACTGATCACATGAAACAAGAGCCAATTGATATCCATCTGGCTCTTCTTGATCCAGATGTGGAAATTCCCTCCCCTTCTGCTGTTGGGAATTTTTTTTTCAAGCCAGAACAATTCAAAACTGTCTGAACAGATGGGAGGAGGATGTGTCTGTGGGTGGTTTTGTGGTGACATATGCAATGGGACCTGATGTTTTAGGACTGCAGGAAAAGCTGCCCCCCTCATATATCTCCTGAGTATCTCAGATTTTCCCTGTTTTTTGAATAAATGCGTTTAGCACAGGTCATTGCATTGTTGTTATACTACTCTAGCACACGAGATCATCTTGTTACTGAAAAAGAATAATCCCACACCCCCAATTTGTGTTTTCGTCTCTCCACCAGAGTCCCTTCTACTTTTTAAAAGTAAGATTATTTCACTTTCTCTAATGCAGAAAGGAAAGGCCTTCCAAGCACGTAAGCAAGCACGCACGCACACGCACACGCACACACACACACACACACACACACACACACACACACACTCACAGAGAGAGAGAGAGAGAGCAGTGTTGTCAAAGCAGCCTTCTTTCTCATCTCTTGCCTCACAAGGGAGGATGAGAAGAGAATACACACGCACGCATGCACACGCACACACACACACACCCAACCCCACACCACACTACACCAGACACAAGGAGTGTCAGTACTCACCATTCTCAAAAAGCCTCTGTCCTGGATCTATAGGGAACATAATTGGCCTTATAAATACATTTTGGGCCCCTTTGACCTGTTCTAGGGTTAGGGTTAGGCTTTCAAATATTACAAGTAGCTGGCCTGTATTATTGTAGCTCATGGATTGGCTTCATTGCAGTGTCAAAGTGGTTTGATGGTATTTGAATGAACTCCACACCCATGTGCTTCCGCCTTCTCCTTGACTCTAAACTAGAATCAACTTTGGGTAACATAGATTTTGACTTGATAGAGCCATTGAGTTTATACACAATTGCCCTTCATGATCACAGTTGTTCCGTGAGCCAAAAAGCATAAATGATTAACGTGGACTGCAATCCCATGTATATTTACAGACTTAGAAGGACTTGTGTTTGACCATAAGACTGTGTGTATAATTATGACTTTCAGCTTTTTTGTTTAGTTTGATATAAATACTTGCACAATCCACCTGCTTTCCTTAATATGTTTATTCCATTCCCCCCTTTTAGAACTTATTCCAAATTTCTAGGAAATCCCAGAATACTCTCATTTATCTGTGGGTTATTAGCAGGAGCTTGTTCCGCTGTGTGGAACCTGGGATACAAACCGCCGAGCTGCCAGCTTCGCAGCCGACAGTTTTCGCAGCCTTAGTCCGCTGAACCACCACGCCCCTTCTCTGTGTATGTGTGTTTGTTGTGTCGTTACAGTCGTGACCGACTCTACGTGACTCCATGTCCATGGAGTTTTCTTGGCAGGAGTACTGGAGTGGCTTGCCAGTTCCTACTCCAGGCACCTACAGCACCTGGTATTCCCTGGTGGTCACCCATCCAAGTACTAACCAGGGCTGACCCTGCTTAGCTTCTGAAATCAAGTGAGATCGGATGTGCTTAGGGCATCTAGGCTGATTCTCTGTGTATACAGCAGAGCAAAAAAGTACTTGCATGATTTCTATATGTAACAGTTGCATGCTTTTTTGGTTAAGTCTTGTGTGAAGGGGATCCGATTTCTGAGACTTCCATCTGTCAGGGGTTAAAAAAAACTTGTGGTTAGATCCCAAACACTAAAATTCAGTGCTCAGTTGTCAAGCATGGGATAAATGTGAGAAAGGGCCTGTGCTTACCTCTGTAGATGTATAATTTAGAACAAATCATCACATAAATGAGCTCATGAGTATCCCCTCTGAAGTTTTGCGATGAAACAGTGAGTGGCCCAGTCCATGAGCCACCTCTGATACCACTACTAAAGCATAAACATTTGGATTTTTGAAAGGATGTGGGAAGGGACCATGTCAAGTCGTATAAATAAAATGGCAGCATATAAATGTGTTGGTAAATAAATCTTACCGGAGCTAGGATGATATTAGTGTGCAGGATATCACCACTTGAACACTTAGCCTTGACTAACTGACTTATTAAAAACATTACGTTGCCTGGAGCTAGATGTGCTTCTCAGACTAGTAAACTGTGTAAATGGGATGAAACAGAATAAGCCCCATATAAGTAATACAAAGAGGACGGTCTGGTTAGAAATATATATGATATGTTTGTTACCACTGTCCTGAATGTTTGAGATACGCTTTTACGCATTCTGAACTGCTTACCTCCGGGTTTAGTTGAACATATCATCTGCCTTTTATGCAACTGGCTAGCATTTTCCTTGCGTCATTGGGAAAGTTTTATGTTTGGTCATTGGTGTGTAAAAAGCTCTTAGGACGCTTGCCAGTTTGATGCCCTTTACAAAGAGGGAAATATGCAATGTCCATTAGGGTGTTCCAGCATTTCTGAAGGGGACCTCTGGACTTGAGAGGTTCAGAATTGAGGTTTAACCTTCCTGCTGTGCTTCCTTTTGCTATTAATGAAATACCTGATAGTCAGTGTTTGCCTGTAAAAGCTCACTCCTGTCAAGTGTGCTAAGTCTTTCAGTTTTAGTTCTAGATTTGGAAGGAGGCCCACAGTCAATGAGCCTTTGAATATATTTTAGTTATTTTGGGCCTTAATATTCCTGCCCCCCTCTCGCTCTCTAGTTTGCACTTTATTATTTTAGAGACAGGAAAAGTTACCCTTTTGTATATGACCAGAGTATTCTAGAAGTTACTGTCCAAACAATGCAACTTTCCCCATGTACTGTACAGTATTTTTCATCTCTGCTGACACCTCATGCTGTCAGGCTATGCCCTAAGAAATACAGTGGTACCTTGTATAAAGGAATTAATTTGTTCTAAATAAAATTCTGTTAAGCAAATTTTCCTTTATACAAATTTCCCATAGGAATGCATTGAAAACGGAGTAATCCCTAATCACAACCATTTTTATGTTGTACGGATTTACCCCATAGGCGATTCTGTTAAGCAAATTTCCCCTATCTCCGGAATTTTTTACGTTGTACAGATTTTATCTTATACAAAGCGTTTGTTATATGAGGGTCCACTGTAAATACAATTGGTAGCAGCCCTGGTTTTAGTGTCTCACACATTTATTTATTACATCTGCTTTCTGCTCCTGCTGTAGGATGACTTGTGTGCAGTCTTAGATACACAATTAGAAATAAGCTGTCTTGAATGTGGTGGAACTTAATTCTGAATAAAAAATAATAGGGTTGTGCTGTTGGAGGTTTTTATGTTTGAATGCTCAGGAGCCACTGAAGTGAGAACCAAACCTGTTTAGTTTCCGTAGTATAGCCACATGTTGTATCATCTTCATTTCTCTTCCTAGTGTTACCTAGAGCACTAGGGACCCCCAGGAATTTTCTGCCCCAGGGTCATGTGCAATTGATACGTGGAGGGAAAGGATGGAGGAGTGGGGAATAGCACCAGAGCACAATAGACATAGAAGTTTGTTGCTGCACTTGCCTGTTTGTTTCCTTCTGCCTAGAAAAATGTATCTGGAGGCAGTAGGTGTGTGCTTGGAGACCTGTGGATTTGCACACACCTTTATCAGCAAATACCAACAGGCAGGCCCCATGCTGTTTCATCCACAGATTTTATATTGTCTCCGTTTTGGTGTTCTGGATCAAATTTCCTAATGACCTCCTTGATTATGGCTCAGAATATTTCTGTTCATTATAAGGTTGCTATATCCTCTCTAGAAAGCCAAGTGATAACAAAGGTATAGTGTTGCATGATTTAAGGTGAATATATAACCTTAGAACCGTTATCTTGAAAAACGGTAGTGCTTCAGGGCTTCTCCTCCGGTTTCTACTAGACATGGGCATTTCATTTCAGAAGGGGACTGGTTCTGAAATGAAACATGCCAGCACAGGTGGCGTTTGGAACACGTTTCCACCCTTCGGAGCAAAATCAACCATTCGAGGCAAAACTCCAACCAGGAAGCAGCCTCCGACACGTCATCTATCCGTCTCCCTGGGGCTGATCAATCAGACAGGGAGGTGGGATGATGCATGTCCTTGCAAAGCTCCTGATTGGCCAGCACCAGGGAGAGGAAAAGATGACACGCTGGAGGCTGCTTCCTGGTTGGAGTTTGCCCCGCACGAGGTAAAGCAAGGTAAGACAGTGGTTGATTTTGTTCCGGAGGATGGGACTGTGTTCCAAACACCACCTGTGCTGGCGTGTTTCATTTCGGAACCAGTCCCCTTCCAAAACGAAATGCCCATCACTAGTTACTACTACTGAAAAGGCAGTATACAGTAGTACCTCATAAGACGAATGCCCCTTAATAAGAAAAACTCGTAAGACGAATGAAATTTGTGGGAATAGGAAAACCTCGTAAGATGAATTTTTCCTATGGTATGCCTCATAAGACGAATTCAGTGCATTCCTATGGAAACCGTGTTAAACCGTGTTTTGAAGGACAATTTTTTTGTAAAACAAATTGGCCTGTAGAACGAATTAAATTTGTCTTAAGAGGCACCACTGTATAAATGTCATTAGCACCAGTACCTTAAGCGTGCTAACACAGAAAGGGCTTCTGATTTTCTTTTGGAAGTATTTGAGGAAAATGTCTCATAGGTTCACTGTGTAATATTGTTTCAGAAGTCGTGGAAATATACCACATTTTCCTGTCTATAAGACACCCCCATGTATAAGATGAACCCCACTTTTCCAACCCAAAATTACAGTTTTGCAACCATGTGGTTCTCGTCTTACTTCTGAGTATAAAATGACCTTCAATTTTTAGTCCGCCGCTTTTAGACAAAAATATAGTCTTATACGCAGGAAAATACTGTATGTACCTTTGAAAATGAAGGGCCTACTCCAGTGGTGGTGAACCTTCGGCACTCCAGATGTTTTGGACCACAACTCCCAGAATTCCAAGCCAATATTGCCAATGACAAAGGACAGTGGGATTTGTGGTCCAAAACATCTGGAATGCCAAAGGTTCGCTACCACTGGCCTAGCCTATTTAGGACTTGGTTTCCAATTTTTGTGAACAGAAATATAGAAAATCTAATAGTCTTTGCAGAGATACAACAGTCATAGTGCCCCAACTTGTAAAATATAACCACATGTCTTGCTTGACTGTAGCTCAGATGGCAAAGATTTTCATGGGCCACATTGCAGTTGCAGATGGGAAGTTCACATGCTGATCAGGGCTCAGTTAAACAAAAGAAAATGCCCCCTGTAAACAGGAACATGGCTTGCCAGGAGGAAAGTGTAGGCTTAGCTCTGTTTGCTGACCTCCTCGTTTTCTACATGTGCAGTACTGTGTCATCTCCCTGCTGGGACTGAGCATTTGAAAGTTACATAACTTTGCAACTGCAACACCAAAACAGTCCAGTTCAAAATAAAGCTGCTCATCCTTTCAGATTTGAGTGTATGAGCTGATCCACATTGCAGCCGTGTAACTGCAAAATTATCAGTCTTGGATTAAAAAAAATTAGTCTGGGGCTGTTATATGCTGCTGCTCTCTGTGTTTGGTTGGTGTAGAAGGTGTCAATACCACTAAGCATCAAACAACACAGAATACGTAGCACAAGCCCACAGAGACCAACAAACATAATACCTTTAGCTTTGGGATAAGTTAAGAGTCTCTGTAGACTGTGCTATACTATACAATGTGTTTGTGTTTTGTGGCGGGCAGGGGGAGAAGAGGTGCCTTTTCTTCCTAATTATCAGACTGGTGAAATTCAAGTCTCTTGTCCTGCTTTTGCTCTTTAAAACCACTCCTCTTTTATTTCTTGCCCTTGGGCTTTTGGAGAGTTTGGTTTCATCAATAACAGGAAAAGGGTTTTTCCTTCCAGATTGCCAAGGTGATGGCTAAACATGAAGTGACTAGGGCATGGTTCAGTCAGACGGCAGTTGCTCCTTTTCTTCTCCTTCCATAAGTACCTTTTGCGAGTTCTACGCACAACCTTCTAGAATTCATTTGCTTGCTTGATTGCACCTGACTCTTTGCAGCCCCCCACCCCACAATTCTATTTGCTTTATGGAAGGATTTCCCCTCCTGCTGTTAAGGCAACAGATGTGGCTTTGAAGAGCCTTGTGGTGCAATGGTGAAACTGCTGTACTGCATCTGTAACTGTGCTCACGGCCTTGGGTTCAATCCCAGGTAGCCGGCTCAAGGTTCACTCAGCCTTCCATCCTTCTGAGGTCAGTAACATGAGTACCCAGCTCGCTGGGGGAACGGGGGCAATTTAGCCTGCATAAATAAATTGTAAACCATCCAGAGAGTGCTTTAAGCACAATGGGGTGGTATATGAGCAGAACACTTTGCTTTTTTTCTTGCTTGCTTGCTTTTGTTTGGTGGGCCGAGCTGTTTGTGTGTTGATAGACATAGGCTCGTAGCACAGCCTTTGGCAAATTGTTTTCCCTTAGTTTTTTTAATCAATAATAATCAAATGTTGCCACGTCATATGTGTCTTATGGCATCCCTCTTGATGATTTTCCAGGTGGAGAAGAGTTAGAAGTGATTTACCATTTCCTTCTTCTCTGTGTGTGTGTGTGTCCTGTGATTGCACAGTTTCCTGAAAGGCAAATAGGCTATCTCTACTCGTAGAAGGCAAAGTGGGGAATTGAACTCCCAAACTCTCTAAACCACTGAGCCAGCTTCAGCCATGTATTACCAGCTGATGAATGTGAGCAGTAGCAATCAATTAGGCCCAGTTGGGGAGACAAATTACATAAATGGCGGAGGATACTGCAAGTTAAAAGCATGTCCTGAATTATATATAAAACATTGATTAGTCTAGTTTAGAGGATCATGACTAAGCACGTGTGTCTTGTCTGAGGGGATCAATTATTTAAATTTCCAGATAAAGTATAAGAAAATAATTAAAATTCAACTAATCACCCCTTCACTGCCAGAGTTACTCTTTAGTTTAGTGGTTCCCAACCTGGGGGTCAGGACCCTTTTGAGGGTTGAATGACCATCGCACAGGGGTCGCCATGAGCCAGTGAAGAAAAAGGCACAAACAGCTTGGGTCTGGAGGAGGAGGAGTAAGGGGTAAGAGTGAGTTACAGCTTGATAGGTTGGAGGGGATGTCAGTCAATGGCACCAGAGGCTGCGATTGGCTGAGGGTGCCCGTAGAGGGAAGTTCTCTATGGCACTTGTGGCCTGCCAAAGGGAGCTTGTGGCCTCTTCCAAGCAAGGCAAGGGGTCACCACAACATCAGCAACTGTATTAAAGGGTCGTAGCATTAGGAAGGTTGGGAACCACTGCTTTAGGTTGTTCAGTTTACCTTTCAATTCTGTTTTGAGAAGAAGAGATATATTTGTGGTAGCAAAACCAACAAAGAATGTTGTGGCACCTGAAAGATGAAGAGTTTTATTTAGTATAATTCTTGGTGTGTTGCAGGTGTCTTCCTTGGTTGCAATGCAGCCTCAGAAGCCAGAGCTCACACACATTCTCAGAGATAAGAATATGAAAGGTTTTCCATGTTGTTATCTGTAACACACCCAAAAAGGACTAAACATCCCTTTTAAATGTTGCATTGCATGCTGTCACTTCTGGGTCCAGTTTTGAATTTGATTTCATTCCACTGCAGAGTGTAATATTTAAGAATTTAAGAGTATAGGGATAGTATTGATTGTGGGGTTCTGTTGATGCCTTTACTACATTACAACTCTGTCATAAGAATTGATTTAACACAGATGGTTTCTTTAATGCAGCTGTCATGTTTAAAAAACCACATGCATATGGTTTGAGAGTATGTATTTTTTGGTGGCAGATGATATGCTAGAAAGGAACTGACTACTCTGAAGAAAAGAGTAGTGATATAGAACTTCTAAAATTTTTGAAGCCGTGGAAAAAAACTTCAGAAAAAAATTGTGGGGGAAATAGCTTTTTCTGTTTTTTTTTTAAATCAGTGTTTCCAAATGTTTTACATTTCTAGAAAAGCAATATCTGATTGTTGACTTGCTAATGGCTTTAAGCCTTCAAATGTTCCAATTCTCCATAAGAGGAAAACAGATATAAAGTTGTGATGGTTAATCTGTAGTACATATCAAGGTGTGTGTGTGTACCCACCCACCCACCCATTCATGTGATTGACAGAAATACAGTGGTACCTTGTATAAAGGAATTAATTCGTTCCAAATGAAATTATGTTAAGCAAATTTTCCTTTATACAAATTCCCATAGGAATGCATTGAAAAGGGAGTGATCCCATTTTTATGTTGTATGGATTCTCCCCATAGGCAATTATGTTAAGCAAATTTCCCCTATCTCCAGAATTTTTTATGTTGTACACATTTTATTTTATACAAGCTGTTTGTTATACAAGGGGCCACTGTATGTAGAACCATTGTCCTCTAACTGCCATGGATATTCACTGATGTTTGTTTAGTTATTTATTTTAGAGTATTTTACCCCCCTTTTCAGCCTTAGAAAACAAACACAGCTCTCAAACTATGTAATAATTAATACAGCGGTACCTCTACTATGAGTGGATTGACTTAAGCATGATTCAGCTTAAGAGCGAAAAACCATTGGCATTTTAATTGCTTCCTTGCAAATGTTAAATGCAGTCTGCTCTACTTACAATTTTTTAATTTATTTTTATTTATTTTTTCCTCAATTTTTTTTTAGATAGGGCTGCTCTACTTTAGAGTTGTTCGACTTAAGAGCATGCATTTGGAATGGATTAAACTCATAAGTAGAGGTACCACTGTACATATTCACTTTCATTCTACTTATCATATGTTTAATTGTGAAACT
>JAHTLZ010003542.1:71645649-71665567 GCA_023846285.1 Phrynocephalus versicolor
CCAGAGGTCATTAGGTGGAATGATGGTCTTCCAGCAGCATTACCTGACACCATCCTTCCAAGAAGGACCACAGCCAATGAAACATCACAACCCTAAATGACCCAGAAGGACATTATGCTTCCAAGTATTTAAAAGCCAGGAAACCTCAAAAATTAGCAGTCTCCACTTCCATAATTTATCTACTATGGTTGATCCAATCTGTTTCAGTCCCAGAACCAGGCCTTCAACCAGATGAGAATCAATTCAAATAAGCAGTATCATACATTGAATACATGTATTTCCATAGCTAACTTTTAAGCAATCTTAAATTTATTTTTAGAAGGAACTCATGAGCAGTTCTGGGGAACTTGTCGGAGGAAGTTAATAAGTGTCATTATAACTCTCTAAAGCACAATTATACATTTGTAATATTAAGGGAATTTGATATCAAAGCTGCTATAGCTGTTAATGGACTGGGGACCATGTAATGTTTTAATTACAGCTGAGCAATTGGATGGTCCCTTCTGAGTGCAGATTTCCCTTGCCTTTCTCCCCCTCTGTGAACATTAGCTATGGTGGTATTATATTATCATTCAGCATTCGAAGCAGCTTGAAATCCTAGTTAGCATGGCTGTTGTATTGTAGCTAAGGTCAACAAATCAAAGGATGCCATTGAATCTCTAGAGGGAAGGCAATGAGCAGATGGAGCAGAGATCCTGTTTGTGACATTCTGGGATTTCTCATTATAAAAAGCACAAGCTCTAAGTTCTGGGAAAGAGCTCAGGTTGCAGTTGCAACTGTTTAGCATACTGCAGCTAAAACTGTGCTCACAACTTGGGGTTCAATCCCAGGAAGCCGGTTTAAGGTTCACTCAGCCTTCCATCCTTCCGAGGTCGGTAAAATGAGTAATCAGCTTGCTGGGGATGCAATGTTGTAACCTGCATAATTAACTTGTAAACCGCCCAGAGAGTGCTTGAAGCACCCAAGGCTACCAGGGGTGGCCCCTCTTCTAAGAGGCACTGGGGTGGGTGGGTGGAATTTAAGTCCCAACCCCTGGCTCCACAGCTAGATGCCCAATTCACTGAGCTACTGAGCCAACCATTATAGTAAAGTGTATGTGTGTCTTGCTTATTTTGGGATGTGACGTTTAGGTTCTTTTCCTCTTCCTCTGTGCTAGCATTTTAAATTTTCTCACCTTGTGCTGTAGAGACACCATTTTACGCACCTTCTAAGAGAAAACAAAAACAAAATAGATTCCTCTCCATAGTTTTAAGCCTGTCTATCTACCTTGATTACTATCTTCTTTTTGAATGTTCAGAATAGCACAGGAAAGGCACTGGTTATATGCATGACTTTTCCCTCCTCTGTAATACAGTAGTAGTAGCGGTTTCTCCAATAAGAAAGAGCTTGGCCAGTTTCATTTTCTTTTTTAAAGAACCATGCTGATGAGAAGATGAAGCCGTCTCCAAACAATCCATGTTTTGTGGAGCACATTTCCCCATTTTGTGTTTTGGCTTACTGAGTTGGCTAGCAAAGGGATTATCCCGTCATTATCATATTTATTGATCTCAGCAGTGCTCATTTTTCATTCTACATCTTTACATACTGAGAAGCTGCAAGCCTCTAGGGATCTCTCCTCATGATAGCCATGTCCAGACTGAGATGCCTCTTGAGCAGAAATCACTAACTGCTATAAATATACGTATGAGTATAGCCCTAAGCACATCCAATCTTGCCTGATTTCGGAAGCTAAGCCAGGTCGGGCCTGGTTAGTACCTGGATGGGAGACCACCAGGGAATACCAGGTGTTGTAGGTGCCTGGAGTAGGAACTGGCAAACCACTCCAGTATTCCTGCCAAGAAAACTCCATGGACATGGGGTCACGAAGAGTCGGTCACGACTGTAATGACACAACACACACACACACACACACACACACACACACACACACACACACAGTTTTGTTAATTGTTATTCAGGTACCATTTAATGGGCTCAACAGACATGGAAAGAGTCAGGGCATCAGTATAGTACTTATTTTGGGCATCCCTTATTCTTCTTGTGATCATCCTGGGTCTTTTGTCCATTCTACACTTTCGTTCATCCACATAGTCTATGAATTTCTGCATAATGGGGCTTAGAAAACAGCGACAATGTGTGGGGCATGAAAGCAGTGTCACAAATAATATTTAAAATAGTCTATTACAAACAAACAAACTGTACGTACAGTATATAGAATTTCCCTAAGAGCCTGAATCTGAGGTACCTTCTGGATGCTGCTTGCTTCATTTATTTTTCTTAACGGTTCAGTTCATAAACTGGGTTGAACATTGGTATTTCAAAGTGGAATGCTTACTTTCCAATAAGCACTTGTATGGTATGTGATATGGCTTTGTTAAGTTGTAGGTTGAGGCGGGAGAAACCTTCCATTTCTCACCTTGGTCAACCAAATTACAATGGACCCTCTGTAACAAATGGTTTGTATAACATAAAATCTGTACAGCGTAAAAAAATTCCAGAATTAGGGGAAATTTGCTTAACAGAATCGTCTATGGAGGGAATCCGTACAACATAATTAGGGATTACTCTGTTTTCATTGCATTCCTATGGGAAATTTGTATAAAGAAAAATTTGCTTAACATAGTCTCATGTGGAAAGAATTAATTCCTTTATACAAGGTACCACTGTATCTAGGAAGCCTGAATAGGCTCGGCAATTGGCTCATTAAGTGGAAAATGGCATAAGGTGTGTGAAAATCCCAGCTTTAACCTTCCCAACACCCATAAGTATGGGTTGTTAGCTATGGCCTTGGTGGTGGAGGTGTGAAGTATTTTTGATTTGTCTGGGGATTGTTGAAATCACTGCCTGATAAGTAGCAGATAGACTGTACCTGAGCCCCCCACCTCTGTGGAGAGAGGGATTTTCAATACCCACATGAATGGCTTCCCTGACCCCTCTCTCAAACCACCTACAGTGTCTTCTCTGTCTAATATGTGTACATCCTCATCTTTGAATGAGTGCCCTTTGTCCTTCAAATGGAGGTGTACTGCTGATTCTGGTCCTGAGTTGTTGCCCCTCCTATGTTGGGCCATCCTTCTGTTTAATGACTGTTTAGTTTCTCCAGTGTAGAGGTCTGCACACTCCTCACTACATTGGACCGCATATACTATATTGCTCCTTTTGAGTTTTGGTATCAGATACTCAGAGTCTGACTAAGTGTGATGTCAAGTCACAAAATGATGGCATTTACAAGATGGCTTATTGAGGGCAAGGCATGGCCTGATGGATGGCATAAATGATCCATCTTTGTTCTGTACTTCAAACATCTGAGGCTTTGACAAGGAAATCTGCTTTTCCTGTTTTTGGATTAGCTGCCTTGCAGAGAACACGTGTCATTAGCATCGTACAAGATGACCTCTTTACTGTAGTTCTGTAGTAAATAAGGCGTTATTCTGACTAGAATTATAAATATATCAAGTAGCGAATATTGGTCTGAAGCCAATGTTCCTCTTGGCAGACACACTGAAATAAATGAGATTCATTGGCTGTCACTTTCCTAAGTCTTGTTGATTTCAGCAGGTTTCTTCTAGTTGGAATTAACACTGAATTTGGTCGACCAAGTGATTTTTAAAAAAAGAATTACAGTAAATAAATATCTTTAGGGGTGAGATAATTGCATAATGGGCTGCCATATCATAGAACGTGCTTTCCTATCAAATACATATTGACTCAAATACAGCAAAACAGGAAGAATTTAATCACAGTGCATTGACTTATGTATGATGGACAGATCTTGAGCATGCTTCCACTATGCCTCCTGACCTTTTCCTGACTAGCCTGCCAACTTTGAGTGCTCCCCCACCCCTTCTATCCTGCTTCATTCTCCTTTTTCCTTTCATTATCCTGAAACTCTGTGCTGGTGTTCTTGCACTGGTGTTTGCTTCCATATTGCAATGACCAAGGCTGCTTCTCAGTGGTTCTCGTTGCAGGCATTAATAGTAGTTAATATCAACCTGCTCTTTCACAGGGGAAAACCAGGGTGGATAAAAATTAAAATAATAAGGATGATGATGATCAAATTGATTTAAATCATGATTTAAATAGTGATGTACATTTGAAAAACATTTTCAAAAATGTAATTGTCAAAAGGAGTGTTTTTAAAAATCTAAATCAAATACACTAGGACCCCGGTATCTGCTGGGGATTGGTTCCAGGCCTTCCCGTGGATAATAAAAACTGTGGATAAGGGACAACGCCTGCCCACCCACCCCCAAACTGCTGTTTCCTGACAGTAGCTTGTTTTATGACTGCTGTTTTGGTGCAGTAGCTTGCTTTATAGCTACTGTTTGTGATAGTAGCTGGCTTTACAGATGCTATTTGTGACAATAGCTTGCTTTACAACTGCTGTTTGTGACAATAGCTTGCTTTGTGGCTGCTGAATTATTTAATTTTTTTCCTCTGCCAACTGTGGATAACTGAATCAGTGAACAATGAATCAGTGGATATGGGGCTCCTACTGTACCTCATTTTAAAATAAGATTTAATAGGAAATACAACTTCCCATTGCCATTCCTTTGTCTGTGTCAGAATGAACAGCCCATTAGTCATGCAAATTCATAATTGTCTTGTCCTTCTGGGTTCTGGTCAAATGTTTCCCAACCCTTGCCTCAAGTGGACATATCAGCACCATTTGTTCCACTACAGAGGTAGGCAAAGTCTAGCTTTACACTGCTTTGGATCTGCAAATCCCACTGGTGTTCCCCATTGGCTGTGCTGGTTGATTGGAAGTTTTCGTCTACAGTGGTACCTTGTATAAAGGAATTAATTCGTTCCAAATGAAATTATGTTAAGCAAATTTTCCTTTATACAAATTCCCATAGGAATGCATTGAAAGCAGAGTAATCCCATTTTATGTTGTACGGATTTTCCCCATAGGCAATTATGTTAAGCAAATTTCCCCTATCTCTGGAATTTTTTATGTTGTACAAATTTTCTGTTATACAAGCTGTCTGTTATACAAGGTACCACTGTACTTAGTATAGGAGCTCATGTCTTCTGTCGCTGGTAGCATGCCCTTTTAATGGCTTTCCTTTTGAGCAGTTGTGCTCCCATATCTAAAGGTGTAGAGAGAACAGTGCCCTCAGTGCATTCATAATCTAGTTTCCTGTGATAGCTTATAGGTATAAAATAGTTATCAGACACACTCTGACCTTTGTCCCCAAAATTACTCTTAGGGTTTCTATGACAGCTGTTATCTATTTGCCATGCCAGTTTATCAGTTGGCTGGAGCCTACCATTTCAGGAAGTCGGTGGCCTGATAGTCCTGTTCATGTGTCAACAAACCACTGTCACATTGGCTGGACGCCTGCAGCTGAGTGTAGTAATTCACAAAGTTGAACCAATGGAAATTATGGAGGAGTTGACTCACCAAAACCCCACTGATTCAGTGGGCCTACTCTAGATGTGACTTACGGTACCTTAAAAAACAACAGGATTCCAACCAATGTCTTATGAGCCTTGTGGCACAGGTGGTTAAATGCCTATACTGCAGGTAAAACTGTGCTCACAACCTGGGCTTCAATCCCTGGTAGCTGGCTCATGGTTCACTCAGCCTTCCATCCTTCCGAGGTCAGTAAAATGAGTACCTAGCTTGCTGGTGGGCTGGGGGGGGCAATATGTAGCCTGCATAATTAAACTGTAAACTGCCCAGAGACTACTTGAAATGGTATGGGGCGGTATATAAGCAGAACACTTTTCTTTGCTTTTTGCTTTTATCAGTATCCCCACCTGGTTATGAAGCCCAGCACCATGGGAAGATGCATAAATATAGGGTGACATATATTTGCATTCGTGTCAGAAGAAGTGGACTTATGATCCTGGAAAGCTCATGCCAAAACAGGGCGGATTTGATTTAAATCATGATTTACTGTAAATCAAATGATCAATTTTAAAAATTTAAAGTGTGTGTTTACATTATTTTTTTAAAAAACATTGTTTTTATCTACCCTACACTGAAATTAAGTCTTTAAAAAGACTTAACAAGACTAACAAGAATTTAGAATACCAAATTATTTGGCCTGCCCTCTCCCTTATTGACTTTAATTTTGGGAGCATGCTGTAACAGACTAGCATGGTTACTGATTTGGAACAAGTTTATTGGAATCACACATTATTAGTTACTTGGTTATTAGCTACTTGTAATCTGAAATTTTGGAATTTATTGTTCGTATGTTGAAATAAATGTGGCCCCCAGATCAGTATTCTGCTGTATTCCATCTCATATCTCATAATTAATATCTTAAACTATATTAGGTTGTGGCAGTTTTAAAAATGTTCTGCAGTTCATCAATTACAGTGTGATATTACTTTTTTTCAGTGTGTTGTGCCATTATATGCCGTTATCCACTTCTTCTGTAGCCTGTTTGACCTTGGTGAGAGCTGGTACATAGAGATGATACGTGCTGGGGGAAAAACATTTTGTCTGCAGGGTAGGGTGCATCAGACTTTATACAGTTACACATAGTTAAGAGACATCTGACCATCTCATGACTGCCTTTTTTGTGCCTGAATATGCCTAAACATTCAAACTGAGTTCTTCATTAGCTTGGGGTGCTTTTTTTCTTCTGTTTTCCTTTCTTTTTTTGGGGGGGGGGGGGTTGCTTAGTTCCTCTTTTTTTCTATCTATATGTATGAATGTTTTCTTGTAGTATCTCACTGCTTGAATCATGGCTGCCATATTTTCTGAAAGATGCTTTCGGTGTTAGGAATCATCTCCAACACTTTGGGAAAAGTCATTATTTTTCAGCCCAGAACGAATGTAAGGGTTACCTTTTATGATAACCGCATGCTTTGATCCATAGTTGAAAGTTGTCCAGTTGTATATGTGTTAATATAAAATAGACATCCAGTTGCAAGTTTGACATCTTGGTGTGTGTGCCCTATTGCTATATTATTGTGCATAATGAATACAGTGGTACCTTGTATAAAGGAATTAATTCATTCTAAATGAAATTATGTTAAGTAAATTTTCCTTTATACAAATTTCCCATAGGAATGCATTGAAAACAGAGTGATCCCATTTTTATGTTGTACGTTCACTCCATAGGTGATTATTTTAAGCAAGTTTAGACTAAAAATTGAGGGTCGTCTTATACACGAGAGTAAGCCAAGGAGAGAACAGTGCAGTTACAAACTGGAAGTTTGGTTTGGAAAAGTGGGGCTGGTCTTATACATGGGGGTGTCTTATAGACGGAAAAATACAATATACCTTATTTACCATTCAGTAGCCTCAGTCTGAGCACTCCTTTGCAACTCAGTGGTTGAAGGGGCCTAGGGAGACCTAGCACTTCAGCTGTCATTTGACTGCTCCTTGTAAGCCAGAAGCACCTGCGTTTGATTCCTCTTTTCTTCATTCTCAATCTGGGGCCATCTTTTTAACCTTATGCATGCTGAAGGGAATATGGAGAGACAGTAATGATATTGCCCTGGCCCAGAAGTGAATAGTAGCTCCTTGCTCTGACCGTTAGAAATATATCAGTATTTCCAGTGTGCTATATTTTTTTGCACATTCATCCAAATGCTTAGTTTCTAATGTGCTCCTATGTAATGAGAGTGTTGCTTTTGCAGATTCACTTGCCAGCCATCTTTGCAAAAGCCAACCGCATGCAAAAAATAACCCAAAAAATTAACTCTCTTGCTCCTCTCCCTTCTCCTGGTTTTGAATGCAGCAGTTCTGATGATTATTGTCTTGTATCCAAACCAATTTCCAAGTTAGGTATTTTTGGATAGGCTTTAGTGCCCGTGTTTGAAAAGGAGCCTCATGGCACATTGGTCTAACTGCTGTACTGCAGCTAAAATTCTGCTTACCACCCAGGTTCATTCCCAGGTAGCTGGTTCGAGGTTCGCTCAGTCTTCTATCCTTTTGATATCTGTAAATTGATTACCCAGATTGTCTTTTTAATAGGGGGAAGGGATGTGTAGCTTGCATAATCAAATTGTAAACTACTCAGAGAATGCATTAAATGCTATGGGGTGGTATATAAGTAGGATACTCTGCTAAATGTACAAAATTCAACGATCTCAAAATTCAAGCAGTCTCACCCTCGCTTTTCCCTTCTACCTAGTTTTCAGAATCTTGTTTTAACCTTGTGCCTTTTATTTTGAAATATTGTGATTAATGTGTTCTGTTTTTCCATTGTCTCTTTAAAATATGTGGGTGCATGCAGAGAGGGAGAAACTGTTGTGATATTATTAGCTCTCGGATCTGTGAAGTGGCCTTTGAATGTTTTCCTTTTCATTAGTTGGAGGATGTCTGAGTTTGCAGCAGTGAATGTACCTGTCACAAGAAATCCAGTTGAGTGGGAGAAATTAAGGAAAAGAGTGAGGTTTGTGATTTGATTTAAACGGTGGGTTGTCTTTCAAATAAATAAGTGAACAAATAAATGCATCCTTAGAGGTTTCTCAGTCATTCAGTCCAGCCAAAGATTTGGGACGTGGATGTTAAGGAGGAATAAAATAATGGTGTTCCAGGGTCATTCAGTATTTCGATTGATCAGCGAGGCCATCACCATATTGGCAGCTTTGCATTTATGAAGAAATGATGATTAGGACCTTAATTAAGGAAAGTCATGAAGAGGAGAAATAGATAGGATTAAATTACAGTGATGGGAAACATCAATATTAATTGAAATTAGACAAAGTGAAAAATGACCTAAATTCAGAAAGGCCACTCTTGTCTTGTTCTTCCACAACCTCATGGACATTACTGTCCCATAGATTTTAAAATGGTCGGGCCACAGTTTGCCTCATAAAGAGAAGTGCAGATTTTCTTCTAGTAAAAGAGGCACCTTTGTTCCTAAATGATGTTCTAATGATATTCGACTAAATTGCTGGAGGGCTTGCAGCAATCCCCGCCACCCTGCTGCCAAATACAGTATAATAAACTGAGGAATCTCTCCAATACTGAGGGATTTGAGGCTTTTTGCAGTTGAGAGAGCTTTGTGTGCACCATTCCAGATCCTGTTATGTTTTTGCCAGAGCCCTCTGATGTTATTCCTCCATGAAAATTTTAGGCCATGCGTGTCTGCAGCAAAAGCTCCTTTCTAAAATCAGGCATCAACCGATCATTCATTTCGGGGTTGGGAAAAGAAGATGACAAGTAGAAAGCATAGCAGTTGCATAACACCCGGATTTCTGATCCTCAGCCTGTAGAAATGTAGATATTTTGGGGGAGGGGGGTGCCTAGAAAACGACAACAAGGAGACATTGATTGGCATGTTGGGAAGCTGTCTGCAGCCTCTTCTGATCTCATTATGGCAACTCTAATAAGATTTTCAAGGTGTGTCATACATTCAAGCAATGGTCAACTGCTGGTGCTTCCCGGTGCGTTTTCATGGCTGAGGAGGGATTTGTCTACATCATCTGAATCCTAGTCCAACACTCTATCCCCTATGCTACTCTGGTTTTCAGTATTGATAGGACTCCCTTTTCAAGCTGTGTGCTTCATCGATTAGATTTGCTATATTGGATTTGCTATAATAATTAATGAGAGAGAGAGATTGGAAAATTCAGTGGTTGGAGGAGTGGTTCTCAACCTGTGGGTCCCCAGATGTTCCCGGACTGCAACTCCCAAAAGTCTTCATCACTAGCTGAGCTGGCCAGGATTCCTGGGAGTTGCAGTCCAGGAACATCTCAGTTGGAGGATGCTGCAAGTTACCATGTACAAAAATAACTCTTCCTAGTTCTGAATACAAAGACAATAAAGGGTGCCATGCCAAACGCTTCCACTTACCTAGGAGTACGACCGATTAAACTTAGTTTGTGATGGCATCAGCATCTCAGATTACATGCATAGGATTGCAGTGATAATGAACAACCATATGAGGTCTCTGGGTAGTTTTTAAGAAGACCCACAGTTAACGAGCAAGCAACTGTGCTTTCCAGGCCCTTGATAGGACTTTCCAGAGTAAAGCACTGTTGTAAGTTACAAAGGAAAATGAATGCAGTGCATACATGGCACTGATAGCAAACGTCTCAATCTGGGCCTCCTGCAGATTAGTTGTGGTTTAGTTCATCCCAGTTATTGATTCAGTTGCCTCTGCGTGAACTTGTTTTCCTGAAGTGATTTTGTGCTTGACGTTGTGGAAATGAAAGGGCTAGTCACATGGCCGAGATGATTGACCGTGCAAATGCACAAAGAGCCATTGACCACGAAGTTTTCACATGATTCTGTGACTTAACATGAGCAGTGTTGTTCTGCAGTGGTTTCCAAAGGGAATAGCATGACAGCGTTTCAGCCCTTCTCTGACAAACTGAATACAGTAGCTGGAATTCACCCTTTGGATTGCATTCCTGAAAACCCCACAGTCCTCTTCTGGCCATGCAAGTGACATTTCAGGTGGCTCTCTTCCTCATGCCCGTGAGAAACCCCATGCATGGCTTCTATCGGGATTGATACACAACCGATCACCGTGGGTGCACAAAGGAGGAGGGGGTCCCACACAGAGGGGGTAGAGGGGCACTCACACATGCGCCTCAGAAGGAATGGTAGGCGTGATTGTAGGGCACAGGAATGTTCTGGACCAGATGGACATGTATCCCTGATGTGGAAGCATGAACTTTTCTTGTGTTGTTTTTGATGAGTTAGCAGCGAGCATGGAGCTTTCTCCAAGAGGCTGAGGATCCTGACAAAAAGGGGGACCGAGAAGGGGTACCTTTCCTAAGGGCAAAAGCAAGACCAGAGTCCAGCCACAATCAGGGGTCTGCAGAGCTGAGTAGTAGCAACCCTGGGTGATGGACCAACAAAGGGATGGTTGACTAGCAAGCCCTTCTTGTAGTCCATGATCTATGAATGTTTCCCAGGTTCTGCTTGGCTGTGTTGAGTTTGTGGCAATGCTTTATGGCAGGCATATCCAAACTTTGGGCCTCCTGATGTTTTAAACCACAACTCCCAGAATTCTAAGCTTAGATTGCCAATGGCAAAGGACTGTGGGAGTTGCTGTCCAAAACATCTGGAGGGCGAAAGTTTGGACATGCCTGCTTTATGGTGTTTGTCTTAAACAATATATGTCTTAAACAACGTATGGCCATTGCTACAGTTCCAGTTATTTTGTTTTGGCATTCAACTAAAACTCCTCAAGGAATTTCATGTCTTATGACTGAGCAGCACAAGTTAGTTATTTTTTAAATGAAATCTTAAAATACCCACCACTGACCTCTCTCTCTCTCTCTCTCTCTCTCTCTCTCTCTCTCTCTGTGTTTGTGTGTGTGTGTGTGTGTGTGTGTGTGTGTGTGTGTGTGTGTGTGTGTGTGAGAGAGAGAGAGAGAGAGAGAGAGAGAGGAGTAATTTTTGTTGTAGCACTGACTTTAACCAAGGGAATATATGTAAATTATTTATGTCTGTTGACTGATAAAACAGTCAAATATTGCAGAACAGTTACGGCAGTTTGGAAGTAAATTGCATTATGATTACTCTCAAGTTTGGCCAATCACTTTCGTATCACAGGCTGAGAATTCTGCATGTTTGCTTCCACATGTGTTTCCATTTGAAACCCAGCCATTAAAAAAAACATTTGTTTGTTGTACTGGCCTTTCTGTAGGATAGATAGTGTTGGCTATACTTAGAACAGCTATCAGCATTAATGAAATCTGGCTTGATAAAAGCTTGATTAAAGCAATGTTTGTGTTCGGTTTTGTGTTGGCAGCTACTTTTTGTGTGTGTCACCAGTTTTATTCCTTACGTGACTGCTTCTGTTTAGAGACACACTGTTCTCCTTATTTGGACTTTTATTTTCCTCTATCTTGACTGGAGAAATCTTCAGATTTGAAATTCCTGTTTGCTGTAGAATTCCCCCACCACCACCACCATAAAAAACCTACCAAAACGCCCCCCCTCACCCAATGATTGGCACAAACAAAAGCTCAGATATTTTCACTTGCTTGTGAGCTCAGAAGGGATGTCATTTCATGTCATTTAATTCTTAAGACTTTTTTTTTTATCTCCGCAGGATTAGGCTGTCATGTAGTTCTTGCGTGCCAGCTCCATCAGAGGTTTTTAAGTTAGTTTGGGTTTGTATCTCCAGTATATGGATGCCCTGTAGTAACACAATTATCAGAGCAAAATGATAATAGAATGTAAAGCTGAATGGTGAATGTGTTAACTATTTGCCTGATGTACAAATGCTAAAATGGGGAAGTGTTTTCTAGGAGATCGTATGTGCAGGGTGCATGCTGTGCACAACATAGTCATGGCTTCATGGTTTCATTTTTCTTTTCTTTTTTTCTTTTACCATGATATTCTAATGTGTTTTCATCTACACTGCATTATCCTAAGGTTTGCGTGGTAAGGCTATTCTGTTGAGAATGTCTTGCATAACCACATTAAAACTGTATGCTCTCCACACTCCTGCCCCCCACATTCGACAGCTTTGCAAACGAATCACTAGTGAGTAGGCGAATCATGTGAACTTTCCCCAGATGTATATGACAGCATGTCCTCACTGTGATGTTTTGAAATGTTCCCTTCGCTATACTCAGCTCCATGAAACCTGGGACAATTATTTTATTCTCCATAACACCTTGAACCATCACATGCGTCAAATCTAAATGCAGTTTTATCCTGTCAGTGTCAACTTAGAGATAAATCCTTCAGAGTTTTATCGGGCTTACTGCTGTATAGGTTTGTATAGGTTTGCACCCGAAACTGCTTGGCATTTAATTGCTTTTACTTGAGTGGTACAGTTCAGGAAAGTGAATGTCCTGCCACTATCACAATCCTTGCCAAAGTTTATGTTTTCTAATGTTGATGGAAGGTGAACTTCCAAAACATCTGGCTTGGAGGGCCACATATTCCCCTACTTTGATGAGCTGAAGCCAACTTATGTGACTTGTTTCTCACCTGTTGAAAGTGATTTGTTAAATGAAGCTGACATTTTGGAATAGCAAATTCCAAATCACCACCACCATCATTTTGGAACTGCAAAGCTGGATGGGACCCAATGGATAACTGAGTCCAGCCTCTCTCAAGGAGACACAGTGGATAATGTGGATAATCAAACTTCCAACCTCTTGTTCTGTAGCCAGAGACCTTCTTTACCATTCATTGTTGGTCAGTAAGCAAAACTTTCTTGAGCTTTGAAGGTTATATTCCATGGCGTAAGATTCCCTGCCTCCTCCTTTGACTATGCTATGATGTCCACTAGAGATGGGCTTTTCGTTTTGGAAGTGGTCGGCTTCTGAAATGAACTGCTGGAGCCCTGCTGATGTTTGGAACCAGAGGAATGAAATCAACCGATCCCTTACCTTGCATTGGGCTCGCACAGGGTTAAACTCCAATGAGGAAGAAGCCTCCAACATGCCATCTTTCCTTCTCCCTGGCACTGGCCAATCAGACAGGGAGGCGAAATGATGCATTTCCCTGCACAGCTCCTGATTGGCCAGCACCAGGGAGAAGGAACAATGATGCGTTGGGGGCTTCTTCCTTGTTGGAGTTTAACTCCACACGAGCCCAGAGCAAGGTAAGGGATTGATTGATTTCATTCCTCCGGTTCTGAACATAAGCTGGGCTTCTGCGATTCGTTTCGGAAGCTGATCACTTCCGAAATGAAAAGCCCATCTCTAATGTCCACCTTTTTTTATTTGCAGTTGGGGGGAAATCAGACCACCTCCCTGAAGATTGTTAGGAATCAACAGTCCTGCTGTTCTCTACTCTGCTGACGTGGGACTGCTCTTATCCAGAAGTAGACAGTGATCAAGAAGATGGTGAAATCCCAGCAACGGTAAACAACTGGTGAACAAGAGCCGAGTTGCAGCTCCTTTGATGTCAGGCATTCTGATGTTGGAACAAGAGAAGCGGCAGCACTGAAGTGGGTTGCTGTTTCCATAATCAGTACCAGGCAGGAGGTGATGTTGCCAGCTAGTGTTTAGCTGTCTGTATCCTGAAGAACACACAAAATGTATTTTGTTTCCCTGGCTTTCTAAACAATAAACTATGTTTGCTAGGCAGTGTTGTTCAAACTTCTTGTGTGTTTCATGGAACATCAAACTCATCCAACTCACAGAGAACCCAATAGTGTTTTCAGGGTAAGCAAAACATTTAAGGAGTGATTTTACCAGCTCCAATTTTTATGGCTTAGTGGGGATGCAGACTCAGATCTGCATCCTAAAGGCAAAGGTTCCTCCGTGTGTGCTAGTCATGTCTGACTCTAGGGGCGGTGCACAACCAGTGTTAGGCAAGTCCGTGGCCACGTGGCTGGCATGGCTGGATGCATTTCTACGCATGGAACACTGTCTACCTTCCCACTTCTTATGGCGGTACCTATTTATCTACTTGCATTTATATGCTTTCAAACGGCTAGGTTGGCAAGAGCTGGGGTTAACAGCGAGAGCTCACTCTGCTGTGTGGCACCCAGGATTTGAACTGCGTAGTGGTATGGTAGAAATACAATCTGATGCAAGTTGTCCTTCAAGGAAAAATAGACAGAAAGTATGGCCCAGGGCATAGAAGAACATTCTGGCGTAAGAAATTAAGCCAATGGTCCACAGTGAGCACAATTGCTCTGTTTAGAATAACCTTAGATAGAAACCAGTTCAGGCTACTGATTGCCAACATTCTACGAGGACATGGCACATGGAGGAGGAGGAGGAGGAGGAGGAGGAGGAGGAGGAGTGGGCAGATTCCAAGTCACAAATCAAGTCCAAGTCGGGGGGGGGGGGATAATCGTCAAGATCAACTTAAGTTGCTGACTTAAGTCCAACTTGACATCGAGCCCCGCAACTCAAGTCTCCATGCTTTTAAATTGTTTTATTCAAATCAAGAAGTAGGTATTCCGGTCTCTGCTGTGCTGGAGCTTGAGAAAGAAGGGGAGAACATCTAAGCCCAGGAGTTAAGCAGGTTTGTTCTTGCAGTGCTCGGCAGTGGTTGCTGCCCAGCCATTTCCTTGTACAGGGTTTTTATATAAAAATGGCTACATCAATATAGAAAAAGAAAATGTTTTCATAAATTGCCTTTTCAATATTTGTATTTTACTCAAATAATTTAAAATCTTCGAGGAACAATATTTTCTGACAGACCTATAAACAGACCTATAAACAACAGCAAGGCAGCTCTTATAATTTACAGTTCTCTGGATTTGGTTTCACCAGTTCTGTCGGGCCATGAATAATTCATGTTGAGGTTAAAAATACATGCTGATTCTTGGATCTGCCGCACCTTTGCCTGTTTCTAGGCTATAGCTAATTTATGAATTTATTTCCTGATAGGATAATTCAGGTCTTGGGTTGACATCTTATTAGGAGCTTTGATAACATTATCAGCTCATTTCAAATGAAGGGATACTTCACACATATGATTTTTTTTCTTGTAATTTTTTTAAAAATCACGCTTGGAATAACATTCTTAAGATGTTAAATGAGTTGTAAATCAGAGGAGAAGAACATCAATGTACTAGCAGATGGCTCCTTAGGAATCCACCTGCGTGATGTGGATTATTATAAACCTGTGTTTGTTACATTCACGTGGCAGGTTTTTAGGTACACTTCTAAAAAAGCAATGTGTGGGAAGAGTTTTTGCTATTTGTGAGGAACAGTGGAGGTGGCTGCTGCATAATCAAGGCCAAACATACTGAATAATCCTTGCATATTCTGTACACAGTTAAAACAAAGATTGGGAAACTTCAGATTCCGTTCCCTTTCTAGCTGGAGGTTATCGTAGTGCCCTTATTGACATAACAGTATGAGTGGGGATAGGCACGAAACGGGAAAATACCATTTCGTTTTGTTTCGTTTCTCACTCCATTTTGTTTTGTTCCAAAAGTAATGAATTTTTTTTAAAAAAAATGTCATTACAAAACAAAATGAATCCCCCGCCGTGCTCTAGCTGGTGCGGCAGGGGATTCAAAAGCCTCCAGCCCACCAGCCCTCTCTAAATCTTCAGCTTCCTTCTTGCCTGTCCCTGCCTCCAAGCTGATCTTGGACAGACTGAAGGTGGACAGTGAAGACACGGGGAAATTAATATTTCAAACTCTGACGTTGGAAGAGAATGTTACAAGTAGCGCTGAGCACCAGGAAGCGAATTCTTGATCAAATTAAACTTGAGCTTACAGTAGAAGTAAAAGTGACTATAATGAGGCTATTGCACAGGATGAGAAGGCAGTGCTCCATGGAAAAGTTAGCAATACTACAAAGAGGGAAAGGAAGTATAAATAAAAAGAGGAAGACTTAACATGTGATGGATTTATTCAATAAGGAAAGCAGCAGCCTTTTATAACACCTGAGTTATGCACTTATTGACAGGACATTCTGCAGATCATTAATTCATAGGGTCAGGGGCGTACATAAGGGGCGGTGTCATGGCACATAAATGCAACAGTGGAGAGAAGAAGGGATAAGTTCTTAGCACTTGAAAGGGTTGAAATGCTTTGAAAAAGTCAGCCAAATATGCAGAATACTGCACCCAGATTCTGCCACTGCATGGTATAGTAGCAGTATACCCATTCCATACATAGTAGCTCTGACAATATGTTTTCTTTTAGTAAACCTTGGGTTTGGGATCTGCGTCCCCACCCTGACCCTCAGTTACCTTTTGAACACCACCGTAATGCAACAACACTGATTACCATTTCAACAACAAGAAAAAATTGCCTACCTCTTTGTGGGTTGTGCTACTGCATTTGAATACAACGCTCACCACTTTCACTGGCTGTAACTCAGAAAAAAAGGTATGGGCGAATGGTACAGCTCTCTGATGTAATAATAGGGGGCAACACTAAACAGCAAGGATATCCATGCAATAATTTAATGGGAAACTTAAAATCAAGACTGTGTTCTTTGCGAGCGATATGGTATGATTTCCACCTCATTTCATAAGAAGGTAGAATTAGATTCCCTGCTAATTTCGTCATCTTTGGACTATTACGCTTCTAACCACCATAAAAATTGTTTCCTCCTACCTTGTCAGCTCTACTGATGTATTATGCAGGAATAGTGGTCCCCCCCCCCCGGTTTGGCTACAAAATCCCTCCTTAGCATTTTTTCTGTGATAACGCTTCGTATTTTTTTGGTATGGGGAAGTTTTGAGGATCCAAGTCCATTCCTGATATGATAATGCAGTGGCACTGACAGGTTCTTCCCTGTTGGCTTAGAGTAATTGACCCAGTGTTGTTCCCAGGCCATTTAATCTTCCTCTTTTTACCTGAACGGAAACATTTATTTTGGGTTGTGCTTTCCTTCCATGGAGTATCGCCTTTGCAGACTGAATCTTTCAAAAATGATTTTGAATCATGTGTGCTTGGGCAAAAAAAGTACTGCTTTACAGCAGTCATATTCCAAAGGAGTTGTGAAATTTGAAACAAACAAACAAACAAACAAACAACAGTTCTGATAGCTATTGTGAGTTTTTCAGGCTGTTTGGCCATGCTCTAGAAGTTCCATGAGCTCCTTGCCCTCTGAAGATGCCAGCTATAATTTTTCATTCTGGAAGTTCTTCATGTCAGATCCAAACTCTACCGACAACCAGATTGCACTCATCTACAGACAAGGTCCACTGCCTTAGACTGCTTAACTTCCTATCTGAAAAGAAAGCTTCCTAGCCACTGTTAGGGTCAGAGTGAAGAAACCATGCAGCTACCTGATAGGGACTCCTATTGCCAAGGCTTGCAGGGAACAGCTTAAGGGCAATTATGTGGTACAGCTGGAAGCTCTGGAGATCATTATGGCTTTCTACACTTTACTTCTTTGGCACTTGACTATAAAATGGAGGACTCGCAGCTAGCTTTCCTCAGACTGACGAAGCAGCAAAACGTTTTAATCTCTCAAGAAAAGAAGTCCAGTTGTCATGACTCAACTTCCCGATAAACTCACCTGGATAACAGAATCTTGACAGACATATTGGCTCTTGACTCTTCTGCGACTTAACATCTCAAAACAGTATTTAAATGTTTCTGTGTATGTATATGTGCCACATTCAGAGTTATGTGATATCTAAGGAATCTGCAAATCAGGTGTCTGATTTCAGTTCTGATGGCATCCAGTGATTATCAGGTGTGGTACCTGCTGATTTTCTGACTTTAAAAGGAAGCATTCATTTAGAGGAGACATAATATTCTAATATCAAGATTGTGGGGTTTTTGTTATCA
Source organism: Phrynocephalus versicolor (assembly GCA_023846285.1). Taxonomy (NCBI): domain Eukaryota; kingdom Metazoa; phylum Chordata; class Lepidosauria; order Squamata; family Agamidae; genus Phrynocephalus; species Phrynocephalus versicolor. Next base: position 71,663,760 of record JAHTLZ010003542.1, read on the forward strand.
GGACTTCTCTTTCTCTCCCAGTGTTATATACCTGCCAAGGTCCACACACACAAATAGCAAAACACTGGCTCTGCTCCTCTTTTAGATGTGCAAAAAGGGACAGGAGGAAAGAGTGACATTGGTGGTCTACTTAGTCTGGGAACAGTATCTCAAGCAGTTACCATGCAGACTCCTAATGAAGGCTTTAGCAGCCCTGAGTGTTTATGCATGGTTTTTATTCCTGCTGAGGAACATGCATAGGTTGTTGTAGGAATAGCATTTTGATTGCTCTTGGAGGGAGCAATCAGGGGATTATTTATCTCCAGCTGTTATTTGTTTCTGCTGTAGAAATCACGGGAGTCAATTGGCAGAAAATGTGTTTCAACAAAAATTCTGACAAAACAGAATGTAAAAATCACTTACAGAAAAATGGGGATGGAATCTTTCTTGTTCAGAATGCTGTCATGGTGCATTGAACGCAAGGCAAAGGGCCTGCCCCACACTGTGAAGTTGGTGTGATCCGGTCAGTGCTTAAAAGGTCCTTGTTTTCAGTGCAATCTGTTTTAATTCTTGGTATCCGTCTGGAGAAGTCAGAACAAAGGGCAGCTCAGTGAATCATCCCCAAAAAGATTGCATATGCTAGCTCAGTGCCAAAAGGATGCGGGCCAGCTATTAAAGGGGAAGGATGGCTCCTTCACAGTAGAAACACAAGTGGTTGAGGTCTTTTTTTCTGGTGCCAAACAATGCTGTCAGGCATGGAGTAGTTACTAACTACTGATGTCAACAAGCCCAAAGATGGTGTGTGACAAGATCAGTCTCTTACTTGCTCAGAATGGCAAGTGGACCTTCTGGGTAGCATTTAGAGCAGGAGTGGGCAATCTTGGCTGTGCTAGCATCCAAACACTGGCTTGGCTGGCAGAATGAAGGCCAGCCCCTAAAAACCTGCCACCCCTACCCATCCTCCCAAACAGCAGAGAAACCAATGACAAAATTCAACTTTTTGCCTTGTATGTGAAACGTTTTTTGATACTTAATTCACCTACAACATACATATCTATCTGCTTAGTATGATTCTGAAAAAATAATTTTTACAAGCTGATTTTTTCCACAGTTACATCTCTTTCCATTGTCTCAATCCCTTCTTGATGGTCAGTTGATGCTTGTACCAGTGTTTGCTGGCATGCACTATGTTGGAGGTAGAATTTGTATGGCAGAACTTGTAAATATTAGGAGTTCTGAAACATCCTGTCAGTATGGATATGTAATCCATAAAAGTAACTTTTCCAAGCTTTAGTTAGGGGGAGCAGTAAGCAGGAAAGAAATAAGTCAGGCCAGCTAGGGATGCTATTATAAATAAAAACCCCAAGACCTGCAACTGAGTCTTTATACATGTACTTATCCAGATGACATGAGAGGGCTAGTCCAAAACAAGATAATCTTTTTGAAGCTGTACTAAGCTATGGTTTAGAAGGCTCATCACTTGCTTTACAGAGAATTGAATTTTCTTATTCTGGTCTCAGTAGCAACTACTACATACCCGGTCAAGTATTGTGTGAGCTTAGATGAAATCTGGTTGAGGACAGATGTAAAATCACATATGTAATAATAATAAATAAATAAGATGTAATGGGAAGTTCATATAGGTTATTTATTGTGTCTCTACTTCTTGGCACTTAGAAACAGGGATATGTCTGTGAACATTTCATATTGCGTGTGATCATTCCTCGGGAGTGGTTCATTCAAGACATAAAAAAATCTAAACTCAAGAGAATATAGTAGAAAATTTATTTATTTATTTATTTATTTATTTATTTATTTATTTATTTATT
>JAHTLZ010003542.1:71666978-71693715 GCA_023846285.1 Phrynocephalus versicolor
TTATTTATTTATTTATTTATTTATTTATTTATTTATTTATTTATTTAGAGTATTTTTATCCCACCTTTCTCTTTGGAAAGGGACCCAAGGCAGCTTACAGTAATGAGGGATAATATACAGTCCAATACAATTAAGACATTCAAGTATTGAGAACAAGGAGTTGAGGGACACCATACAGCATTAAGAAGACAACATGACATTAAAGCTGCAAGGTTATAAGTATTTATAAACACAAAGTCTATGTGAACCTATAAATTCATATAAAAGGCACATAATGGTAGTCCCATCATTCAGGGAAAGCTTGCCTGAACAGAAAGGTCTTTGCCTCACTTTCTGCGTTCTATCCTGCAGGTAGATAAAAATGGTGAGCAAAAGGTGGTCAGGTAGATGAATATAGACTGGCCAACGTTCTCCTATCTGTTCTGGTATTTTTTAACAACAGCATGACAGGCAGTCATGAGCAGGTGGCAGTCCTTATCTCTCTTTTATTTTTATTTTATATTTTAATTACTTCTGTAGATTAGCCAGCTGTGAAAAGTCAAGGAGAGCTGGCCAGGATAGCTCCTATAACCCATCAAGTGACACCATAACATTTTTTCCTCTAATAAACAACACGTTTGAGTGTTCTTCTCTCACATAACTCTTGGCCTCAGAGATGAGGAACCTTACCTTTTGTAACTTAGCATTATCTGGGGAGAGACCTCAAAGAAATTTGGGGTGGAGAAGGGACCTTCGGAAAAATTGAGGGACTTGGGATTCTCTGTCAGTGAAGAGAGAATGAGGCAACACATTTTGTTATCCTTGTTGGTCTCAGTAGAATTGGGTAGCTTTTGCAGTCAGCTGCAATAAAGCCCCAGTAGTAAGGGTAGCTAAAGAAGCCCTTACAGAATTACTATTAAGGAAATCTTGCTCCCTGTTCCTTTTATGTGTGTAGCTTTCAAGTGGGAATACATTGCACTATTTCCTTTCCTGTGGCTTAAAAGGCAAAATGTCTTTTGCCACAGATGTAAGTTAAATGTCTTAGCGTGGTTTGAAATTCAAAAGGAGTTACCCATCTCAGCAATTTTATTCAATAACCACTGCCTTAGCTAATAGCTGCACAGTGCCACATAATTAGTTACAGCATTTTAACTCTTACATGGTGCTGAACCGCAGGCTTTGTTCTTGCTTCTAGCAATATTGTGGAGATAGGAAGGAGATGGTAATAAAAATGTGTGATTATGAGCTTCTCATATGGAAGAAATTGAAATAATTATTTCTCTTCCTTTTACCTACCTAAACCCCCCACACAGACAAATTTTCCAATCTCATGAACATATTATTATAAAAAAATTTATTTATTTATTTATTTAGAGTATTTCCCCCTGCTTTTCTCCTTAGAAAAGGACCCAAGGCTGCTTACAGTAATGAGGGGCAATATAAAGTCCAATACAATTAAGACATATTCAGGTTTGAGAACAGAGAATTGAGGGACATCTTACAGCATTAAAAGACAACATTAAAGCTAAATAAGTGAAGCCCATTTATTTATTCATTCATTTATTTATTTATTTATTTATTTATTTATTTATTTATTTATTTATTTATATACTGCCCATCTTCCCAAAGGAACAATTATGTCTTGATGCTGTGGTTTGCAGAAAAGTCCTGTGTTTTGAGACGAGCCTCTGCCCAATTTCCTGTACGTGTCATCTCAGAACTGGAAGGGAGACACGGGGTTGTGTGTCTCACAGCCAAAACATCCCTGACAGATGACCACACCTAACAAATACTAAATAATTCCACCCACCCACCCCACACTCCAGCTTCCTAAGGGTCCATTCCATTGTCTTACAGTTTCTGCTCTCAGGGCATGTTCTCTCGTGTTAACTGAGATTTTTTTCTTACAGTAATTTGGACCCATCATTTTTGTTTTTTGCTTTTTTTTCAGCAGGCAGGCATGCTCCATTTCACATGTGATAGGCCTTCAGATAATCTCTAGGTTAGATGTGTGTTGTGTCATTACAGTTGTGACCGATCCTTCGTGACTCCATGTCCATGGAGTTTTCTTGGCAGGAATACTGGAGTGGTTTGCCAGTTCCTACTCCAGGCGCCTACAGCACCTGGTATTCCCTGGTGGTCTCCCAAGTATTAGCCAGGGCCAACCCTGCTTAGCTTCTGAAATCAGGTGAGATCAGATGTGCTTAGGGTATCTAGGCAGCCTAGGTTAGATAGACATAGCTAACTTCATCCTGGGGCTAAAGCAAGAGAGACCTGAGCTCTCCCTGGAAGAAGCAATCCCCTCAGGTTCTTTCTTTCTGTGTAGCATTTCTTTATTTTCTGTCCCAGGGACCTTTTGAAATGTGAGAGAAGGACAAAGTTCAGGGTTTGAGGAAAAGTTCTTCCACTAGTACCAACCACCTCCATCATCGATTCAGATGTTGTCAGGAGTCAACTCAGAAGATGGATAGCTACTGTGGTTTCTCCAATCTGGCCGACTGCATGAGCAGAGGAAGTTGGCAGCACTCCAGAGGGAGGAGGGATGTTTTGTTTCAGCCCTTTTATACGGCCTGATCCCATCATGATTTCAAGCAAGGGGGGCTCCAGAAGGTGACACTAGAGCAGAGATGCAGCGTGGAGAAATGGGATGATGTGTTATTTCCTGCTCTCTGACCCCCCTCCTCAAATGTCATTGTTGTCATGTGAGCAGCAGAAATCTTTTTCTGTTGGAGGTCGGACAGTATCCCCACTGTTCTGCTTTGGAATGAGCTGGATGTCAGTAATGACACTGTGGTGCATTCAAACTGTTTTTTCCAGGGTTTTCCAACCAAGGAGTTGTCCTCCTTCCAGTATTTCTTCCTCATTCCCTGTAGCTGGCCCGATAAGCTCTAACAAATCTGTACTTCTTGTTTCTCAAAAAGTATGCGGCTGAAGAACTTTTATATTTTGTCATTTGGTTTGTTGTTCCAACTGGGCCTGGGGTGTGTGTGTGTGTGTGTGTACGTGTGTTGGGGGGAATTGGCCACCACACCACTTGTGGTGCCACACTTTGTGTTTTGTACAAAGTACAATGAAGCACGGAGCACCCCTTTCTTGAAGCAGCTTTTGCTCACCAGACCTTGTCAGGCAAGGAGCTATTTACAATTCTGTAGCAGTTACCTATGTATTCCTCCTTTAATCAAATTGCAGTGAGTGTGCTGTCACTTCTACTTTTCTACATGTCAGAATAGCACTTCCTCATGGGTGTGCCCCTCTCACTAGCTCACACAATGAGCTTTGTGGAGGAGTTCAGTTCTGAATCCAGGGCTCCTCCATCAAAGTAGAGCACTCTGAATTTTATGACACATCATAGTAGATTTTGTTCCCTGTGGATCTAACAGTAGCTGAGGTCCAGGTGCCAGAAATTTGCACATGATGCTATTATGTGCATACTGGGGCACAGCTGATTACTACATCAAAAGCCCCCTTAAAATAACTGAGCAGACCCTTGCTTTAAACGAAAGAGATTGTGGGAGTAGAGAGGTTGCAATTTATGTTCTCATAAGGCAGTATAATTAAATGGTTAATAGAGAGTAATCTGTAGCTTCTTATGCAATGTGAAATATGCCAAGCGGAGCACTCTTATCATCCTTTCCCTCCTCCTCTTTATAGATCTGAACATGGAGTTCAACCCTTCAGATCATCCACGGGCCACCCCAATGTTCCTCAGTAAATCTCAGACAGATGGTAAGTTACTGGCTTGCTTTGTTACTATAGGAAAGACTGGGCTGAGCAACTGAAAATAATGCTGCTCAATGCACCATTCATATTATAATTGTGGCCTTATTGTAGGAATGTTTCTGCTTAGAGTTAGGAGAGACGTAAACCCATTCTTTTTGTGTGACTTCTTTATTATAATTATAGCCAGAAAAGTAACTTTTCCAAGCTCTGAGTTTTGACACAAGTGCAAAACAATAACATCATACAGCATTATGTATACTTGTATTTGCTTAAACATCCATGTTTGTTAACTGATGTGGTTAAAATATCTTTTAAAAAAACTTGGACTGACAGTCTAGATATTCCCAAACTGGGTCTCTTTTACAGCCCACTGCCATTACAGGTTTTTCTCCTCAAGGAAGAGAGTGAGAATGATAACCCTCAGGCTGCTGGACACATAAAGATCTTGGAATCGGAAAGAAGCCCAGCCACATAGCAAATTCCTTTCTGTTTCGTTTCGTTACTTACTAATGAAATGGGGATGGAAACGAAACGAAACACTGTTTTTCCATTTTGTGCTTATCCCTAACAGGGACAGCAAACTCCAGGTTACATGTAATATGCCGCCAGGACAGGTTTGTTCCAAATTTGCAACAACCATAAACATTGGCAAAATTTGACCTTATTTTATAAGAAGTACTGTATAAGCGAAGGGTTACTTCATTGTAGGTTGACACAAAGTTATTTGCTGAGGGGTACCCTGGATTTTGAAACATAAGGATTTGAAGCTAGTGGTAGCAGTTTCCCATGGAAAATGCATTTGTTTGTGTTTCACATGATATCTTATTTTAGAAATAGGGCAAGTGTTTCTTTCAGAAAACGTGTAGGAATAATTTGTTGACAAGAGGGGAGAGGCTTTCATTAAATGATAACTGTTTCCTAAAGTTGAGACTGAGTATTTATGCTTTCGTTCATACTGAATACAATATACAGATACAGTAGCCTCCTTTTGTTTATTGATCAGTGGGAATGAATATCATTTAATGGTTTGTGATTTTACATGCCCTGAAAATTAGCCGAGTGCCTCTTGATGTAATCAGCAGAAGAAGGTTCATTTACTGTCTGTAGTGTTTGGCTTTGAGCAATGAAAGCTTCCTTCTCTCCCCAAAACTGCCATATTTAATAAATGTTGGTTTGCTAGAATACTGGCTGGAAATGGTGGCATCTCTGGGCGCTTTTACATGACCCCTAAGTTCCGTTGGGAACTTAAATTCGGACCAGAGATCTTGGGGGTTTGTCGCTCTTCCTGTGTTCCCACTCCTCCGCACTACCTTGCTCCTGTCTGCATGAAATGATTCTGTTGGTCTCCAAGGTGTCTGTGGGTCTCTAAGGTATCAAATCTCCTTTGGTTTTCTTTCTTGGCATGCTTGGTGAGACAGATCAATCTGGATGCCTTGTTGAAATATGCCAAGCTTCTGGTCTAGCCTTAGCCAGTAGAGATGGGCACAAAACAAATTTTTATTCATTGCATTATTCGTTATTCATTCTGTTACGTAACGAAACAAATAATGAACCGCGCCCTCAAAGGAAAACGAAACAATATGAAAATTTTTGTTTTGTTCTTTTTCATTTTTCGTTCCACCAATCCAGCGTCTTCTCCTACCTTATGTCGGGGAGGTCTCCCGCCCACCCGACGCCTCCGCTGCCACTGACCAGCCCCTGCGGAGGGGGCTTCCGAAGCATCAGGGAGGCCTCCGATTAAAAAAATTGCAGATCAGCTGGAGCAAGGCCGCCACTGGTTAAAAAAGGCGCCCTCAGCCTTCCCACACTATAGCTGATTGGCACGTGGGGCTCAGCAAAAGAAAATTAAAACCCTGTCTTTCCCCCCACCCAGTCAGGTGGGGTGGGAAGGGCATGATTTTATTTTATTTCATTTATTTTTTGCTGAGCCCCAAGTGCTGATCAGTTCTAGTGCGGACTTGGTGCTGGCAAAAAAAAAAAGGGTTTAAAAATTGCTCATTTCCCCCCACATGATGGGGAGGGGGGAAAGGAGCAATTTTTAAACTTTTTTTTAAGCCCCTATCCCCACCAGTGCCAGCAAAGGCATAAGGACTGGCTCAGAAAACTAAAACTAAAACTAAAGAGACAAAAGGGAAAAATAAAAAAAAAGAAAAGAAAATATATGAAACAAACAGATAAAGGCTCGCAGCAGAGGCAAACTCCCTCTGTCAGCCACCATCTTGCCTCTTTAGATTTATTGTTCTGGTTGTAGTGATTGTACTGATGATATTTTGCTTGGATTTTATGCTGCCCATTTATTGACATAATTTACGATATGGTGTGCTTGAATTTCATTACTGTTGTGTTCTTCATTGAAAGCAACCTTGGTGGTGGTGGTGGTAGTGGTGGTGGTGGTGGTGGTTGTGGTGATGATGATCATGATGATGATGATGATTGCCCTTTATGTACTGGTTTATTTCTGCTGTCTGGTATCAACTACTATATATCCTACAGGACCACTCAGTACATTAAATGAGCTGTGGAAAGATGGATCTCATTGCTTGCCTCACAAGCTCTTCAAGTTAATTTCAGAACTTGATACTTGTTTCTGAGTTCAGTGCTTATTTTATGCTTTACTGATTGTTTATATGTACTTATATTAGATGCCAAGTGCTAGGTTTTATGAGTTGTTTAATTTTTACTTACGTATACATATGAAGCAATGTTGTTGTTGACTCAATAGCATGCCTTCTGGTTTGAGGACCACCTCCTTTCAGATTTTGTTGCTTTTATGAGGCATGTGGGTGGGAGATTAGGCTATGCATTTCAGAGGAGATGCCTTGTTTCTTCAATGCCAACACTGTCCTTCCCAAATGATCTTGTATCTTTAACATTTTCCAGAGTTGTGGACAATGGCCATCATTTTTATACAGAGTTGAATGTAGGGTGGGTGTGGATGGGCTGGAGACCTTAAGTTGTGTTATTTTTCACTACTGAATATAAAAACAATGTAAATGTTACATGTCATTCATGTGCTGCCAACCTGCTCGCCTGACACACATACAAACACACACACACACAAAGAGAGTGAGAGAGTGTGCACTGTGAGCATGTATTTCTACCAACATGGCTGCCAGTATCAAAACAGCAAAATAAAATTCCAGTGCTTATTTTAGGGTTTGAGACATGAGAAAATCTTTTTAAATTCTTCCCATCTTTCTGTGAAATCAGTACCATGCAGTTCTCTTAGCAAGAAAAATGGTAGCCTTTATTTCTTCACTGAATTATTTAAAAGCTATCAAAGCGGAAGAGGTTGTAATTGATGTGTAATTATTAACTCAAGGGTATTGGCTTTTGTCCTTTTGAAGTCTCTCTTGCTAAAACCAGCTCTTTTGGCACAAAAGAATAGCAAAAAAGCATAATAACATGGTACAAAATGCTTTTCCTTTTTAAAAAAAATTTGACACTGCCTAATTTATTCCTGCCTACTGTATTAGAAAGTTTAGCAGTTAAAAATTAAAATGGGCCACTGGGCTTTAAAAATAAGGCAAATTAAGAAATCTTGGCTGCCATCCCATAGATCAACCAAAAATATAAAATAATAGAATGCCAACCTTATGGGGAGTAGAGGGGATATCAGAAAAAATACAGGAACTTCTCACCTGAACTTTTCAACCTTGACATTAAACCTGTTCAGCTTCACTTAATCCCTGTATTTATGTCAGGAGTACAGTTTTGACTAAGTTTTCCTGTCATTTAAATGAAACAGATAATTGATATGTTTGGCTTTCCAGTCTTCTGAGGTCATTTGTCACCTTGTGAGCAATGCAACATGGTATGTGACTTGCCTGCAAACTTTAGGGCATGTCGAATTCTTGCACATATGGGGATTTTTCTACTTCTAGGTAAGAATGGGAATATATCTGGCCCTGTCTGTTCAGATCCCATAATCTGTACTAATGGGGATGAAGTAGGATGGGAATTGCAATTCGGTAGTATTTGGGGGGGGGTGTTAGTAATATGTCTCCTCCAGTCATTTTCTCGGTTCAAAACTGTGGACGTTTTGAACCGGCAATGATCAGGATATAGATGGAGCCAAAAGGGTGGTGATGGATTGAAGGAATGATTTGAAAAAAACAATTTATGATTCATATTTTGGAAACAAAAAAATTCCTTTGTTTCTCTACATAACAGAAATGCTTCATCCAGTATTTGACCATGAATCAATAATTTTTCAGTGCTTATAAATATGTTAAACCAATTGAACTCATTCAGGTCTACATGCCATTCAAGTGTGTCAAAAGCTTTTTGTTCTTGGAGGTTAATTTCCAATCAATATGAGTACGTACTGTTGCTTAGTGTTGGACATTTTGTTAGACAACTCCTCCCTAAGATCTATTTGATCCAGTGGGCCTACTCTAGTTGCAGCTTACTTCACTGGTTGCAACTAAAGCAAATCTATTGAATTAAATTAAACTTAGTGAGGAATCTACTCACCAAATCTCCACTGACTCAGTGGACCAATTCTGCAAAAAGTAGCAGAATTTCAGCCAATAAAGTTAGGTGGTTTTAATTTCAAAAGCAGTATTTCAGCAGTCTTAAGTTATATATGATAACCATCCATTGCTAATTGCACACACCACTAAGTGTAAATATAAATTTAGCCGATGCCTCTCTTTGTTAGCATTTTTCCAAAATACTAATAAGCTTTTTCTTCTCCCTGATCAGTATTGTAAGTAACATTTATGTAAAAAATATGTAACATTTTTACAACGTTCTTTGTGTTTTCACAGTGAGAGAAAAGCGGAAGAGTCTGTATATAAATCATGTAAGTGGAAAAATACATACTTTTTTGGCTAATATTTTGTCTGTATATTTATGCTTAAATCTAAAAGTCTGTATTATAAGCAAACTAGCATTATACATATCCATCTAGTGAAGTGCAGGAAGTTACCCAAAGACTGAGGTCAAGTTCTCAGTAGCTTATTTACCATGATTGAGAAGATGCTGATGGCATTTATTCCATACCTGTTAAGGGATGGGGTTTAGGAAAAGGGATTTTTGATATTATGGGATTTTCCAGAAAGGTTTTTTATATGGGAGAACTGTGGGACTGCAAACTGAGGCTAAACTGGGGTTTGGATTACTCGGGACCATCAGAGTCATAGGGTAGTAACAGATTTGAGGGGACACTTATGTGTATGAGGAGGTGAAGAGAAATCTTTTTTAAAATTCTATAAATCTTGTAAAACATTTTGTGCAAACATTTTGTAAAATAAGCCATCCCACCTCCTTTTTATTTACTTTACCATTGTGCAGATGGATTTTTGACTTAACCACTCTAGTGCAAGATCAAGCTTGAATAACTGAAACTTTGACAAAGTGTGTGTCAATTTTGGCACAAGATTTTGTGTATTACTAAACCGTCTAGTGTGTTGATCTCCTGATTTTGTGTGCAAATAGTGGTTTTGTTGGACTAAACCCAAAGTCCCAACCAGAGTTTAACGACTGGATCATTGGAGCATATTTAGTCAACACTTGTGTAGATCTTGTTGATTCAGTGGGCCTACTTTAACTAGGATTAACATTTGTGTTTTCCCAATTGTGTACTCCCACTTTGCACAGTTTTGATGTACTACTGAACTACTTCAGGATCTTGGTGGCAACCAGATTAGAAATATACTCTGTATTCCACCAAGTAAAATGTTTTCAAGTGGGTTTTTATTTCCCTGTGCAAATGTAGTTTCTGTATCACTTACAGCAGTGTGTTTGTAGCAACTTCTTTCAAGGTTGTTCTGGTTTCATAACTATCTTCTGCCTATGTCAAGTTCAGCTGCACAATGAAATATTGCACTTCCCCAGATCTGATGTCACACTGGTTGTGCACATAGCTAGCATAGCTGATCTCAAAGAGAGGATAATATTTTCAAGGACCTTTATGCCTTAGAAATATTTGTTTTCTAAACTAAAAGTGGTACTCTGGGTTATGAAATTAATTCCCTCCTTGGGATGCTTTGTAAACCAGAAATTTTCGTAACCCAGATCTGAATGGGGAGAAGTGCACCCTCGGAATGGAAGTCTTCTGGATTTTTTTTGTAACCCAGGATTTTCCATAGGAAGAAAATTGTAACCTGGGTTTTTGCAGAACTTTTTTTCAGGGAGACTCCCTTTCGGAACCCCAGATTACATAACATGAGGCATCCGTAACCCAGAGTACCACTGTAGTGTGGGTTTGTTTTTAGCAACATATATATTAAGCATTTCATCAGCTAACTAAATATCTGAAGGGTACAAAATATCAATATGCCTTTGCAAAAAGCCATAATGTTTGTTTATTTTAGGGTTTTATACTTTTATATATTTGCATTGTACACATAGCTCATATTAACTATGATTAATGCATTGAACAAGGTTTTGGTTCAATTATTAAATATATCCAGACCTACAGAGCACATGCATTAATTTGCTCAGAACAGAACTCTATATTTAGCATGAATTTTAAATAATATAAAGTATAAATTTTAAATAATACGTTTTGCTCAATGGCAAACTTTAAAAGCAGGCACACAAAAGCAGAAATAAAACACTCCTGTTTCATAATGTTAATATTGTGGTATTGAGAAAAAGCATTATTTTCCTTCAACTAAAATGCAGGTATCTGGCTATGGAGCCAGAGGTCGGGAGTTCAATTCCTCATTGTGCCTTCTTGATATTGGCTGGACGTGATGATATCTTTCCAGCTACCGTATGCAGTTCTGAGGTTCTAAGGTTTTCTTGCAAAATGCCCGAAAGATAAACAAGTTATTTTCACTGCTGCAAAAATATTTAGTGCTGGCTGTTACGTACATTAAGGTGGGGGGGACTTTATTGAGAACCTTTAAAATGTGAAGAGATATACGTAATGAGTAATATGATGTCAGTTTAAACCATAAGGTGTTTATATCCCCTTTCCCACTGGTGTGTGGGAGTGCAATGTTTCACGTACGCATTCATGATTCAAATGTCATCTGCCTCAGTCACACAGGGCTTAAAATGCTTTCTTCTTTCCGAAAACTGAAGTGGCAAGAAAATATACAGCTCATTGTTTTGACCCTGTTTTCTTTTCTTGGGTACTTTATCCTAGTGTGTTCTGGCAAAAATGCATTGTAGGGAATGAAGTGGGCTATATGTTACAGAGGGATTGATTAACATGTGTTTGGTACCGGTTTGCTTTTTATTTTGGATTCCATTTTGGAAAAAGCCATCCCTCGTCCCAATTTTAACCCGAAACAGTTATGGAGAAAATAATAAATTCCTGCAGTCCCTTACTCTTCATTGTAAGCAGGTAATAACAGTTCCTCTCCACAGTCTGTGCCTTATATTTTGAGCCAGCTGTTGTATTTCATGGGTAGGGCAAGGGGAGAGAAAGGGAAGGGGTGTGTTTAAGTTGAGTATGTTCTTGACAGGGAAACCCACCACCCCCACCCCCACCAATGCCAAGGTGGACACTGCCCAACAGTAACATGGATTGCCAGACAGCTGATTGTATTATGCCATTGTCTTAACTTTGGGTACCTTACCATGGAATGTTTTGGCAAAACCTGTTATGGGGGTGAGGTTGGCTTTCTCTGTTGCTGCACCCATACTTTGGAATCTCCTCTCACAGGAAGCAAGGCTGGCCCCATCTTTGCTATTTTCCTTTGGCAAGCAAAGACCTTTCTCTTCAGGCAAGCTTTCCCTTAGCAACTGGCTGTTGGAGTGGGGATTATTAGTGTGCTTTGACTCTCTTTTGGTGTTGCTTATTTTTTTTTATTAGTATGGTGTTCATTTGATCCTTTCATATTTGCATACTCACTGTTAGCTTTAAATATTATCTTTTAATGACTTAAGTCAAGCATGTCCAAACTTCAGCCCTCCAGATGTTTTGGACCACAACTGCCACAATTCTTTGCCATTGGCAATCTAAGCTTAGAATTCTGGGAGTTGTGGTCCAAAACATCAGGAGGGCCAAAGTTTAGACTTGCCTGATTTAAGTCGACTTGGGTCATTTCTTTTAAAGTAGAAAGGTGGGGTAAAAATATTTTAAATAAATTAATAAATAAAATTTCAGTGACCTGCTCAATAACAAGGTTTGACAAAAGACAACACAATGAAATGAAATGTGAGGGGTCAGGTTGATTATATCAGTAGGACAATAAATAACGGGACGGGGAATAGTAAAGGAAAGCAGAAGCAAACCAGTACAGTAATACTTTGGTAGGGATTATGACTTGAGATCCAGGGTGTTTGGAATCTGTGATATTCACGGCAACATCTAAGTGAGCTTGCCTGCAAAGTGCCTAGAACAGTGCTTCTCAACTTTGGGTCCCCAGGCATTCTTGGACTACAACTCCCAGAATCCTTTGCCACTAGCTGTGCTGGCCAGGACTTTGGGGAGCTGCAACCAAAGAAGCTCTGGGGTCCCCAGGTTTACAGCACACTAGCCTGTGCTACCAAGCAATCATCCATTTTCCTTATTAAATCCAGGATATGTATAATTCTTTGTAGCAGTCTTGCTGGTCAACTCTGAGTAGATATAGCTGTGGCACAAAAACGAAGCTTAATTATTGGTTTGCCTGTTTGTCTTTAATGCCATTACAGAAATGGCTTTAATATGATCTCCAGGTCATATTGATTCATTTGATTCATCTTGAGCCCCCTGTCATGGTGCCCCTTGTCCTGACTTCTTTATTCACAGTCCACCAGCGGAATAACTTGGATCCATGCCTAATGAGAGGATACTTAAGACTGACTGTGCCAGCCCCCCTTTTCCTGTTTCAGACTCCACCAGCGCTTCAACACATCCTTTCCAGCTCATATGATAGCAGATTCTTCCTGAGCTTTCCAAAAATTATTCAGATCCATCAGTCCTATGTGGCATCATAACACGTGTCCTGCCCTCTGCAAAGCTAGCGGGTGCCTGTGAACCTGAACCCAATTAGACAATGACTTCACCATGACAACGGTGCTACAAGAAGTCACTGAGACATGTGGTACACCCAAAAAACTCTATAATAACCACATGCCATCAAGTCCTTTCTGACTTATGTAACCCTTTTCAGGGTTTTCCAAGTAGAGAATCCTCAGATTCCCTTTTTCTGGAGGCGCCCATGTTTCTTTGGAGACATGTGGGGAATCAAACTCCTAATATCTAGCTCCACAGCCAAATACCTAAACCACTGACCTATCCAGCCGGCTTCGTGTTTTATCTCGAATGATAGCATGTATTTCAGGAAGGAACTCAAAACATGGAATATGCTCGCTGCGGCACCATCTGATGAGGGCAATGGGATCCTGATATTTTGAGTCTGAAATCTGATTTTAACTCATTGTTGCTTGTATTGTTTCTCCAAGCCTTTTCACATCCTCCTCCACCCAGGCTGTATGGTTTTGGGGACTACCATCTGTTGCTACCAAGCTGTTGGTATCTTACATGTTCAGAAAGAAAAGCTCACCTCTCCTCAACATGCACATACACATGTATACAATAACAATATCTCCACAAATGAACTCCTGTTTACTCCTGTTTAGAGATGTAAAATTTATGGAAATGTTGAAGCTCAGACGCACCCCCCACCCCCCCGGAAAAAATGGAAATTTTCCGAAAAAATGAAAAAAAATGCTATGTTAGTTCTCCCCCACCCGTTTTACAGCTTGAATGTCATTCTGATACTTTAGGAACATAAAATATGACTATGGACAATTTGACTTTGCATAAAATTATCACAACTAGCATATTAAAATATAGTGTATCCAAACAATTATTACAAACAGAATTTACTTTTTATAAACGAATATAGTTAAATGATTTGATTTTCTGGAATCAGATAAATGTAACTCTTTCCTTTTTAAATTAAGTTAATTAAACTAAATTAAGTATATGCTTTCAGGTTCTTTTTGTTGCTCTGTATTTTCTTCCAGTGCTTTGAGGCCTAGTGAAGAGGACACAACGGAACCAAACATACCCACCCACATGCAAAAACAAAAATGAAAGCTTTTTTCTTTTTCTTGTGACAGTAGCAGCACCTCCTAAAGGAAAAAAAATTCATTTTTCTTCCATTGGAGAGTTTAGTTTGTAACCTAGGACTTGCTTGTCCTCAGTGCACAGAAATTAGAATAATTTGTTACTACATGCATATATTTTTTAGAAAGGATTTGGAAAATATTTGATCACCCTGTCTTAAAATATTTTATTCATCATGTTAAAATAAAACATCCCACAACCATATTTTCTTTTTCTTTTTTCAATGTTTCCAATTTTTTTTTTTGGGGGGGGGGACCCAAAAATATTCAGTAAAAGAAAAAGGTTTTTTCTTTCCTGAATTTTTCCAGTTTTTTCCCCAGTTTTTTTTTCTGCATGTCACACAGGCATTTTATAAGCAACTAACTTTGGTACAGCTGCCTTTGAATTTGTATGTTTTTCATCTTTTCTCAGCGGCAGGCCGTTCTGATTTTGATAAGAGGCATTCTGCTGCAGATTAGAGCTATTCAAAGGTTTCTCTCTCTGAAGAAGAAAAGTAAAGTAACAGTAGCAACAGAACTAAACAGCAGGGGGTTTGAAAGTTCAGAAAGGATGCAGAGGTGAAATGGTGAGCCAAATAACAACAGTGATCTTGAGAGCTCTAGATGTGTGGTGGCAAAGAGCAGCAGAATGTCCTAGGCCAGGATGTCAAGACTTAGGTTCCTGGTGATTTCTTTTGTAATGGCAGTTTGAAGTTGGCAGGGACAATGCTAGTTTATTTTCTGGGTTTATTTTCTTTTTCGTAGCTTAATGCAGCTTGATCCATAGAAAGCAAAACCAACCCTTTTCCTCCACCTGCCACCCTATCAAGGCGTACAGTTCCGTAGCCCTATTTCTGTAGTTAATCTGGAGTCAAATACCAACTATATCAAGCATACATGGTTGCAAAACATTATTGTTAGTGGTTTTCCCAATCTATTTTGCCTTCTCCTCAAATTGAATAACTTGGCTCTAAAATGTGTTCAGAGGCTTAAAATGTGTAGAGAAATACATAGGTGGTACAGGAACTATATAACTATACATCTGAATAATTTCCTCACTTAGTGCCAAATAATATGTATTTTACCATTAACATTGTATTTTACCAGATTTCCAATCTTATTGTGCTTGCCCAACATATGCCTATTGTACATTTCCACCATTAAGACGGTTTGCCACTTTTCCAGCTGTATCGTACCGCAGTATGGTGCTGCTGGCATAATGCTGGAAGGGTAAGAATAATTCTGCCTTGCTGTGAATAGGACAGGAAGAGATAACCTCTCACTATAAATCCACCCTTCTTTTGTTTTGCTTTGTACACTGCCTGACACATTGTTAGTCCCGAAATAAATGTTCTAAAGATGAACCATCAGCAGTACATTCTTCCTCCTGGTATTCGCCATTCGTTTTGGAAGAACAGGGGACCAGTGACACCCTCATTGTGCGCCTCTAGAATGAAAGGCATTGAGAAGTGACCACCTTTGTTATTAGCTGTACACCTCATGCATAAGTTTCTTTGTATTTGCTTTGTGTTAAGTGAGGAGGCCAAAGAAACTTAAATTAAGATCTCACTTAAGGAAATGGGCCTATTTATTTATTTATTTATTTATTTATTTATTTATTTATTTATTTATTTATTTATTTGGCTTATATACCGCCCGTCTTCCCGAAGGAACTCCGGGCGGTTTACAACATAACAATATAAGAATAACAATTAAATAAAACAATTAAAAACAGATAAAGCAGATAATCAGGCTAAGCAACGGAAAGTAGTGTTCGCAGATGGCGGGGAAGGAAAAAAAAACCTTTAGTCACCAAACGCCTCCCGAAAAAGGAGAGTTTTTAATGCCTTTCGGAAGGCTGGCAGGGACTCTGCTAGGCGCACTTCCACTGGGAGATGGTTCCACATGGTGGGGCCAGCCACAGAGAAGGCTCGGGTACGGGTGGATGTTCTCCAAGCCTCCCTGGGCATGGCCACACGCAGCATGTGCGCCCGCGACAACCTAGTCGGACGGGCCAATGTTGACTGCTGGTCGATCCGCTCTGTCAGGTAGTCACGTCCTAAGCCATGGAGGGTTTTGTAAATCAAAACCAGGACCTTGAATCTGATTCGGGCCGCATCGGGCAACCAATGCAAGCGGGCCAGAACTGGGGTGATGTGATCGAACCGACGCCAGATAACACCTCTTTTTCATTTCTTTGAAGGGGAGGTGAACAAAAATCAGAATCTTTGAAACAGCATTCCCCAGTTGCACAAAATGTTGTGTCCGTTTCAAATCTTCCTTTTTATCTGACAGAGAAAGTTAATGTGGAGCAGTGGTGTCTGAAAATCATAAATTTGTTCTTGAAACGTGTGTGTTGTGTATATTTGTGATTCTGTGGATACGATTGTGTTCCGTGTCTATCCTTTTCAGAATGAACTTGGTCTGGACACATTGTTTGTACTTGCTTTACAGCTGATGGGGTGGGGGTTTCCTTGAATTGAATAACTAGCAAAACATTATTTCTATGTGACATACAGGTCTCTAACTATTTTCTTTGACCCCCTGCTGCTTTGATGGCAACCGTGCATGTGTAAGAGATGAGAGTGGAATTGTTTACTCGGTTTATGTTGTCTACGGAAGGAAAATAATCTGGTTTGATCTGATTGCCACTGTTCTTCTTGTATGTTTGTTTTCTAGCATCCTCCTGGTCAATTGAGAAGGAAATACAGTTCCTGCTCCACTATTTTCTTGGATGACAGCACAGTCAGTCAGCCCAATCTCAAGTATACAATTAAATGGTGGGTAAGGGCTGCATTGCTTGGCTCAGAAAGAGGGAGAATGCCAGTTCTAGGCACAACGATGCAAAAATAATTACAAGCATGTAATTATTTTTGCATCATTGTGTCTAGAACTGGCATTCTAAAAGAGGTGGGAGGACCCAAACAAATCTTATAATGATTTTTATTATTATTAATATTTTTGCTAAAGCTGAAATATGAATATTAGAACAGGCAGAAGTTTTGGGGGGTTGGAATGCAACTCACAGAACACTCTGCTTTTGAGAGGTCTTTTAAAGAGGAATACTGGATTTATTTGCTCTCATTGCTCAGTCATGGAACTCTGTGGAACTGCTGTCAGCCTCTAATGACATGCCAACCATATTATCTGACTGGACCCAAAGATTGCTTTGAATAAAGCACTCTTATTAATAATTCTTCTTCATACACGTTTGCTTAGATCCAATATGAATGCCCGAAGTAAGAATTTGGAGGACTGTTTACTGGTGACCAAAAATAAATTTTTATTCCTGCCCCCCCCCGATGTTATTATTGACATACTGATCATGCATATAATCTATTGGCTTTATTGTTGGAATAACAGAGGAATAATGCTTTAGGTTTTCTCTTCCTGTTGGCTGGGGTCAATTACGGACATAGTTAATTCTTCCTGATCAAATAAGGAAATGCATATTCCTGGGCACATGTTGACATTATTATGTGCAGGCAGTAAAAATATTTAAAAGGATATCAAGAAGACCATAAAGTCCCATCTCCTTTTAATCTCCTTTTAATCTTCTGAGTGTTCCATCAGATAAAGATGTACTCCACCATGATGGTACATCCTTATTCTTTTCAAGACTCACATTTTCTCCCTTGCCTTGACAACTGTGATCAGTTTTACTTTTCCTTAATTAATTGTTAAGACCTTGTTTGCAACAGAATCTCTGTTGATCAAAATAGAACCAGCTTCAACATTGTAGCTCTTCTGGTTGGGCTTGCCGTTTTGTCATACTTATTCTTCCTTTCTCACTTTTCCTTGTTCCAATCTCCCTGATCAGTTGGCTTCATCAAGACAAGCTGCTTTTATCTCATTTTGTTCCTTTTGCTCATTTTATCTTTGTGCCTCCTCTTTTGAACAGGGCCAGCTCAAGGTGCTTTGCTAATCCATAGTGGATTGCAGTACTAGGGTGGATTTACAGATGCTGCTGTCTAACTGAGACAGATTAATTCAGGCATGTCCAAACTTCGGCCCTCCTGATGTTTTGGACCACAACTCCCAGAATTCTAAGCCTGTATTTCCAATGGCAAAGGCCTGTGGGAGTTGTGGTCCAAAACATCTGGAGGGCCGAAGTTTGGATATGCCTGGATTAAGTGATCTCCCAAAATATTGCTTTCCATGGTGGGCCTTGCAGTACTCTGATGTTAGGCTCACCTCTGTGCTCAATGTTTTTGAAAGCCTCCCAATACAATATGTTTGTGAATGTTCTCAGCCATTCAGATGAGTTTATCCAGAAGTTGAGTTATGACACCTGGAAGCAGTTAGGTCAAAATGTTTCATTACTCATCCAAGTAGCATTTTCAATCTGATTTTTGGTAAACACCACATAACTGTTCACTTCAGACCCACAAACACACTAAGGCAAAGACTCATCCACCCCAAAGACCAGAAACTGAAACACAAGAGGAGCAATATAGTATTTGTCGTCCAGTGTAGTGAGGAATGCAAAGAGCTGTGCTTTAGAGTAACAGCTATTAAACAGGATAACCCATGTTTAATGGTTATTGGGAGGGGCTGCAGAGGCATGACTTTCACACATACCCAGCCATTGTCCATCTAATGAGCGTATTCAGACCAGGGTAAAGTGAAACCAAACATGGAGTAAAAATTGGAGGTCTCCTTCCAACCTTCCTCAGACTGAAGAGGCTACTTGGATGAGTAGTGAAACATTTGAAGTCCAGTTGTTACATCTCAGCTTTCAGAGACGACCTCCCACTACAACTGGCAGTCTAAATTCTATCAATCTCTTCTTTGAAATTATCATTGATCTGGAGAAGCGCTTCATTTAATGTTGTGAAATGCTGGTTGTGGTATCCTGGAAATTGTCATCAAAATATAAATTTGATAAGACATATGTAGATTAGGGTTTTCAACCCTGTTTCCTTCTGGTTCATATTTTTCTTTTTATTGACCCCTTTCTCTTAGTTTTTTAAAGAAAATATTTCTACTAATGATTGATTGAGACCTCTGACAATATTAATGTATTTATAGAATTTAATGTTGTGATGTTATAGAATATGTGCAGTTATATCTCAATTCTGTATTTTCTTTTACAGTGTAGCTCTTGCAATATATTACCACATCAAAAACAGGTACGTTATTGGAAAAGTCAACCTTTTCCCCATATTAATTAATTTCTCTTTCTTTTTTGCCCCTTCAATAGCCTGTGAACACAATTTTCATGCAATAATGACATCACCAGCTAAGTACTTAGTGATGCCCATATGGATCCAGAGAGCCAGACATTAACTCTCAGTATCAGAAGATGCCACGAAATACCTATTTTTATGGGAACAAGGATGGTGCTCTTAAGGTCACAATAAAATGCCACGTATGAGCACTCTTCTAAACAAATCTCAGCTATAGTATGTCCCATTAGAAAAACATAGAGTTTATCAGGACTTCTGTAAAAAAACACATTTTAGAGGGTTTAAGCAAGGATGGTGTGGGCAACATAAAGGCAATAGTCCCTTATGTATACAGTCCTTTAACTAAACAAACTATCCAGAAGTCAAAAGCATCTGGGCAGTAGGGTCTAGCTCCAAATAACCACGTTCAAAATTATAAACAAATTAAAGCACAAACAGCAGAAATCATCATTTGGCAAGCTCTGGTTTTATGTTCCCTGCCCTGGTGGGTTAGTCATGTGCATGGCTTGTGTTACTGATCACAAACCAGCTTTAGAAATAAGCTACCTTCTAGAATGCAGGGTAGGAGCTGAGCCATTGAGTTGAAAGGAGGGAAGAGCTGCTTCCACGTGCTTGCTATTCTCTCTTTTGCAAACCACATTGGCACTGGTTATCAGTGTGCAGACACTGCACGGATTTCTGTAGCCATCAGTGAACATGTTGTATATGCGCCCTCTGCTGTATCCCAGTGATATGGCTTCAGTAGAGACTCCTATCAGAAACTACAGATGTAAGACTAGGCTATAGGTCAGTCTTCATCTGCTAGGAAATTAGGACCAAGCAGATGAAGGGGGAAATACAGCAAAAGCAACCCCTAAATATAATAGTACCACTTCCATGCCAATAAAAACTTCAAATGTTTGCTTCCAAAATCAAAAGTATGAAAAAGCACAGTTTCTTGGTATAGTTTCAAGTGAATGCAGAAGTGGTATAATGTGGAAGAGCTAACCTTTCTTTTGCCATCTCCTAATCCCTCCCATTAATTACTTCTTTAGAAAGAATAATATATATTTCCCTCGGTGCAACATGGCTGTACTGCAAAACGAGATATGTCAGTCTTCTCCCGTGTGGTGGCGTCTAGATAAATTGGGATATATAATCCCAATAGTGAGAGCTGGACTATAAAGAAGGTTGATTGCTGCAGAATTGGTGCATTTGAGCTGTGGTGCTGGAGGAGAGTCTTGAGAGTCCCCTGGACTGCAAAGAGATCAAACCTATCCATCCTGAAAGATATCAACCCTGAATGTTCACTGGAAGGACAGATTTTGAAGCTGAGGCTCCAGTACTTTGGCCACCTCATGAGAAGAGAGGACTCCTTGGAAAAGTCCCTGATGTTGGGAAAAATCGAAGGCAAAAGGAAAAGAGGACTATAGAGAATGAGATGGTTGGACGGTGTCATCGATGCAACCAAAATGAATTTGACAAATCTCCGGGAGGCAGTGGAGGATAGGAAGGCCTGGCAAGCTCTGGTCCATGGGGTCACGAAGAGTCGGACACGACTGAACGACTGAACAACAACAAATCCCATAATCCGACCGTATTCCTTCTCCAGCCATGATTTTACAGCCATAATTCTCCAACTTGGCTGTGCTGATGGCTGGATGATGGAGTTGATTCTTGAGTTGTGTTCCTGACCCATCCAGAGCACTCCATCTTGAGAGGGCTGAACTAGGTCTTCCACTGCATGGGAAGTGCCCCCAATTTATCCGTGCCTGGTCCACAATGTAGCCAGTTACTTGACATGCCTTTCCTCTCCCCACCTCTCTCTCTCTCCAGGGACACAGATGGAAGGATGCTATTAGATATTTTTGATGAGAACCTCCACCCTCTTTCGGTAAAGCTCGTCTACTTTCTCCTTGTTTGTTTTTTCATGGCTGCTTCCCCTAAGCCAGTGGCGTCCAGACGTTGGCCCTCCAGATGTTTTTGGGCCACAACTCCCTCAGTCCTTTGTCACTGGCAATACAGGCTTGGAATTCTGGGCGTTGTGGTCCAAAACATCTGGAGGGCCAAAGTTTGGACACCCCTGCCCTAAGCCTTTTATATTATTACTCTGCAACATATTTGTAGTTCACTTATTTTTTTAAAAAATAATGTTTCTCCAGAAATCCGAAGTGCCGCCAGATTATGACAGACACGATCCCGAGCAAAAGCAGATTTACCGCTTTGTGCGGACGTTGTTCAGTGCTGCTCAATTGACTGCCGAATGTGCCATTGTCACCCTGGTGAGTGCGCAGTGCTTCGTCGCTGGATTGTGAGGCTGGGCTAGAAGCTGTTTGAAGAAGATGTGTTTTATCACTTGTGCCTCCTTGGGATTGGAACCCTTGATTCTCGTAAGGATGAGAAATTTAAAAACAAATCTTGTGACATGGTGAGATCTTCTTTTTGATCTCATGGAGACTTTTTGTGAGACTGGTATTTGCAAATATCTTGTAGCTAAATTAATAACGATGATTGTGTGCTGTCAAGTTACTCCTGACTTCTGGCAACCCTTTTCAGGACGGTTTGGGTAGAGAGTACTCAGAAGTGATTTCCACTTCCCAATTTCTGGGGGCATCCTGGGATGGTGGAGCCTTCCTAAAACCATACAGGCTGACTCCTCAGAGACACAAGGTACAAACTGAACTCCCAACCACTGGCTCGGCAGCCAGATGTCTGACACGGAGACCTACCCAGCCATTTACATTAGTTACCGGTTTATTGTGTGAACCTTTTAATGTTGAATGAATTATTGGCATCCTTTTGGTCAACCGACCAATCCTGCAGTGCTTGCTGGGAGTGTGCACTTGGCTTCATAATGAGGTGAAGGGGACCAACAAGTTTTGCACAGATTCATTTTGTGCAAAACGTGGAAACTGATTGAGCAGGGGAGGGGAGAGAGAGAAATGTGCACTCATTCTTACTCTGTGGGTAAGAACTCCCATGGGAGTTAGGGATCATTTGACACACTGGTTCAACAAGAATGAGCCATGGCGTGAGAATTCTTTACATGCTTAAGGTGCTCCTATCCATTCTTAAGCAACACTATGTGTGAAACTTGAGATGTTCCTCTTGTATTTGGTAGACAGAAACATCCCCCATTAGGAATGGCTGTTCTAAAACATGCGGCTTAAAGTGAATGGCATTTCCCCCTTGAAATATGGGCTAGTTAAGGAATTTATCTCTTAGTTGTTGTGAGTTTTTCAGGCTGTTTGGCCGTGTTCTGGAAGTTTTTCTTCCTGGTGTTTCGGCAGACTCTGTGGCTGGCATCTTCAGAGGGCAAGAAGCTCAGGGAACTAGGAGTTCTTTCTGTGCTCAGATTATAACCCAGAGCACAGAGAGAACTCCTAGTTCCCTGAGCTCCTTGCCCTCCGAAGATGCTAACCATAGAGTCTGGTGAAATGGCAGGAAGAAAAACTTCCAGAACATGGCCAAATAGCCTGAAACACCCACAACAACTATCAAATCCCAGCCGTGAAAGCCTTAGAGAATACATTGAATTTATCTCTTCTTCTTTTCAGCTGATGAAAGTTTCATTGAAAAACCAAGGCCAACCCTGTTTTTAGGTATGCAGGTCCAACAGTTTAGGGTAGGAATCTCTTCTTCAGACATAGTAGGTTTGCCTAACAGGCTATCCATTTCTTGTGGGCTTGATGTGATAGTTGCAGTTTAGTTCTGCATTTTTGTGTTGATTTTTATAAACCAAATAACCATTGTGGAAAAGGGAAAAAAAATGATGTAGAATAAGGGATGGCAAGAGGAGAACTTTCAGCATATCTTCCTGCTTGAGCTGTAGTTACAACAGGCCCCATGTGTGCACATAGAGCAGTGGCAGAGTTTTAGCCCTTCTATTTAGTTTTTAATTTAGTTTTTCAAGCTTTTCATTTAATTTAGTTTTCCAAGGTTTTAAAAGTGAGCAATGTAGTGTTAAATTCTGGGAGAAATATTGCGTCTGTTCATTTCCTAAGAGAAAGTTGGGGTATAAATAAAATAAATGCATAAATACATAAACGAAGTTATTAAAGAAAGCTGTCTCCTAAAGGAAGCTTTGGATAGCTGGGCTCTGGGAAGTGGAACAGCTAAGCTTCTTGGTTTTGGTGAGCATGAGTTCGTTAAACTGAGTCTTAATGAATTCTGCTTTCTGATGTTAGTTATCTAAGCCCTCGGTGCATGACATATATTTTATACTCATTTGTTTCTTGTGGGTTCAACAGATACTTCTCTGGTGGTACATCCTAGCCCCCCTTCATATGCAGCAGTAGTGATTCAGTTTTTGTTTCCGCACGGTGCAGTTCCAAGCAGCTGCTTATGAGTGACACAGCCAGATGGCAAGTTTGATGGGGTGGGTCGTTCTCCCCCTCCATGATTTGCCCTCTCCCTGGCCACCCCTCAGGGAAATGAATATAAGATAAAATCAGATATGTTTGTTGTCTTTTGAAGTATAGTAAGTCCTGCCAAGGGCTAGAAGAATCCAGCCAGCTTTGTGCCTATTGCCGAAATGGTAACAGCTAAAGCTTCCTTTGCACTTGATCTGACTTAGATGGGTTGTTGAATCATCCTCAGTTGCTCACTATTTATGGTACATTGTAAAGTTACATACTATGCATTTCTCTAATATATGATGCACACCCAAATACTTGTATATAGGGTTAGTTTGAGCTGCTTTGGGGAGAAAGGTGGTAGATTGAACAGACAGACAGACAGACAGACAGACAATTGCCCTAATCATGTGAACAGAACATGCAGATATTAAGTGAAATGGTGCAGAGCAACCAAAATAGTCAGCTAAGGAGATAGAAGTCCCAGAATTCCCCAGCTAGTTTGTTTGTAATTTGTTGGACTACAGGTCCCAGAATCCCCAAGCCAGCAGAGTCAACAGCTGTGCTAGCTGACAAAACTTACAATCTGTGAAACTGAAAACTCAGGCCTAGCCAAAAAAAAAGTTGGATCATGTTGGACCAGTTACTCACAAGATAGTTAGGAGGATAAGGTGTAGGTGAGCTATGCCATTTAAGCTCCTTGGAGTGAAAGCAGGATAAAATGGCAATAAAATGAAAATGGAGATGTAAAAAAAATGGAAATGAAAGAACAAATGTAAATAAAGCAGAAAATGTAAATGGTATGTTGCAACTTTAAAGTTTGAGGAAACAATATCAAAGTGACCAAATAAAGACCAACAAGTCATAAACAATAAAATTCAGCAAAGCAAAGCAAAGTCCTGCTCCATAGTTAAAGCGCTCTCCCTCCTCGGCAAGCTGGGTATTCATTTTACTGACCTCAGAAGGATGGAAGGCTGAGTGAACCTTGAGCCTGCTACCTGAAATTGAACCCCAGGTCATGAGTGCAGATGCTGTATGGTTTTTCTGCATCATCCACAGCCTTGTGATGGCCACCTTTATGAAGACCATTTGTACCAGAATATGCTAATCATCGTATTAGAAACAGGAAGGTACTGCTTGCTCCAGCTGATTATTAAAGGAAAAAATAAACTGGAAAGGGGAGCCGGGAAGGAAAAGAACGTATTGGTTGAAGCTGGTTTTGATACAGCCCATCATTGCAGCCCATCTATGCAGCCCGTGGGTTGAAATTTATAAAATCATACACGGTGTGGACAAAGTAGATAAGAAAAAGCTGTTTTCTCTATCGCACAACACTAGTAATAGAGGGCACTCCATGGAACTTTTGGGTGCTAGATCTCAAACAAATAAGAAGAAGTACTTTTCCACCCAGAGGATCACTGGTCTGTGGAATTCCCTGCCAGAAGAAGTAGTGACAGCTGTCAGCTTTGACAGCATTAAGAAAGGATTAGACAAGTTCATGAAGAACAAGGGTATCAATGGCTATCATTATGGAGGCCTAAGGACAACCTCCGGGTTGGAGAGATAGTGCAGGATATCTCTCAATGCCATTTGCAGGGAATCTTAAGCAGATGAAGACATCTACTTGGGAATAGCCTGAAGCAAATGGTGAGACACTGTGTGAGACAGAATACTGGACTGGCTGGGCTGTGGCCTGTTCCACCAAGGCTGTTCTTGTGTTCTTATGAAAAGGAAGGTATTTGCCTGCTTCTGGAAAAGACCTTCCTTTTCAGGCTTCATTGCAAGCCATTTTATTAGGATCAGAACCTGTACATGCATTGTTGTTTAGTCTTAGCATGCGCGAAGTCAGAATAATCCAGGAGTGGGATTCTGGTAGGGAAAGAATAAAAACAAAAATGCCCAGTTTTCATTTCTCCAGCGGTGATCTTCCTTTAGAAAAGTAATTCACTGGTGAGATGCTTTCTTTCCCTTTGATAAACGCATCAAGTTTCCTGTGCCATGTACAGTTTTGGAGACGGGGGTTTGTCATCATTGTTACATACAGTAAGGGGGGGGGTCTATTTAAAGAGAGCCTAGCCTGGATTATTTTGGGGTAAGCCCAAAGGTTACTGTTACAGATTCTCTTGCTGATTGATTAATATAATGCACAGGTGGGGACGGCAAGCATGCAAGTCTCCAGCGGATGTGAGAGGCTGGAACTCTTCCATGCTTGTGAGGCCAACACTATAAATCATTGTAGCTTTTAAGCAAAGAATCTCTTGGACAACTCTCAGCAACTGACAGAAGGATTAATAAGAGCTGATGGACGTTCGGAGGGCTGTGTGAGTGACTGGCGCACATTTGTGGCTGATGTGAAGTGCCTTTAAAAAAAATTCTGTGTGCATGTCTTGCTGAACAATTTGAACAGCTGGGGGTGGATAGTCCTAAATCCTAAAAACAAGACTTTATGATTCAAGACTTCCAGGGAAGTGAGAGAGTAGTGAAATATCGGGTCATAGCACCAAGTTAATTCTCTTTTGTATAAAGTATGTGTCTGATTTTTTTTCATAAATTTGCATAATTGCCAGAGCCTGGAAGTAAGTCATTACAAAAAGGTAGTAACTTGTAATTGATTTATTTTCGCAGTACCGAGGCATGATTGAATTACCCACCAATGGGTGTTGGATTTTGTACAAGGACCATATTGCTTTTATCATTTTTTGCATAATTGTAATGTAACGAGGAATTTCAGACCCCTTCTTGGTGTAATTGTAAGCTTTGTTAATTTTAAAGTTACGAGGGTATAATATTACTAAATCATGGAGGAACAATTCCACATGGTTCAGGGGTAGACTCACGTAGGTGCTGAAGTAATTATAACAATGGAAGAGGAGTGTGTCTTTTTTACTAGGGGTAAATTTTTTTTTCTCCTGGGGCTGATCACAGGATAGTAAATCTTCCTTTGGAGAAGTAATATTGTAGTCATTCAACTCTAGCATGTGGGTGTCCAGCAGTTCTTCCAAATACTTGGGGTTCCAAGGCCCAGCTTTTGAAGGGGTAAGCCATCTGTACTTTCCAACTTGTGGCCCCTTTATGCAGACTTTCCTTGTTAGAGTGCAACCTGACTCACGACGGTGCGTTTGTGCTTTGCCATGGAGTCCTGTCACCCAGCTTACAATATTTCCCAAGGGAATGAACATTAGGAACTTGACGCATCTGTTGTGAAAGTTTCCTTGAAGAAAGAGTAAGTGACTTAAAGGAAACAATGGTGGTCAGACTTATGTAGTCCTCTCAACAAACCATGTTGTGAAATGTATCAGGCCTATAATGGCCTAAAATGGCCTCACTCTTATTCCCAGACCGACCGACCGACCGACCGACCGACAGACAGACAGACAGACAGACAGAGTGATACTGTGACATAGTGATAGATAGATAGATAGATAGATAGATAGATAGATAGATAGATAGATAGATAGATAGATAGATAGATAGATAGATAGATAGATAGATAGATAGATAGATAGATAGATAGAT
>JAHTLZ010003542.1:71693725-71723086 GCA_023846285.1 Phrynocephalus versicolor
GATAGATAGATAGATAGATAGATAGATAGATAGATAGATAGATAGATCAAATGAGATGAGGGGCTGATTAGAAGCCATAGCCATATACTGTACTGTATTTCCATCTCAGGGCAGATAGACAAACCTCCTCCTCCTGAGATGTTTTTATCTCAGTAACAATACAATTTCTTTGGCATTCCTCCAAATTCTTTGAATGCTTTGTCCAAGCAAGACCTTCCAGATTTCCCTTACATTTTAGAGCAGTATCTGATGGCAGTTCAAGGGTGACATGTGAGATGGCGAGTCATTAGAATATAGTGCTACCTACTTACGAGTTTAATCCGTTCCGAACGCATGCTCATAAGTCAAGCAGCTCGTAAGTAGAGCAGCTGTATCTAAAAAAATAATAATTAAAAATTGAAAAAACATGTAAGTAGAGCAGACCGCATCTAAAATTTGTAAGGCAGCAATTAAAATGCCAACAGTTTTGCACTCTTAATTCGAATTGCTCATAAGTAGAGCCGCTCATAAGTAGAGGTACCACTGTAATCTGACATTATGCATATTTTTTAAAAAATGATTTGGAAAATATTTGTGCACCGTGTCTTAAGATACTCCATAATCCATAATCAACTTTTCTTTTTCTTCTTTCATTTTTTTTTTGGTAAAAAAACCCAAAAAGGCTTCAGGGAAAAAGCAGAACATTTTCCCCCCGAATTTTTCTGTTTTTTTCCCAGGCCTTCACATCTCCTTTTGGGGGTTGGCAAGAAGGACTCTAAATCCCAGATCTCCACAGGCAGAATCATGGGTGTTCCAGCCCTCAGACACCTAAGTGCAGAAACTTCTCCTTTTTAAGGAAAAATGTGGGGTTAAATTATTTTGAATAGCTAAATTGTTGGACATTTTTTGACAATTTACATAAAAATTCCTTTATCCAAATTTAAATGTACTGTATTTGATTTTTATTTACCCTGAGTGGCCCATAGGACATATTCTGGCATGGTGGTAATTGAAAAATCACACGTTTCTATACTGTATCTACTTCTCAAAATTTAGGAAAATGTAAGCATTTTGTTTGTTTGTCTCACTCAGTTGGAGCACCTGGCTGTGGGGCCAAGGGCCAGGAATTTGGATCCCACTATGCCTCATGGGTGAGAAGCCCAATGAGATCACCAAAAGCATGTGTGGTTGTTGAGGTTAAGCGCTGTGCTCCCTGTGTGGCCTTGGACAACCAGCACAGTCCCAGAACACCACCAGAAAAAGGGACTGGTAAACCACAACTGAGTACTTTATAGATAGATAACTCTGGGATGGTTGCCAGAAGTTGGAATTGACTTCACACCACATCTATCTTATTCTTACACTCACCACAACTAATGCACTCTGAACATAGATTGGAATTTGGATGCATATGATGTAAATTATTGTCTGAGCACCACCGGTGGCTGTATTTTCTTTGTGAATGATCCTACAAATGTTGATTGATGGTCTATTCAGAATGGGTATAAAACATCTGCTATTTTTGTAGCTCCTTTTCCCCCAAACATAGCAGGTTTTATTTTAAAGTATTTGCATCTAAATCAGCTTGTGCTTTTTTAATTTAACCGAGGGTTAAATTCAGCTCTAGTATGTTTATTGTATGGGCTTGCTCCACAGTATGCCAACTTCTGGTGGACACTGGTGCGATGAAGCCGTTTTGCTCCTGTTCTTCTAGCAAGCTCCCTCTGGCAACCAACGGGCTGCTACGTGAACAGAACTCCAGATTGGGTTAGCTTTTGGTCTGAAAGGAAAGGTTGTCCTTATGACCCCTTGTCACAAGGAGCATTTTTTGATCCTCAACCCTGGAGAAGGTCAGGACAACTACCGGTGGCACAAATCCAATTTCATTAGTTTTGTTCCAGTTTCACTCCAGTTTCTTACATCTGAACAAGTGGCATACATGTGTGCTTCACAATATTGTCACCTTTTGTGCCAAGGAGAATCACTTTGAGGACCCATGGAGAAGGGAGACCAGTGAGCAGAAGCATATTGTAAGCCACCATGTTGGAAGACAGAGCTAATGCAAATGCCCATTTGTGCCTTTAAAGTTGGGCTTATTGGATTTTTCAAATAATGCCTGCCTCTCCTTAACCTCTTAAAACACCGTTTTCTTTGTGCATCTTTGCCAATTCCAAGATGATAGACTTTAGCAGGTCAGTTGCTGGCCGAATCAACTTCAGCTGAGAACGTGACTCATGATGAACTCATAACAGATCTTAGTATGTGGGCTGACCCTTTGAAAAGCCGTTTTGCTAATATGCTTTATTATCCCTGGTACAATGGCAATTGTATTAAAGATAATTGTAGACATGTCTCATTTTTCTACTTCCTTCAAGACTATTACAATTGAACTAATGTAACTGAAAAATGACTTTGGCAAATGGCTGGGTGGCCCAGTGGTTTAGACATTTGGTTACAGAGTCAGAGGTTAGCAGTTCCATTCCTTGACAGAGGCTTGATAGTCCATCGGGTTCCTTCCAGCTGTGCAGTTTGATGATGATGATGATGATGATGATGATGATGATGATGATGATGATGATGATGATGATGATGATGATGATTTCCCAGGCTGACAGTTTCTAGAAGTTTTTTTCTGTTTTGAGGTCAATCAAAGAGGAAGCTGAGAATTGTTCTATTTCTCTTAACTTCTGCGTAGCCAGAAAAATGCATTGAAATCTAACCCTAATGTAACTTATTCCAGGTATATCTTGAAAGACTCTTAACTTATGCGGAAATAGATATTTGTCCGGCAAACTGGAAGCGCATTGTGCTTGGTGCGATTCTTCTGGCATCAAAGGTTTGGGACGACCAGGCTGTATGGAATGTGGACTTCTGTCAGATCCTGAAAGATATCACAGTTGAGGACATGTAAGTTCTCCATTTTGGCCCCGTCTTATGGGTGCTTCTTCACTAAAGTGCACTGAAGGAGGCAACTTGTTGCTTCCCTTCTGGACTGTTGTTTGTGGGGCTACCTTTGAAGAGTGTTCAGAAACTTCAGCTGGATGAAAAGATGACAGCCGCACTGCTGGTCAGAGCCAGTTGTAGGGAACATATAACTCTTTTTCCTACTGCAGCTTCACTGGCTACCATTGGCGCAAGTCGAAATGCCGACATGACCTTAAAGGCCCTATAGAGCTTGTATGTAGATTGCCTAAAATACCATATTCTCCTACCCAAGTCTTACATTGGCAGGCAAATACCTCTACAGGCAGTTCAGGTAGACCTTCAGCAGGTTGAAGGATCGGGTTTTAAATGGATGTGCTGATTTGATTCTATTGTTAGTATAACATTTTATTAGAAGGCAGAGCAAAGCAAGAAAAGGTTGTACGTAGTTACTAATTGATGCTTGTTTGAGAAAAGGTTGCAATTTTGGTCCAATGTATAACAGAGTAGGCAAAGCCCTACATAAAACCTCATTAAAAAGAGCATTTGTTTTCTGAAGCAATTATCTTGTGTTGTCCAAAGACTGTAACCCCTCCCAAAAAAATTATACAAGTTAAAATGTGCAGGAAACTTGGTGTACCCATAAGCAACTGAGGCATGGATCTTACCAAGTGTGCTTTTTAAAAAAAAGCATCTGCCAGTAAATCTCATCCTTGATGCTTGTCTGTATCATGAGGTACAAACATGCAGTGCAAAGTATGTGTTTGATATTCCATAAATACCATACATTAAAACCTTATATATGAACTACTTCTATTCCATCTGTAATGTTAGCAGGAAGAGAAGCATTCTTCTACCTGCTGATGCTGAAGACATCTATGCTAAGGTTCTGATATGTTTTTGTTCTTTGACCTTCACTGCCACCAATCGATTATAAGTTGAAGAAAATTATAGGCCTATAGCAGTGTTGGCGAACCTATGGCATGGGTGCCAAAGGTGGCACTCGGAGCCCTTTCTGTGGGTACCCAACATTGCCCCTTCACAGCCACCTGTATTCAGGTTAAATGGCTGTATTGGCACTTTGCGAAAAATTAGTGGGTTTTGAATCACAGTTTGGGCACTCGGTCTCTAAAAGGTTCGCCATCACTGCCCTATAGGAGGAGTGCTCATGCCTGCCTTGGCATTTATCGTATTATTTATTTTACAGGAATGAGTTGGAACGACAGTTTCTTGAGTTGTTGCAGTTCAACATCAATATTCCCTCCAGTGTTTATGCAAAGTATTATTTTGATTTGCGCTCCTTGGCAGAAGCCAACAACCTGAGCTTTCCACTGGAGCCTCTCAGCAGGGAAAGGGCATGTAAACTTGAGGTAAGACCATTGCTTTTCTCCTACCATGGGCCTGTCTCAAGCAGGAGGCATCTTCATTTTAGGGTGTTCCTGGCGTGTAGGCAAAATGCCATTTTGTTCCTGCTTGTTAGAAGGGGTGGACTTCAGGCACTTTAAACTGGAGGGCTTCTGACCCTTCTTGTAGCTGGCGTTCCCCAGGTGCCACAGGAATTTTTGCACTCCCAGGCTGGAGCAAGACCTGCCGTCAGCTTGAGTGTGACCCAATCAGATCTACACACTTTCTTACATACTACATACTCTTCTGGCACACCATAGTTGGGTTTTCTTTTAAATAAATATCTGATTGTGTGAATAGCTTCCCAGTCCTGAAAGATTGGTCCCTTCTGGGTTGAGGAACAACAAGCAGGCATGGCCTATGATGATCAGGGAGGAGGTAAAAATGGATGGGGGCACTCTCTGGGTGGTCCTGAATTAATTGATGCAATGTAAATCCATTTCTTTACTGTTGTTCATGAGGAAGGGGAGGGGTTGGGGAGTACTTGAGTGGGCTAGAGATGGCATAGAGAAAAGGGGAGAGGGACCACCGCCTAACGAACCCTAATGCTTTCCAACCTTGGGTTCCCAGATGTTCTTGAACTACAGCTGCCAGAAATCCTGGCCAACACAGCTAATGGTGAAAGGTTTGAGGAACCTTAACCCAAGAGCATCTGGGGACCCGAAGTTGTGAGTCAGTGGCCTTAATAGAAGAGTTGTGCCCCCCTGGGCTCCCCCTTTACTGAAGGAATCAGGTAGCAACATGCTGGATTCTTGCGTCTGTTTGATTTCACGTCTCCTTTCCCCATCTTCCTGTAGGCCATCTCTCGCTTATGTGAAGACAAATACAAGGACTTCAGGAAAGCTGCAAAGAAACGATCAGTCAGTTCGGACAATCTGACTATAGTTAGATGGTCACCTGCTATTATCTCCTAACAGTGAAGTCCCAGGATCATTCCCCCCCGGAAGTACTGTTTCTATCATCAACTTTGAGTGGCCAGGGGTGTTTTTGTTCTTTTTCCTTTTCATTCCTGGTTGTTGTTGGTTGTTGTTTTTTTTTTACACCTGCCTTTACAGTGCCTCCCCCGTTGTGTAGCACACAAGAATAAACATAGGTGTACCAGGAGAGGAAAGTGCGCTATGTCGAAAAAGAACCTGGAAATGAAGTCCGCGTTCCTACCGACAAAGGGTGTCCTTTTTCATGCATCAAAGGCAAAGGCTTGGAGAAGGAGAAACCCAGAATCCAACAGGCGTGCCATGAAAAGAAGGAAGAGATCCTCAGCGGAAACAATGGTGTGAAAGGAAAGGAAAGCCACAATAATTAGCTCAGAGGGAGCTGATAAAGAAGGCGTCGGCGATGCTCCGTGTGTTCCATTTCTTCTCTGGCTTTTCTGCTCTTCTGCTTTGTTGGCTCTTGGTTCTCCTTCCTCTACAAGGCAGCAGCTATGAGTTAAGGCGGTTTCTCTACAGTAGCACAGTGAACCTCTGGATCGGACAGGACTCAGTTATCTCCTTCTCTCCCCTCCCACCCACCTGCTGTGCTTTCCTTCATTTGCTGTTTTTATTAGTTTCCCTTCCCTTTTAATTGTGGTGCCCTTTTTGTTTCAGATATGCCATTAATTGTATTTTTTTTGGAAACCACGTTTGACTTGATTTATAGTGCTGAACCAAAAGTATATACACACACATATACAAAAAAAAAATCAGGTGATCATCATGTCCTTTTCTTTGTGGGTCTGTTTATTTTATTTTTTTAATTTATAACAGCTGTGTCTGTGATGCTTCGCCCGCGCTGCGTCATGAATACGGGCTGTTTCCATCATCATATATGCGGCTGCATGTGCCTTCCTGCATTCTTTGGGATAGTTTATTTTTCCTTACTATAAAGGTTATGATTGTTGGAAGGATTCAGATGACAGTGAAACCCTGGGCCAAAGAGGAGGAGTTTGAAATGGAGATGGATGCCCTTCTTTCCTCTCCCCCCCCCTTCTGTTTTGGTGCAAGTTTTTCTTAGCTTTTAGAAATTTAGCAAAATTTAAGTAAGGGAGAGCCAGAGAGAGAATGAAAAACAAAAACAAAAGGATCTCCTTTTGTATGGCCCAGTTGGTTTCCTTCACTTCCTGTTTCAATGTTGCAAGCAATAGCCTCAAGTTTTATATGTTTACTTTAAATAGAAACCAATCTGTTTGTATAAAATAGAAAAAAAAATAAAAAAAGTTTTTGTTCTAGTGGGAAAGGGTCCATGGAAGAAGAAGAAGAAAAATCTATATTAATTTTATGAAGTGTTTTGTCACAGGTTAGATTTCAGAATAACAGCTGTTTTGAAAAAAAATTGCATTTTTCATTGTAGGTGCTTATAGAAGTTTAAACAAAATGCAAACTGTGAAGAAGAAAAATGTCGCTTTTTTGATTATATTGTACTTTTTTTCTTATTACTACTTGTTCCTTTCCTGAGCCAAGTAAACATGTTGAAAAAACACATATACAAACACCACATACATACACACATGCACACACACACACACACACACACAAGTAAATCACATAATCACTTTAAAATACTTGAGCTCTGTGCAAGTGTCTGAATTATTTTGCACAACTAAGATGCCATTGTTCAATACATTAAAATAAATAACCAGAAGTGGCTGTAAAGTTCACAAGGTCATGGAATTCCAAGAACTTGCTCCCTTATGCAACAAATACTGAAACAGATGTATCTATGTTTCTGTGTTAAAAGTTTGTAAAAGTTACTGTATTTTTCGCCCTATAAGACGCACTGGACCATAGGACGCACCTAGTTTTTAGAGGTATGCATGTGTGGAAAAAAATATTCACACATAACATACTGCAGTCCTGGTCCATCTCCAACCCAGTTTACTCTCCTGCCATGGTGCTCCAGAGAGGCATGGCTGGAGATTAAAATGCAAAGACAGGCCTGAATAGATTTGCTTTATGCATGAATCCTATTTGGGTGAAACAATCAAAGGTGGAAATCCTTCTGCAGCATCTCCCATGCCATCAGTACAGTTATGTCCCACTTATTTTGTTGGGGAACTCTGCAGGATGAGTGTCCACCAGTACTTTCTTGAGATGGTTCTGTCAGTCTCAATAGTTCTTCCAGAAAATGTGCCCATATACATGTTTTTAATCTGGTCTCATTCACTCTTAAAACCCCAACTTATTGTTGGCAGGGGAACATCTACGATGCTCTGATTCGGGGGAAGAAGATCCCTGTGGTCTGCGGTTTGGGCATTAGACACGGGCACCTGGTTTCTCTGCAGATTCAAATACAAACCGCGACGCCACAGGTGCCATGGTAGGACCATCTCATCTACCTGCCAAACCAGCAGGACCACTCCCCTGTCTCTTCTCAGCATGGGGCTCCATTGACATTGCCAGCCTACCAATCTAAGGAGCCCAGCCAGTCCTTCCTTGCCTAGCCAAATCCTGATCAGCTGAGCAAAGGGGATCTCCATTCCGCCTGCTTGTCAAAGTAGTCGGCCACCTGGGGAGATGTAAAAGGGCTGGCTGGGCTCCTTCGCCAATTGGCATGCTGACAAGGTCATTGTAGCCTTGTACCACGAAGAGACCTGTGAGTGGTGCCGCCATTTTGGCGAATGGGACCGGGGGGGGGGGGGGACTGAGGTATCCTTGGTACCACGGTTTGTATTTGTCTCTCCAGAGATACAGATTCTAAGCACCCACGTTCTGTTTGGAAACCAAGCAGGAAACGTGCCTACAAACCTGAAACCTTTCAGTCTTTTCCGATAAGGAGGCTTGCTGTTCTTTCAGCCAAACGTCTGGAGTGTCTCCTGTAAGGATTGTCATGGGGAAGATTTCAGTGACATTTCACACTTTCTCTGCAACCTGTACTTTGACCACACAAGCAAGTACAAATAAGTAATCTGACCTGATGACTCCCAAACTTGTCCAAACCTACATAAGTTCAAACATATGCTGCAGGGAAAAAAAGCTATGACATGTCACAGAAACCCTCCCTCTAGTTCAGTGGTTCTCAACCAGTGGTCCCCAGATGTTCCTGGACTGCAAATCCCAGAAATCCCTTCCAGCCCAGCAAGTGGTAGAGGCTTCTGGGAGTTGCAGTCCAAGAACATCTGGGGACCCACAGGTTGAGAACCACTGCACCTACCGTGTTTCCCTGAAAATAAGACACTGTCTTGTATTTGTTTTTCCTCAAGAAGACACACTAGGGTTTATTTTCAGGGGATGTCTTTTATTGTATAATATGCTTGAATGTCAGCCCTGCACACAACCATAGCCACGCCCATCACTAGGTTTTATTATCAGGGTAGGGCTTATATTTAACAAATGCATAGAAATCTTGCTAGGGCTTATTTTTTTGGGGAGGTCTTATTTTCAGGGAAACAGAGTAGTTGTTGGTCTCCTTAGGATCTCAGCTATGAAGTCCAGGTTGATCTTAGGTGGGCCTGTCACCCGCTGCTCCACACAGAGTTTGGAAAAGTGAATGTTTAGGATTATGCCACCATGACTAGGCTGGCTGCGGCATTTCAATCATAGGAAGGTCAGGGACCCTTATTTCCCCAAAAGAGTTTCTGTATCTGTTCTCTTGATTCTGAAGTGCTCAGTCGGGGTGTGGGAAGCTACTGCCTGGATGTGCCCTTGACCAGAACCCTGCAGCTTTCATCAGACTGTAGATCCATGAGGATGGTATTTGTCTTTAAAGAGTAGCACTCTAATAAGATAGCATTGCTACTAATTCCCAGCTAGTGCTCTAACATCCATTAAACTGAAGATTTTTGCCCACCTCTGTTCCATGGTCCCTAATTCTCACTCCGTTTTACTGCAGTTGTGCCAATATATATCTATATATAACTTTTGATTGCACTAGATCAGGGTTTTGAGGTCCTATCCCTTCCTGTTGTTGCCTTTTCCTTCTTTTCTTCTTGATTAAATTCTTATGAAAATATCTTTAAAATTCTAGGGGGAAATGAAGCCAGCTTTGATTGAATCAGGTTCCAGTTGCTTTCCTCCAAGACATAATAATAAATGGTTTTTACAATGGGTTTTTGTACCAGTAATTTGAGGAACAATGTTTTGGTCTGACTTCTTTAGCAAAAGCATTGTTGTTCCTCAGTTTGGGATGAAGGCAAATTAAAAAAAAAACAGAATGGAAAGTTTGCATTATGTAAAAGTTCTCAATGCATCTACTATAATTTTGTGAAGTTTATTAAACAACTTTAAAGATTGTATAGTCTATTTATTGTATGTATGTACATACAGTCTGATACTTAAAATTTCAAGTGGATTCCGTAAAACCTGGCTGAGTCTTGTTAGACTATTGGATATCGTTTTAGCCTTGTGCACTGGATTCTACCTCTGTATAGGAGAATTTTCCATATTCTTCAATTAGTACTGATTCTGTGATTTAACTTGGTTATGTTTCTTGCACTAAAAATTAAAAAAGAGAAAGAAATCTGTTACATATGGGTTTTTCCACTCGTTTTCAATGTTATGATGTTGAAAGATGGATTAATATGAACAGTTAAAAAGTATATGGTAGATGATCCTCTTTCTGGATTTTTTGGTTTTAGCTTGTTGAAAGGTTGGGAAAACAAAGACCCTGCGCCAGAATCCTGCCCCCCCCCTTGTGTTTTCAGGGTGGTGCAGTGGTGGATCCTCAAAGCTATCCTGCTTCATGGCCAACTGTGAACCAGTGTGTGTGTGTGTGTGTGTGTGTGTGTGTGTGTGTGTGTGTGTGTGTGTGTGTGTGTCTGTGTCTGTGTCTGTGTCTGTGTTGTGTCGTTACTGGCAAGCCACTCCAGTATTCCTTGCCAAGAAAACTCCATGGACATGGGGTGAACCAGTACTGGATCTCTAAACTTTATCTAAAAATATTGCCTTTGCCGCTACAGATCCTGGTCATCACATTTTGGGATTTGCAGTTCAAAAATAAAACTCTCCCCATTCTGCTGCAGGCCAAAGTACCTGGCAAAATGATCTTGGTGAAACATTTCAGTGGGCAGCAGGATTCCCTTATCTGTTGTCTGAAAATAGTAAAAGAAAAATCCTAGAAATACACTAGGACACCCATATCCACTGATCCATTAACCACTGATTCAGTTATCTATGGTAGGCAGAGGGGAAAAAAATTCAGCAGCTGTAAAGCAAGCTAGTGTCATAAAACTAGCTGTAAAGCGAGCTACTGTCATAAAACAGCAGCCGTAAAGCAAGCTACTATCACAAAACAGTAGCTGAAAAGCAAGCTACTGTCACAAAAATAGCAGAGTTTTTGGGGGGAGGAGGTGTTCTCTCTTATACACAGTTTTCTTTATCCACAGGAAAGATTGGAACCAATCCCCAGTGGATATTGGGGTCCTACTGTATATGTTTCTAAAGATGAAGGTACCGTAACTGGGTACTAGAGGAAGGCAGAGACCATACTATGCATAGCTATTAAAATATCCACATTTTCCAGCATCTGCTGGAGTAGGGTGGGGCTTGGAAATGATCCTCCTGTAGGAATTTATCTGTGTTCATGTTGAGAACTTACGAGAAATTGTGAAGCGGCAAGGGAGGGGGGGAGAGGATTTGAACTTGGGCAAGTATTTTGCTTGTACAGCTACAAGGTACACCTCAGAATACCTGTCCAGAAGCTGCGAAAACCTCACCTGGCCAAAAGTGGTGACATACAATTCCTAACTGTTGGCAATAGGGCTTCAACATCGCCACCTGGTTCTCTCATGATTAGCAAAGATGGAGGGGGGAAAGCAGGTGAAAACAATGTAAATTTCAGTAGAGAAACTATCCTTTTCAGCTGTTACAACCATCGCCGCCCCCCTCCACTGCCCGTATCATCCCATTGTGGTTGGCTAGTAGGCATAAGTCTAGAAGAGGGTACACAGGAGCTTCCCCTGCGAGTGTGAGGATTGTGAACACACTCAGGCACCCTCTGGGCCATAACAGCTGTCTCTCTCCGCTGATCCTTCCACTCGGGAAGACCCAGTGGGTTGTCTCCAACCCACATCAAGAAGCAGTCAGGCTGGGAAACCCGTATTCCCTTCGCATGTGGTACCCTGTCCTGCAAAGCAGATAGATTTTTGAGTCCTGCTTTCTGGAGGATCCTTCCCTTTGGCACCACTCGGAGAATTGCTGGTGGCGAAACTTCCTGATTCTTTCTGAGTTTCCATGCCCTTGCCACGGTCTCTGTACAGCTCCCATCATTGTTCTTCATGGGAATTAGAAGAGCTGAGATGGGCTACTTGCCACCTCTTCCAAATCTGCAGAGCAGTTCCTCCGCAGGAGTGGCGAACCTTTGGCACTCCAGATGTTTTGGACCACAACTCCCACAGTCCTTTGTCATTGGCAATACAGGCTTGGAATTCTGGGAGTTGTGGTCCAGGACATCTGGAGTGCCGAAGGTTCGCCACCACTGCTCTATACTAGGAAGAACAAGATGACCTCTTGAAGCTTTGGTTATGTGTGCTCCTGCCTATGCCAACCTAGATAGGGAAGATTCCCCACCAGCAGGTTTCCAGGTAAGGAAACCTGTTCCACAGCATCACATACTCCTTTCCACTATCATCCCTTTGGTTCCTTTTGCCCCAGTTAAAACAGAGTCTCCGTTCAGCCACAGCCGCTTGACTTGCCAGCGTTTGGTGCCATCTTGGTACTATCTCTCGGTCTTCAATGGCTCCAGAACAGTCGCTTTATTCATGCCCTCTGAATAAACAGTTGGGGGCTTTGTCTTTTCACACAGCCAAAGGAGAAACCCAAGAAATGTGTAAAGGAGTTTAAAAAAAAAAAGACTGTAGTTTAAAACCTGTTGAATCATGGGCTTGCTGATATCGGGACAAAAATAATGAATCCTTTGTGAATGCTAAGGTGGGGCATACGTTTCATGTTCTGGGGTTGGTACGGAAGTGCACATGTGTAATGCTTAGAAGAAAATGCTCTAATTGGAGGTCAAATCTAACTTGACTAGACCCACTGAGATCCATGTGACTTAGGTTGCTGATTTCCATCAGGTTCCATGCTTTTCAGTGGGTTTGCCCCTTTTAAAAACAAGGGACACTTTTTAAAAACATCCTAGCAGATACACCAACATGAGTAATACTCCTAATGTGTATTTGAGCTGAAGATCTTCACAGTTTCTCAGTATTCATGGATCTTATGCCCTAAGCTACCTCCCAACTTTGAACCATATAGTTACCTCTCAGTAATCAGACACAGGAGTGGAAATCCTTTGGCACTCCAGGTGTTTGGGACTAGGATGCCCAGAATCCCCACCCTGTATTGGTAAAGAACTGGGGAATTTGTAATCCAAAGCATCTGGAAACCCAAGGGGTTGTCACCCCTGTTATCTTGTGACTAGGAAGAAGTAACTTATGTGACTCCAAGGTCAGAAGTGTCTCTGTGCGGTCTGTGCTGGGCCAAGGCCTGATGTGATGATTAGCTAGTTTTTATACCTTAGTAAATGGCTAATTATTGATGTAAAAGCTTTTTCTGTTCTGGCCCATACTAAAACAGAAGTGGGTCAATCCCAGTCAACAGGTTGAAAAAGACTACAAAACTTCAGGAGTTTCACTTCCAAGTAAGTGAAAAAAATCTTTAATACACAATAAAAGATTGATCAAGCTTTCGGCAAGAGAAGCCATCCTGTCATCTTCAGGCTGACGATTTGTAATCCTGAAGATGACAGGATGGGTTTTCCTGCTGAAAGTTTGGCTGATCTTTTATTGTGTATGGGGTTTCCAACACTTTTTACATGGACACTGAACTTTTCGGTCTGTTGACTGGGAATGGATCTACTTCTCTTTTAATTATTGATGGCTTGTCCTCCTGCATTTGCTGGTTCCTGAGCAAAAACAAAACACTCACCAGACTTGAGAGGCCATGCTTTTTGCAGGCTATTATTTATTTGTGCTGCAAGGAGGTTGCAGGCTGGATTTGGAAGTTCTCCCGTGAGTAAGAAAAATTCAGAGAAGGGCCAGGGCCAACTATCAGAGCCAGGGCTGCAGCCCCCTTGGATGTCATCCAGCATCCAAATCTGGGGAGGGCCATACCCAACAGTCTTTCCCTAGGTGTGTGCAAACAGATGCCTTCAGAGCATAGCACACGGTGGTGGCATGGCCTTGCAGGCATAGAAACCTGAGATTTATCAGCCGTTTTGAATGATGAACCCATGGTAGGTTTCCCCCACCCACACCCACCCGAAGGCAAGACTCCTTGTTTTAAGTCCCATTCCAGCCAATGCAGTTGCTGGGAAAAGGGTGGAGGAATGCCTTCCATTTCAGGAAAACTGTTGTGGGAAGCACAACAGAGCCATGTGGCTTCCACCCCAGAGACAAGCTAGACCTCTGATCAACAGTCTTTCTGCTTATAAAGGATGGGCTAGGAAGCACGAGCACCGAAGAGCAGGTTTTGCCACCCAAGTTCAGGGTGATCCATTGACATGGAGAAATCTACAGTAGCCATTGACACTCATAAAGGGATGGGCGGGGGGACTCCATTAAGCTCCTTTTCCCTGCAACGCTCGAGTCAGGATCCTGTGATTATGCATTTATGTTTGAATGAACTTGACAGGCATTTCCCCTATCGGGGAAATTCCTCTAGGAACCGTGGCACTTGGTGTGTTTCTCTTATCCTCCTTCCCTACATTGTCTGTTTTTTTATCGCTCTGGAAAAAAAAACGAAGCCGTGTCTATTATTTCTTCTACTACTCAATTTCTCTTTCACCACCCAACTATCCCAGCAATTTCAGGAGGCTGGAATGCCCCCGGGAGGGTAAGAATAGCCAACAATGGCAGAGATAATTCCTGCTGCCTTTTGTCTCCTTGCAGTTGTCGGGATCCGATTGGGACGCTCTTGAATGTGACTGTCCTCCCTAAGAAACATTTGTTCCTCTCTCTGCCCCGTTGGGCAGCCCTATGTCACTGCTTCTCTTTCTAGCTAAATTCTAAGCATTTCTCTCTCCCAACACCACCACCAACAACAACAACTCCCATGTTTTTCCTCCTCTCTCCACGTAGATGTTTTTGTCATTTTTGACAGCACCCAGTTGCTTCTTATGACTGCTCTGAAGTGAGGATTCCTGGAA
The DNA here is from genome assembly GCA_023846285.1 of Phrynocephalus versicolor. Taxonomy (NCBI): domain Eukaryota; kingdom Metazoa; phylum Chordata; class Lepidosauria; order Squamata; family Agamidae; genus Phrynocephalus; species Phrynocephalus versicolor. The sequence continues at coordinate 71,708,087 of JAHTLZ010003542.1, forward strand.
CCAAACATGGAACGTGGGGACTCGCTTGGCTTTTTAATCATGTCCCTCAGCTACAACGTGACAGTCATAGGTGAGTATGCTAAAAGCATGCCTCTCAACGTTTGCTTGGGTTTGGCGTTATTCGTAAAAGTCTCATCCCAAGGTGTTTTGGCAGCATTGGTGGTCTTCTGCTTTTAGAACAATCTCCTCTGAAGAAGAGTAGTACAGTGGACCCTTGTATAACAAACAGTTTGTATAACATAAAATCTGTACAACATAAAAAATTCCGGAGATAGGGGGAAATTTGCTTAACATAATTGCCTATGGGGAGAATCCGTACAACATAAAAATGGGATTACTCCATTTTCAATGCATTCCTATGGGAATTTGTATAAACAAAAATTTGCTTAACATAATTTCATTTGGAACGAACTAATTCCTTTATACAAGGTACCACTGTACTAAAAATGGCTGTTCTGCTCTGTGATGCACATGTTAAGTTGAACTAGGTTACTTTGAAAGAATGATTGTATTGGGGGGGTGTTGGCTTTTCAGTTAGTTGCTTGATGTAGTATCCATAAAGATGGCAGAAAACCTCCTGATTCTGCTCTGCGGTGCATAATACGGCAACTCATTTATTACCAGTGCAATAGTTAAGATGGTAAGTATGCTTCTTGAAGAAAGTTGATGAGCATCTGGTGACCCTGGTGGTTGGTTATGTAAATATTTACCTTCAATATCTCCTTGATCAGACTGATTTGATTTATGGGATAAGATAAGATATTCTCTCTCAACCCCCTTCTGATGTTATAAGACGAATTATACAGACAGCTCTTGTGCAGTGTACAATTGTGCACTTGTGGGTTCTTTCCTGGTGTGTTTTGAGGGAGAGGTTTTTGGCTGTTTCCTTGTTCACATAGAAGCCCCAGTGCTTTCAACAGGTTGATGCCTGTATTGCACAAGGGCCAAGGAGATCACACAGAGTGCAATGTCTAGCTGCATTACATTCTGCTCACAGGATAGCGGGCGGTATATTTATTTCTTTGCAACTTACTCTTGCAGTACAGGTATTGCCCTTTACGGAGCCAATCCCTGTATAACAAGGAGGCATGAGGACATTTTAACAGGTCAAAAACATTTGTAGACCAGTCACAAATATTTATGGGAAAAGCCCTAAGGCCAGGATGGAGCTTACTGGTGCTACCTGACATGTAATGGGTTTTTAAACCCTTAAACTGCAACATTGTGTTTTAGGTTTTGCTAGTTATACCTTGCGCCCAGTCTGGTGTCTCTACTACCTAGATTGTTGTCTTACAGAAGACATGGCTGTTCACATCCAGACCATTATTATGGGTGTGAACATCATCATCAAGCTATTTGGTATGTGAATGCTTTTAAGGGTAGACAGCTAGCAGACCTCTACTTGGATCCCACCTGTATGCCAGGCTGATGAAAAAGCCAACAGGCTCTCCCTTGTGCACCTTATCCACTTTCTTCTGTTGATGGCAAGGCACAGGTAAATACCCCTTAACACCCTTTTTCTCCATTGTGCAGAGCTACAAAATTGAATGCCACATCTTCACGATGCACCCAAATGTGACAGAAAAGAGGGAAATCAACTGAGGATTGTATGGGGGTCATGAAATCTAAGGAACCTAGGAAGCTGCTTTCTGCCAAAACAAATCGGTGGTCCATCCAGCCCAATACCTGGATGAACCATTGATTTGTTGTGGTCCAAGGCACTTTTCTGAAAACAGCCCAGAAAGCCATACTAATCAGCTATGATTAACACGGCTGTCCAGGCAGGTTCTTTTCCTACCTGGGGAGCCTTGATATTCGCCCGTATCTTGGATAGTAGGTGAATGGGTAGGCCAATTGATCCTAAAAATTCTATGGACCTGGGATTGAAACGAAGACCTCCTCCAAAATTACTTACCAGCCAGGCCCATAAATTATTGTGGTTTCGTGGTGTGACACATTTTATTGATGAGGTCTCTGCTTTCACTGACCACGTCTTCACATTGTTCCTCCTTTCCAGGAAAGATATGGCTAACCCTTGTGATATTGCTGCGATTCATGGTGATTTTCTTAGCAGCCTATCCACTCTACCAAGATGAACAGGAACGCTTCATCTGCAACACCTTACAACCAGGATGCTCGAACGTCTGCTACGATATATTTGCTCCAGTGTCACACTTCCGTTTCTGGCTCGTTCAGACTGTATCTGTGCTGCTCCCTTGCGCTGTGTTCGGTGTCTGTGTGTTGCACAGTGTGGTCAGGCGGATGGTGAAGGCCTGTTCCTCTCCTTACCGTCGGTACAAAGAGACGAAAGCTCCCGCTGGCCATGGAAATACAAAGAAGTCACCCAAAGGGGCAGCGAAGAACAGAATCGCCAACATGTCAAAAGAAATGGATATTCCTGATTTTTCAGGAGCGTACATGGTTCAGCTTCTTCTGAGAATGGCGATCGAAGTTGGCTTTGGAGCCGGCCATTATTATCTCTTTGGGTTTTTCGTCCCAAGACGCTTCTCCTGTAACCAGCTTCCTTGCACCAGTTTTGTGGACTGTTACATCTCGAGACCCACTGAAAAATCTATCCTGATGCTTTTCATCTGGGGACTTAGTGGCTTCTCGCTCCTCCTGACCCTGGTCGACCTGGTCTTGGCCTTCCGAACCAATGCTGTAAGAAATCAAAGAAAAAAGCTGCTTTTGGAAAGGTTCGCCGCTGACGAGAAAGGCAGCCCTGGCTTGTCCCGAGCCAACAAGCCCGGCAAAGATTTGCTGAGCTATGGAAGCACAGCCATCACTGGCAACTGTTGGCTTGGCGGGGAAAGGAAGGAAAGCCACTCCTTCCAACCCATCCTGACCCCTCAGCAAACCATCAGCGCTAACCTCAACAGTAACAGTAATAAATCATGCATGGCAGCTGCCAAGCCAGATGCAAAGGCAGTGGTTCCCCGTGGAGCTGAACAGCCTGAAATTGTGCATGAGCAATCACCATGCGAGCAGCCGCCATGTTCTCCCAAAGGAGCCTTGTCTCTTAAATGCCAAGATGGATGCCACCATAGGTCCCCTTCATCTGCCAGTTACAACAAGCCCTCGGTTCATTATTCGCCCCTTGAGAGGAAAGCTTCTGATGTGCAGTCGGTCTGCAGTGGATGCTCAAGGTCCAAGAAATCTGAATGGGTGTGAAGTGCCACATAGGAGCATGGATTATCGAACCCATTGCATTGCCAAAGGGCTGCTGCTACCATTGACAGTCTAGTAGGGTTGTCATTTCTAACACTGGAAGCAACATAGGAAGTACAGTTAACCCCCCACCCCCACCCTTTCTCGGTTCATATACTGTGGTCCCGCTAGATTGCGGGACCACAGTATATGAAAGAAGACCCCATGGGGTAAGGGGGGGGGGAAAGGCTTGTTTCAGACCTGCTGTACTTACCCCAGGACTGACGCTGCCCTGAATGGGCCTGCGAGGGCCTTCCCATGAACTGTCAGAGGACCCAAAAGGGCTTCTGCGTGAACCGGAAATGACTTCCGGTAAACCGGAAGTGACCTCCAGATTGCTGAAAAGCATTTCTGAGGACTCCAAGGGCCTTTATAGGCCTGTTGGAAGCCTCAGAAATTCTTGTTGGTGATCTGGAGGTCACTTCCAGTTCACACGGAAGGCCTTTTGGGGCCTCCAACAGGCCTGGGAAGGCCCTTTCAGGCCTGTTCAGGGCAGCGCCAGGCTGGGAGTAAGTAGGCCCGACTTGACCTACATCCATATATCACGGATTTTCATTTATCGTGGGTCGGGTAGGGTCCCTAACCCCCATGATAGGTGGGGGGGTCACTATATTCGGTTTCTTAATTTTGTAAGACTGTAGGACCAGATTATCCACAAAATCAGCATTGGCTGATTCACTTTTCCACGGTCTGAAAATATTAAAAACCAGAACTGGCCACAAGAGGGAGCCAAAGAGACCATGCTATAGAAAATACATAGCATGATCTCTCATACTCTTAGAACTGAAGACTTAAGAGTGCTCTAACATGGGAGGCATTAAAGAGAAATCTGGATAACAGCCTGGCAGATATGCTATGATTTGTACTCATGCATCGAGGGTGTGTGTGTTGGACTTGACGAATGACGACCTTGTAGGTCCCTTCCTGTGATTCTATGAGAATGCATGTGAAAATAATGTCTTCTGTTTTTTTTTCCTTTGACCTTCTTAAATACAGTATTCTCTGTTATCCACTGTTTTCAGTATCCACGCAACAGGGCTTGGAGCACTGCCCAGCAGATATGGGGGGGAGGGGGGTCTTACTGTATAATTATCCTGCTTAGGTAGGTAGATAGACATTTGGATTAAGAGGTATGCTACTATGGTGCATTCTTACGGCACACGGAGCAACTCACTCTACAGCTAAGCACAGCTTTCAATGTTAAAAGGGAAGGCAATCTCTTTTTACACAATACTGTTGCAGGGGAGAGGTAAGAGATACCTTTAGAGACCACTGAAGAAATCACACCACCTGCTAGCTTTTGTGGATAAGAGGGCCACTTCCTTGGGTATGCACCAATGTTGTCCAAGGGTTGTTGGCTGTTGCCAAGTGCTTAGAGGTAAGTCAGAGAGGGTGCAGGCTCTTTTTGAAGTTACAACGGAGGAAGCTGCTGGTGGATATCACAGTCCACCTCTTCAAGCAAAGAAGCCCAGGTCTCTTACACAATTACACTTATACAAAGTGAAAAACACTTGCTGTCCTCACCCTATTGTGTCCCTGTTGACCATTCCCATCCACACATGCCATCTAGGAGTTATTAGGGTAGATATAAAGATGGGGCTTGCTCTGCACTGTAGACTCCATCTCTCAATGTCTTTCTCTACTTTCATTTTCGCTCCGTACTTATTCTGTATTGGAATTGAAGCCGTTGTTTTTTTCCTTCCTGAACTCATATTGATGCCTAATACCCCTTCCCAAGTGAGCTACCGTAAGGGGGCACCCTTTTCATTATGTGCCCCTTTATGCAGTTTATTGAACACACATGCTTTCCCCTCCATTGGCTAAAGTGTGTTTGTAAGGGATGTTTTTTTTAAAAAAAAAAATTCTTAGACTTCAGCTTCCATAATTGCCCATTCTGACTTACACACATCTTACAAACATCTAAATGGGGCTCACTCAGGAGAAAAGGCTTAAACTGGAATCCTTTGAGGTTGGCTAGGCCTGGCTGTACCCAACATCCTGTTCTTTTCCTGGTTCTAGCTGGGAGCTTCCTTCCTGAACAGGAAGCTGGTGGATCTAGTTGTAGCTAAGCCTCAAACCCTTCCAGTTTAGGTCTTTTGCCCCAAGTGAACCATAATATTTAGGCATTTAAAAGATGTGTGTAAGGTAGAACTCCCAGCATGGAGAATCGTGGGATTTGTAGTCCCAGAAATAATTTTCAAAAAATCCCATCCCTAGTGTTTGCACATAGGAAAGGATTCTGCTTGAATGTTGTGTTCTGCGACCATTTCAGAATCCAAAAGCAGGGTGAGCAAAAATCTCTCTTCAGAGCTCCACCAAGTTCTGTCCCTACCCTCTTCAACTTCACACAGTGGGCAGAATTATTGCTTAATGAGCAAACATGAGTGAACTAGAGATGGAAACGAACTACCCAATGGTTTGGTGGTTCAGTACGGTTCGGTGAACTGATGAACGGGATGAACCCTGGATCAGCCGTTTAGTCAGTAACTGAACCGTGGCAAATTGGTGGTTCATGCCCATTTCTGGAGTGAGCTGATTGAGTTTAGGGGTATTTTCTAGGCTGGAAGATCTTGTTCTGGGCAAGGTCTGTGAAGAGTTCAGAGCTCACAGAGGAGGGCAGCCAATATATCAGTTGCATATTTTTTCACACAGTAACTCCATTGTACACATGGGGCTTCTTTGTTCAGTGGAAGGAATTCAGGCACAAGACTGCCATCTTTTCAAGCGCTGGAGAAGAAAGCATGCATACATATGGAAAGGCCTCTGTATGCACTTAAATTTTCATGCATATAGCCAAGGATCTTAACCTGTGTATATTTTATGACTACAAAGGAAGAAAGACAAAAGAAAAGTAACAAACGCCCCTAAGACATGAATTTCTGGAGCTGTTGTGACAACTCTAGACCATCTACAAGGGAGAGAGATTTGGGGCTTGGATAACATGGCTCTCTAGATAATGTTGGTATGCAATGCCCATCTGCCTTAGCCAACCCAGCCACTGGTGAGGGATGATGGGACTGGAGTACATGTGGAGTTCTAGAAGTACACTCATGCTTTGAGATCGTTTTGATTCTTGCCTAATTGTCCGTATATGGGTTAGACCTCCTGTCACAAGGAAGAACCTCACACATCTGGATTAAGGAGGCATCAGGTACAGGACTTCTAAGAGTTGGATTCATAATGGTAGCACATTTCCAAATAAAAGCACCATGTGTTAAGCAACTCAGTTACATTTTCCCAGAATACATCACACGCAACATGAGTATGTTTAGTATCCTACACACACTCATAAGGAAAGGGCACTTTTGATCCACTTGAATTCCTTTGAGAATGTTTGGAAGGGATGTGATCACTTTAATAAAAGATTAGGAATATCTGTCCCAAGATGTCTTGATCCCTTGTACAGTGTTTGTATGCCATTAATGCACAGTATGTATGTAGTTGTGAAGCCACTGCAAGCTTTCCCCTTTGTGTAGTATAACACTTGTTAATCAGAGCTTTTGATTAATTTGAAACAGTATGCATGATGTTATCTTTTAAAAAAAAGACAGTGTATCACCTGTGTTTATGTCTGTCACCATCATTTTTGAAATTATGTTTGCAAACTGCATAGTGGCAAGTACCGTGTTTCCCCGAAAATAAGACAGTGTCTTATATTAATTTTTGTTCCCAAAGATGCACTAGGTCTTATTTTCAGGGGATGTCTTATTTTTCCATGAAGAAGAATACAGTACACATTTATTATTATCTTATTATCGGGGAGGTCTTATTTTCGGGGGGATGCCTTATATTTCAGCGAGAGGCAAAACTGTAATTGGGTCTTATTTTCGGGGGATGTCTTATTTTTGGGGAAATGGGGTACTTCTTTTAGATGTATGAAGATAATACACCTTTGGGTTTTGAGGGGTCCAGAAATCACTTTAGATATTGGGAAACAAAACCTTTTTTTTAATTAGAAATCTTCAGAACCGCACACCACATATGTAACATGTTCTGAAGATGGTTATAGACCATTTTGAGAATTGAATTTGGAAAGGAGGATTCTGGAGAGAGCCTTACCCTTGGAATTTAATTATTCCAGAGAAAGCAACAGGAAAGGAAAGAGATGCAATTGGAATCTGGGGAAATGGGAAAGAAGGTGGGTGTGTGGGGAACACACTCATAACATGCTGTCAACTTTCAGCTTGTCCACTAGAGGAAGATGTTGCAGAGTTGTGAATTTAGGTATTTTTTTTCCAGCTGTGCAGAAGTATGGGGACCCACAGAGCAGAATCACGTCAGATCTTCTCAGAGTAGATCACCCCCCCCCCTTTTCTCTCATTAATTGGCATTTACAGTCTCAATAATGCACTCTGAGACATTGGTAAAAGAACGAATAAAAAGTTTTCATTTACTCACAGTTGAATAGATCAAAACAGCATACTGTACAAAAATGACTGCTTGCAGCAACAAGCCTCAACAAACTCACATCCAGAAGACTCCTGTAGGAGTTTGCAGAGTGGCCTTATGGCCAGTAAGGCTGGAGAAAAGTACAACAAATAAGGGCGAAAAGGTAATGGTGGAACTGACAGCCCCTCCAGTCCAGCCCATAAAGGTCACTCTCAGCAAAACTGACTAGAAGCAGCATATGAGGCTGTATTAACTCCAGCTCTCCTTAAACGTAGAACAGGAGCACCATCTACTCTCCTTATGGTCTTGGATATGTCAAGAGGCGTACAACCCAAAGACTGCAGTTGTCTATCCTTCCTTCAGTAGCCCAAACAGATTCTTTGACTTCACAACACAACCAGACTATAGTGAAGAAATGAAAGCCAACTGCCATTTCACAATGGATGTTTTGCAACATTAAAAATAAAAAAGCAACTGTGAGGTCATAGAAAGTGGGGCAAGCACGGGAAAACCTCTGGTCCTGGGAATGTGAAGTAAGATACTGCTAGGAGGCACCTCAAGGAGCAAGCTATGAACACAGCAAAGCCCAATCAAGTGTCCATCAATCTATCAATCCATTCATTCAGCAACATTCATACAATAAAAGGGAGCGTCGTGAATTTTGAATCCCCTGACGGCCTACTCAGTTTGAATCTACAACTACTACTGCCAGATGGCATAACTTCATTTGCACTGCTGCTGAGTCCAGTGAGGCTTTCAAGTACCACAGCTTTTCTAGAAACTTAAGTATAGTCTTAAATTACTTAACTCCTTTGGGTAGTATTGAATATTATATTTATGCTTACAGAGGTCCAACTCCAAAAGCTACTGTGCACCTGTGGATCTGGCATGAAACCATGGGTGACAAGTACCTCATCAGATTGTCATGGCAGCTTCCACAACAAACTCTATGTGCATAAATGTTGAGCAGGAATCTGGCTCATATGAATGAGACAAGGAAAAGGTGGAATGACTCAACACCTTCTTTGCCTCAGTTTTCTCCAAAAAGGAAAAAAAAAACACCAGTTCCCTTGGCACAAAGAGTAGATGAGGTAGGACGAGTATTGAAACATCATGTGATAGAGTGTAATCTTTAAAGGCTGTCTCTAACTGACTCTCTCCATGAGTTGGCAAAATCACAGAAATGTGCCCCATGCATCTGGTTGGGATCTAACCCTTATGCTTCAGTACTATTCAGATTTTCCTAGATATAAGTTCCACTAAACTCAACGAGAGGTGAGAACAGGACCTCAGCATAAGAGACCACACTGAACATCTCTGTTTTGAACACACCTATGTGTGTTTTTGCATGAGAAACAATGGAAATGAGCTCTTGATGTTCTATGAAGAATGCAAATTAACCACTCGAGATAGGAAACATTTGAAGCATTAGATCAATTGAACATGGAATGAGGTGGAAAGTACAGAAGCTTTCCCTAAGAAAGCCTGGACTGAAGGCAGCCCAAGGGTTGCTGGAGGGCTGCAACAAGCAGATGATACCCCTTTTCCCCTCTGAAACGTGCTCACGTCAGCCTGCTACCAGGTGGAATAAGTTATAGTCATATAAGGCGAGAACTGAAATGTGTCTTTGCAATTGTCACATTATTTATTTTTCAGGAGTAAACGGAAACACCCCCTTCGTGAACTGTTACTGTTCAACATCAACATTCCCTCCGGGGTTTACGCCAAGGATTGTTGAGATTTATGATCCTTGGCAGAAGAAGTCAAGCAAAACTTTACATTGGAGCCCTCCGCAGAGGAAAGGAAGGGAAGAAAGCTGAGTACTGTACCTAGAGACTGTTATCACCCATGGGTCTACGTATATGGGCTAGGCCTTATAGGGAGGGCATTATATGAAGTTTTCAGTACTTCTAGAAATACAAGAGTGAGCAAAGTGCTAACTGTGGCTTCTGTGTGGCCAATTTTCCAAAAACTGTGCCTTTTCAGCTGAAAAAAAAATGAGGTCATGTTTTTAAAAGATCTTTTTTTTTTGCTTCTAGAAGCAGAAGTTATATATTAACATAGGGAGACCTTTTCAGGTTTCATCTTTTAAAAATCAAGCCTTTATTTGTTAACATCAATGAAAGATGTACAGTGGTAACTCAGTTGAAGTAATTAATTCGTTCTCCAATTACCGGTAATCCGATCCAGAGGTCAGAAAAAAAGGCAACCCAGGGGCATTCCATTGAAAAAGTTCTTAAACTGAGGAATCCCAATTTTCAATAACTTCTTTTCTTAAACTGATTTGTTTTGTTAACTGAGGCATTCTTAAACCGAGGTACCAATATAACTGAATACAGTAGGACCCCCATATCCACTGATTCATTATCCACTGATTCAGTTATCCACGGTTGGCAGAGGAAAAAAATAATAATTCAGCAGCCACAAAGCAAGCTACCGTCACAAAGAGCAGCTGTAAAGCAAGCTACTGTCATAAAACAGCAGCCGTACAGCAAGCTACCATCAGAAACAGCAGCTGTAAAGCAAGCTACTGTTGCAAAACAGCAGCTGTAAAGCAAATTACTATCACAAAACAGCAGTTTTGGGGACATTTTGGCATTCTCTCTTATCCACGGTTTTCATTATCCACGGGAAGGCTTGGAACCAATCCCCAGCAGATACTGGGGTCCTAATGTATATGTGGTCATTTTCTCCCAATACAGTATTTCAAACTATAAGGAAGAAAGGCAACGTCTCATGTCTCAAGCATCAGTGCCTCACAGAATGGGAAAGCTCTTCTTACACTACAACTACAGTACTAGGAAAAACCTGAACAGGCATGACCAGTGTTAATGACAGGTGGACGGTTCTGGGCCTAATAGTCTCTCCCCCCTCCCATGAAAAAAGATAGTGGAAGGAACCTTTCCCACAATCATGGAATACAATCTGGAATGGTTTTCATTCTCTGATTCGGTGCTTCTTGGGATCTGAAAGGCGGCTGTATCTTTTCCTCGCAGTCTTCTTCATCACAAAATAAAAGTAATTGAATTCTATGCCATGAATTGGAAATCGCCTGTTACCCCTGCTTTTTATTGGGAAGCTTGTTGTAATAAACCATGGAAGGGTCATGCTGCTTTTTAGAGGAAGTGGGAAAGCTCAGTTGATTTTAAGTTATCCACATAGGATCTGGCACATGCCGGACTGGCTTTGTCGAGATCAGCTTCAAGATTCAGGATTGGTTGGGTCAGTGCATATTAAACAGTAAAACATGAGCGTATTAATCGGATTGGTTTCAAGAATTTTCCAGGTACAAACAAATGACTTTTTAAAACAGTAACGTGAAAAGCATGACACGGTTGGGATGTGATGGAAAGGTATCTCTAGGGTTTCAGCATTTAATAATCCCTTTTTTTATTTCCCCCACCATATATTAGCAGTACACAGGACACAACTATACTGCAGGACTCAGGGCAATGGTTTCAAACTACAGGAAAAGAGATTCCATTTGAACGTTAGGAAGAACTTCCTGACGGTTAGAGCTGTTCGGCAGTGGAATATGCTGCCACAGAGGGTGGTGATGTCCCCTTCTTTGGAGGTTTTTAAGCAGAGGCTGGATGGCCAGCTGTCAGAAATAAATGTGGTAGGGGTTCCTGCATGGCAGTGGCTTGGACTGGATGGCCCTTGAGGTCTCTTCCAACTCTATGGTTGTATGAGAGAGAACAAACGGTTGAAAAAGCACAGACCCTTCAAACTCCCAACATCCAGGAAATGTAAATGACCACACATTTTTGCCCCTTGATTACAACATTTTTCCATGTATAAGACTATATTTTTGTCTAAAATTGTTAGACTAAAAAATTGAGGGTCGTCTTATACATGAAAGTAAGCCGAGGACAGAACTGTGTGGTTGCGAAAATGTAATTTTGGGTTGAAAGGTGTGTGTGTATGGTGGTGGTGGGGGTTCATCTTATACATGGGGGCATCTTATGGATGGAAAGATACAGGCATGTCACTAAATGGAAAGCTGGTGATCGGTTTTCATTTTTACCCATCTTGATAGTCTAACCAGGTATTTTAGCAATAATGTTATTAAAACTGTAACATTTCTGATATTTAATTATGCCTTGCATCTTAAGAGAACACCAGTCCATCTAGCCTAAAATGGTCAGTTCTGATGGGAAGCATTTCTTCCAAGCTTGAGGAATATCCTTTCCTGTCCCTACCTGGAGATCCCCAGTCTGTCTGACTCTGCTCAGCTTCCATAATAAAATGTGATTGGGTGTCTTAAGCATGGAGTGATGGTACATGTCATCAACAAAGTAGCCTGGTGTGTATACAAATAAAAATTCCATGGGAATTCTGTCACATAAATATGGGTTGATACAGCAGCACAACTCCACGTGTCACTTTTGCTCCCGGAAAGGAGAGCTTATTATGGTCATGTAAAATAATTCTCCTTTGTGACAAGAAAAAATATATAGTGCCAGCTTCTTAAAAGGCAGCAAGTCAACATTGAAAGTGATGGCAACGGAGCTTCAGCACCAGGCATTAAGGAAGAGGATGCTGGCCACTGTATGTATGTAGGGCTTCAAAGTACAGTGGTACCTTGTATAAAGGAATTAATTCGTTCCAAATGAAATTATGTTAAGCAAAATTTCCTTTATACAAATTCCCATAGGAATGCATTGAAAATGGAGTAATTCCATTTTTATGTTGTATGGATTCTCCCCACAGGCGATGATGTTAAGCAAATTTCCCCTATCTCCAGAATTTTTTATGTTGTACAGATTTTATGTTATACAAGCTGTTTGTTATACAAGGGTCCACTGTATGTTTGAGAACTGTGCAATTACACTTTTTGGAAATGATGATATTAAGTGCTCCTTTCCTGCCAGCAGAGGGCATCAGAAGCAGTTCTGTACCTTTTCATCCTCATGGCAGGATCAGGAAGAGTGATTGTCATGTGGGAAGGCATCTGCCAGGACTCCAAGGAGAAGAGAGAGAAGCTACATGAGCTGAAACGATCCTTCTCGCTCAGCAGTGGAAGAGAGAGGATAACGCCCTTTCAGAGAACACGCATGAATCCCCATTAGTCATCTCAAGTGGAAGGAAATGTTGCAAGGTGGCATTGTTATCGAGACTGCAAGCGGCCACTTCCATGGTATTCCTTAGGGTGGAACCTCCTTCCCCATTTCCATTCCTATTTCTGCAACAGATATTGTATTGTGTTTCACTGCTTCAGAGGCATGTGTCTTTTAGTTTCCTCCCTGCTCCTCCTCTTGAAGGATTACGGCCAAGCCTGATTTTTATTCCCAACTCAAATGAAATTTCCTTCTGGTGCAGGGCTTGCAACTGTTTTCGTAGATGTAAAATTCAGCCCCCAGAGCACAGGCGTGCTATTTTAAGGTTTTAGAGCACAGGCTGGGCGGCCACGTATCAGGGATGCAAGTTTGGAATTCCTTGAATTATCAGTTAGATGGCCTTCAAGGATCCTTCCGTTTCTGTGATATCTAGATTAGTGCACTGAATGTTCACATAATAGTATCTCCCGTTGTGGAAAAGAGGATTGTATGGGTTGTGTGGACAGCACTGGGAAAGTTCATCATCGTAACCACTTTAGGAGGATGGTATTACAGGATGGATTGTACTGAATGAGACACTTGCTACTTCCTGATGGTTCTACCTGGGATGAAACACCCGATATGTGTTCATGTTACACACATTTTTACCCTACAGCTCAACATCCAACCTGAAGAATGGAGAATTTCCTTCCGATTACAGTAGGACCCCTGTATCCACTGATTCATTATCCATTGATTCAGTTATCCATGGTTGGCTGAGGAAAAAATAAATAATTGAGCAGCTGCAAAGCAAGCTACTGTCAGAAACAGCAGCTGTAAAGCAAGCTACTGTCATAAAACAGCAGCCGTACAGCAAGCTACCATCAGAAACAGCAGCTGTAAAGCAAGCTACTGTTGCAAAACAGCAGCTGTAAAGCAAATTACTATCACAAAACAGCAGTTTTTGGGACATATTGGCGTTCTCCCTTATCCATGGTTTTCATTATCCACGGGAAGGCTTGGAACCAATCCCCAGCGGATTGGTTCCAACGGGTCCTACTGTATTCTAGTCTGAGGTGCCATGTTTCTTCCTACCCAAGACATTATTTTGTATGGGATGAGATCAATATTATGGCCACAGCCACAAAGACTAACTGGTATCCTGTTGCATTGATTGAACTGGGCTTACCCAAATTTTGACTTACTCCTCAGCAATTGATTCAGTGCATCTACTCTGAGCTGGGATTAGCAATAGGATGCTAAAAGGTTTCACCACTCGCTGTTTGCTGGGAGTTGTAATCCAAGAACATCTAGAGACCCAAGGTTGGAAACCACTGGTTGACAGTGATAAGGAGAAGCAAGCAAGTCATTTGCAATGGCCTGAAGTGAAACCTAATACCTCTGGCCCATGACTGAATGTGCGCGGTCCAATCTTATTGTTCTTGTGGAAAGCCACAGAAACAATGAGGCTCTTCTACAGCCTATTCCTTAATTATTGACAAGCACAAAATGGTAACGCACACTAATCTGTCACTAGCACACAAGGACTCAGTGGGCAAAAACCTTGTCGTGTAACGCTGCTTGGCACAACCTGGATCAGATCTGGGATGTATTTGACTGGATGTAATTCAACATTCATCTCCCCTCCTCTTAGGTTCTGAAACTTCCAATGGCTCCCTCTTCCTATGGGCCACAGGATGGCTGCTAGCATTCCCAAACGCAGCAGGAGCCCCCAGCTGAGATATTTTGCTATTAATAGGGTTCCACGGGGTAAAAGGAGCCTCAGAACCTAATAGGAGGCAAAGATGAAGCATTAAATTACTTTCCGTTAAATGCTTCCAGTGCCAGATCCAAGTTAAGTTGGCACAAAGTTACATAACAATATTTTGCCTGGTGTCTGCCTTCATATGTGATACAATAGCTTTTAAAGGTGCATGTAGTAAAGAGTGTTAATTCCTTTAAACTATGAGATTTACTTACAAGGAGGCATCATGAAAACTGCACAATAAGCAATCTCGGCAAGAGCTGGTTCAAATGGAGCAACTTTTATGTTTGTGCAGAAAATTCTGTATGTTATCATAACAATCAAGACATCAGAAAAAAACTTGACTGCAGGTGCTCTCAGAAGCCTTAGTTAGGTCTCCCCCAGAGCAAAATTTGGACCAAATATTCATACATACCTATCCTCATGAATGGCTCTTTCCTTTATTAAAGTGGTACATGTGCAGGAAATTTATCCCTTGCAAAACAAGCCTAAGACCAAAGAACTGTGCCTGGGTTTGTATGTGTGCGACATGAGGATCCACCTTGTAGTAGTAGTAGTAGTAGTAGTAGTAGTAGTAGTAGTAGTAGTAGTAGTAGTAGT
>JAHTLZ010003542.1:71732840-71810180 GCA_023846285.1 Phrynocephalus versicolor
TTATTATTATTATTATTATTATTATTATTATTATTATTATTATTATTATTATTATTATTATTATTATTATTATTATTATTATTATTTAGGACTTACCTACCCATTTGGACATATTTTAGTGATCCACGAAAACTATTGCTTGAAACAAATTTTGAGTTTCAGCCAATAATTTGTCTCTACTGAAAATCTTCCAGAAACAGGCAGAGCTACCTGTGTTGTACAGATGGGGGGGGGGCAGTGCAATATACTGCAAGCACTGGACTGATTACCCTCTTTACAAATAAATATTATATACACAGTATTTAAAAATCAAGCTTTTGTTCCTTCACACCTAAACTATGAGCACATATCAGGGCTTTTACTACCAAAACTGAAAGGTCTATGTCCGGGGAAGGAGTTTCAGCGCCTCACTGCCACTGGATAAAAGTTACAGTTGGACTACAACTGCTCAAATATTCTACTCAGCATGGCTGTATTTTTACTCATCCAGGAAAGACCGCGACTTAGCCCCGATTCCGGGTATTGGGCGCACTTAGTTATAACACGCGCGCGCCCATTCCCACACGCACCGAGACGGCTCTCTACACCTGTTGCTCCGGTTCCCCCTTGCACCGTCTCGGTTCCCATCTCAAGCCACCTTAAACCAGGGAGGCTCCGGGGAGGAGGTGGAGTTAATGAGGAGTGTGTGGGGGGGGGGATCGGGGAGGAAAGGAAGGGCGCCTGGCAGCTTCATTTGCGCCTGTTAGGCCGACCCAGGGGGTTGTCCCCGCTTCCTCCCCCGGTGGGGAGTGTTCGTTTTTTTTTAATTGAGCGGCTGCTTCATTTCGCGCTGGCGCGGCGCTCACGCTGGGGCTGTCATTGCTGCCGCGACGGGGACGCGCGTTGCGCGGAGAGCGCGCGGGAGCGCTGGCGGAGGGAAGGATGCGGCGGCGGCGGCGGGAGATGCTTGCCTTTGGCCAAGAAGGAAGATCTGTCGGCAAAAGGTGATGCAACGACAAGTACCGGGGGAAAAACAGAAGCAGGCCGAGTTGCCAAAGGCGCCCACCCGCCCACTCGCCGTCGGCAGGGAACGGGACGCCCGCGCGGCGCATCTTTCCGGCGCAAGGCTCCGCAGGCGCCTGCCTCGGCAAGGTCCGCGAGAAGCCCTCAGCTCGTGGACGAGGAACGGAGCTGGGAGACCTTCCTTTAAAAGCACTACCACCACCAACAACAACAACAGTTCCCATAAGCCCCCGACCTGCTATATAGGTGGTTATGAGAAATCTAGTCCCAACTCCAAACTTGGGACGTCTCCAAACCCCATCGAACGACCCCCTCCCGCCCCCACCTCTGAGCAAGCGCTGCGTTAGCCCCCGCCACTGCTGATAGCCCTAATCTTATACTTAGGTACTATCAGTTGCATTCTTTTTTGAAAAGTAACTTTGCAGCTGTTTCTCAGCCTTGGGTATCAGTTCTGTGCCAGTTATGTGGGACTAAGAGCACCAGAATTGCATTAGGTTTCCTGATGAACTATGTTTATAACATGGTTACAGGTTGCACAGAGTGGTACAGGTACATTACTTGATAATCAGGAAGATGCAGCGATTACACTATTGGATTAAGAGATGGGAGATGTCCCAGGGAGCTACTAAATCCCCTGAATGACTGGTTAGACCGTTGCTTACCATTGCTTATTTTGGTAGGTTTTCAACATCATAGGGATGTTGCAAACCCACAGAGGGGGACAAATAAATAGATCTATGCTGCCTTGAAGTTACCAAAGGTAATACAGTAGGACCCTGGTATCCGCTGGGAATTGGTTCCAGGCCTTCCCGTGAATAACAAAAAATGTGAATAAGAGAACACCAGCCTCCCCCCCCCCAAAAAAAAACTGCTGCTTTGTGACAGTATCTTGCTTTATGGCTGCTGTTTTATGATAGTAGCTTACTTTATGGCTGCTGTTTATACCAGTAGCTTGCTGTACGGTGGATGTTTTACGACAGTAGCTTGCTTTACAGCTGCTGTTTGTGACAGTAGCTTGTTTCGCGGTGGCTGGATTATTTATTTAATTTTTTCCTCAGCCAACCGTGGATAACTGAATCAGTGGTTAATGAATCAGTGGATATGTAGGTCTTACCGTATATGATAAAATGGTTCCTCGTAGTTTTTGTGTGCCATCAAGTTGCATCTGACTTAGGGCGACCATAACAGGGTTTTCAAGGTATGTGAGATAGTCACAGGATGGTTTTACCAGCACCACTGCTTTGGTGAGTTTCCATGGCCAAGCAAGGATTTGAACCCAGGTTATTTGAGTCCTTGTCCATCATTATCTGCTATGCCGAAAAAGGGTGGCATTAAGTTGAAGGCCAAGACAGAAGGATTTGGCCAAATATCCCCATGAGATCCAGCCTCCATACCCAGAAGGGGGTTGTGCGTTTTGTGGTCCAACACATTTAGGGGGCCAAAATTCTCCACTCTTCCTCTATTGTGAAATCTGCGTAAGCTATTGTATCAACATGGCCCACTGTCTTCAGTGGACTTCCTCCCAAGTAAGCATGCATAGGACTGCAGCTCCCACTGCAATCTCACTACTGTACTCAGAAGGAAGCCCAATGAATTCAGTAGCACTTATGCCCAGATGCATGCAGCTAGGAAGGTTATGGCCCTAGGTCAATGGTGGCGAACCTTCAGCACTCCAGATGTTTTGGACCCCAACTCCCACAGTCCTTTGTCATTGGCAATACAGGCTTGGAATTCTGGGAGTTGTGGTCCAAAATATCTAGAGGGGCCGAAGTTTGGCCACTACTGCGCCTATGTAATCTGCACCGAACGCTAAATATTGTTTGTCCTCTGAATCCCGTCTTACTTGCTTGCACATTATCTAATTAATAACTATGTGTCGCTGGCTCAATGCAGACTTCTGGCAACCCTTTTCAGGGTTTAATCTAGTAAGGCACAAATGGGGTGGGGTGGGGGGTGGAGAGGCTGCTGGCAGAATCTCCTGCCCAGTGTGTTAAATGATAAGGCATGAGATGGAGAAGAAGAGGCAAAGCTCTGCCCTGAGATAATTGCTCCCTGGGGCGATCAGCGGCAGAATCCCAACTCTGGGACTTCTTAAGGAGCACGGAAAGCCTAATGCACTTCCCGGCCTTGGGAAACAAAAGGCAGACTGGTAGCTTATGCAAATAGCGGCTGATTTTTGCAAATGGAAAGGTAAGGCGCTAACAAGCGTTTCAGCGGAGGAAGACCCCTATTAGCTGGAGGCAGAGCGGACCCTTAACACTCGGAGTTTCTCCTATGGGAGGGATGAGATGTGAGGAATCTCGATACCTCGGAAAAGCTCTTTATCCCAGAGAGGGATTTCTGTTTTCGGTTTAAAAAAAGATAGGGCTGGGGTGATGATCAAACTTGGAAAAGGGGCGGGGGGCGGTTTGAACAAATCTAGTTCTTGATTTCATGGTCTCTCCATTATGGTAGCAGTGAACGGTCGGTTCGTCGAGAGTAGGGGTACTTGAGAAGTTTAGGACCACAGTTTCCATAATGCTTTGCTAGCAGCCATTGCTGCCTCAGACTGATGAAGATCCTAGTCCAGTCATGGTGAACCTTTGGCACTCCAGATTTTTTGGACCACAACTCCCAGAATTCCAAGCATGTACTGTCAATGACAAAGGGCTGTTGGAGTTGTGGTCCAAAACATCTGGTGTGTCAAAGGTTTGCCACCACTGCCCTAGTCTAAAAACATCTTGAGGGCACTCAAGTGGAGTACCCCTGGTGGAAATAAACTGGTCTTATGTTCATTTATTTAATTGATCTGCTCCCTCTATGCCCAAAAGCCTCTCCTCGGTTGCTTATTGTTTTTTAGAAGGCAATTTTAAATGTTAATAATGACTAGTACTGTATCAACATTTACAATTAATAATAATATTTTATCCTGCCATTTTTGCCAAATGGCCACCAAATGTAAATAAAAGCAAAACAAACCACCCCGTGTGTACATTAAGCCATTAAAAGAATAGCCTCTGGCTTGACCCAGAACTGCTCTGTTTTTCCTCAAATGTGTGCCTCTTTCAAGAGACTTTGCCCACAAGTTGAATACTAGCGGCTCTTCAAATTATTGTCATATTGTTACAGTTTACGTTTAAAGTTGGTACTGCATGGCTGTCTTTCTGTTTTTGGAAAAAAGTCATACAGATCCTCCCTTTTCTCTAAGTTAGTAAAAGTTCTTCTTTATGTAGATCCAAGATTCCTCCAGCGACCACTGTCATACCATATGCCATCTTCTGTTTTCCAAGTAGAGAAAGGGCCAATGTTTGGCATGTGCATGTGGAGATAGGAAAGTGATGATGATGATGTGTTATCTTTGTTGCAAAGCTTTGAATTTACAGTAGGACCCCGGTATCCACTGGGGATCGATTCCAGGCCCTTCCGTAGATAACAAAAACTGTGGATAAGAGAGAATGTCACTCCTCCCAAAAAAACCTGCTGTTTTGTGACAGTAGCTTGCTTTACGGCTGCTCTTTGTGACAGTAGTTTGCTTTGCGGCTCCTGAATTATTCATTTAATTTTTCATCTGCCAGCTGTGGATAACTGAATCAGTGGTTAATGAATCAGTGAATGTGGGGGTCGTACTGTGTATTAAATTCTTCTAGCTGTACAACAGAAGTGCAGGGATTCACAGAGCACAATGGCTTCATGTTCCCCATATTAGTTCACCCTTATATTCCCCACGCCCACACAACTGGCACTTGCTGTCTCAATATTTCACTTGGATTCATTAGTAACAGAAAGAATAAAAGTGTTTTGTGTACTTACAGTTGGACAGATTAGCAGAAAACTGAACAAACACTGCTGACTAATTTTCAGCTATAGCCCTCAACAGACTCACTGCTTTCAACAGGCTGGCTGATTCCAACAGACAAAGGAGAGGGAAAAATTCTCTTTGCAGAGGGTCTGACTCTCTTTGAATTCAGAGATAAGGAAGGAACTATTGGTTAGCTCTCTTAGTGACTGAGAGACCCCCCCCCTCCACCAAGAAGGATCTCTCCCAACCAAACCTACTAGAACTGACATGTGAGGTTGCAGTAACTTCAACAATCTTCTTAGATGTCTCAAGCTCCCATTAGGAGCATATCTACTGCACATTGGACGTGGAACCCAAATGCAGGGGATTGCGTTCTTAAACAGCATATATGTTTGCCAAAAGACTGAAGGGGATGTAACAGTGTTAGGTTTGTGTTATCTGCAAAATCACATGTGTTCTGCTATGGTGTGCAGGCCAGGCAACCAAGAGTTTGCAAGGAAACCCAGCACATAATTAGTGGAGATGTTTCAAGGAGCTGTTAGATTGGAGAAAGACAGGTTGTAGTCAACACATCTGGGTGTCACCCCATCCATTGCTCAAGGTTATCACCAAGCAAAACGGCCTTTGACCTAAGGGCTTGGTTCAGATACACACCATAATGTGACATTTCAATGCTGCAGGCTTAATGATTGGTAGCCACGTGAGTGGCAACCCCCCAGTCCCAAAGCTGGTGCCCTTCTTGGGACCCCAAGGGGATGTGGATATAGCTCCGTCCGTGATGGCGTATTTGCATATATGAAAGGCATGTTTTGGTCTCAGTCATCCATGAATATGCAGACAAGGGAACCAGTCATATAGGCGATTGGCTTGGAACGCAGTCTTGGGAAGGAATCCACAAGGGAGGAATGAGCATGCTATTAGTTCTCTTGCGAAGCCCTCTGGGAGTGGAGAAAGGAAGGATATGGCTACTTGGGTTCCATCAAGTGGGAGTCCCTTGGGAATATTAGGCCCACATGTTGCTTAGAGAGAATCCAGAACTATAACCAGTTGTTCTGATGGAAAGTGAGACTGAGCTATGAATGTGGTAAGAGGGCACTAGCATGAGGACACCATTGCATCACCTCTCAGGTCAACCTTCAACCTGCATCCCTTGCACCATCGAACTCCCAACCTCTGCAGACAGATACCTAAACCCCTGAGCTCTTCTTTTCTTAGCTTTTTATTAGCACAGCTCTTCATGGTGGGTCAAGCAGAACGCTGAGTACAGAAGAGATCAGTCTCACGGCGAGTGTGTGGATTAAACACACCCTCGTCCCATGCTGATTTGAGTATCTGAATTTGCCCATCTGCCCTCATCTGAGAGGCCAGTTCCTTTGGTTTCTACAGGAATTACTTCCGAGTATTTGGGGTTAGGACTGCAGCATAGATGTGTCCTGTTGTTTAAACAAATTTATATTTCTTTTCTATGGACCATAGGCTTTTTTATCTGAAAAAGTGCACTGCCCTCCTTCCTCCATCATCATCATCATCATCATCATCATCACCACCACCACCACCACCACCATTGTGTGCCATCAAGTCAATTAGGACTCATAGTGATGCTTTCCACTCCCTGCCAAAATGGTAGAATGGGTCATTATGTAAGGATATGATGGCTTCATAAGTGACATTGAAGTCCATAGAAGGGAATCTTCCATAGCTGGGGTAAGTCAACTGAGGCCCTCCATGTATTGGTGGATTTCAACTCCTGTGATCTCTAACCACTGGCCATACTGCCTAGAGTACGTGGGAAATGTAGACCGCTTTAATGGAGTGCAGTCCAATTCTTCAGATAAAGAAGTAGCTGGCAGTCCACTACACCTTGTGCCAGATAAAACTTGGCCATGTTCAAGGTACCTTCGTTGAATTGGCCAAAAAGTCATATTTTCCCTACTTCCAGCTTAGATCTTCTTTATCTGTGCAAGATAAGAGCATAAGTCATTTCTGGGAGCAAAACCTGATCTCTTTCCCAGGGTAAAGGTTTATGGTCCCAGCACTAGGGCAGAAATTCTTTCCAATTTTGGGAATGCCTTCAACACTGGAGGCATTCAAGGGGAATTCAGACCATCCGCTGTCAGATCTATTTTGATTTGTATTCCTGCCTTGAGTAGGGGATTGGACTCAATGGCCTTACAGACCCCTTCCAACTTCATGATTCTGTGATTCTACAAAATTATGTGACTTCAAAACCCCTTTCTCCCATTTCATGAAAATAATGGAATATTTGTTTGTATTTAATTGAAGTGTTCCAGCTTTTTATTCTGGAGAGGCACAGGAAAACTCGGAAAGGTGTACACACACCCACGGAAACACTGTGTGTTGTCGGGTTAGCACTTGAAGATGAATTCCATTCAGTTATTTCGGCTTTGTATATTATTCTACATCAACATGTCTGCAGGATGAACCACCCACTGTGTCGGAATATACAGTCAGCTACTTGGAAAGGTTAAAAGTTTAATTATGAGCATTTATATTTTCTAGAGAAAGGAGGCAATCCTCTCACTCTTCCCTCCTACCCTTGACCATCTTAACTAATGGAAATATAATTTTTACACTGTTTACACTGGCCTGTCTGTGATAAGGAAAGAGATTCTAACTGGCTTCCCTTGTGAAATGAAGCGTCTTGAGCTGGAAAACTGAAGGTTCCTAAATAAGCTGGCACATTCCAAACCCCTATCAGATGAATGCCTGCACTTGCTTTATCTTTTCCTGTGGCAGTGCATGATAAATGAAGCATGCGCTTGGAGGCAGTTACATTTTATTGTCTATGCATACCAGTACGTTTATTTGCGGAACACCACCGAAGCATAAGACTGAGGCAAGCAGAAAAACTTGAGGTCCCTGCCCCCACGGCCATTACAATGGTCTAAATATGGTCATTGCCACTGGGAGAGAGAACCGAGGGAGAAAGGTATTAAGACTGCTGCTATATGTCTGAAGAAGTGGATGTGTCCACAAAATGTTACATTAAAGCAAAGCAAGCAAAGCAAAGTGTTCTGCTTATTTATTTATTTATTTATTTATTTTTACAATTTATATGCCACCCACTACCCGAAGGCCTCTAGGCGGCTTACAATAGAAGAATTAAAACAGTTAAAACATCAAATATCAATAAATAATTCAAACAATAATAAAAGCCTTACACTGAAATCATTACACTAAAATTGCCACCAGAGGACCCACAGTTTATGTTGTATCAATTAAAAAACTTCTGGAAAAGGAAGGTTTTTCCTGGCGCCAAAAATGTCATCAATGTTGGCGCCAGGCGGATCTCACTTGGGACGGCATTCCATAGCTTGGGGGCAGCTGCCGAGAAGGCCCTATGTCTGCAAGCCATCCCTCTCACCTCCTTGAGGGATGGCTCTTTCAAGAGGGCCCCCGGCTCCATCTTAATTGTGTCCACAAAACGTTACATTAAACCAAAGCAAGCAAAGCAAAATGTTCTGCTTATATACCGCCCCATTCTACTTCAAGTAGTCTCTGGGTGGTT
The DNA here is from genome assembly GCA_023846285.1 of Phrynocephalus versicolor. Classification (NCBI taxonomy): domain Eukaryota; kingdom Metazoa; phylum Chordata; class Lepidosauria; order Squamata; family Agamidae; genus Phrynocephalus; species Phrynocephalus versicolor. The sequence continues at coordinate 71,741,150 of JAHTLZ010003542.1, forward strand.
TATAGTTTTTAATTACAGTATGCAGGCTACACATTGTCCCCCCCCCCAGCAAGCTGGGTACTCATTTTACCAACCCCAGAAGGATGGAAGGCTGAGTCAACCATGAGCCAGCCACCTGGGATTGAACCCCAGGTCGTGAGCACAGTTTTACCTGCTGTACAGGCATTTAACCACTGTGCCACGGGGCCCCTTAAAATGTGAAAGCTAGTCTTTAAGGTGCCACGTGTTCTGTGTCTTTTGTTTTGCTTTTCCTTTCTTTGAGTTTTGCTGACTAATTAATAATAATTGCATGCCAAAACACTGATATTGATTTATGGTGACTCTTCCCAGGATATAAAGCATAAGATACTTGGAGGCAGATTATTGTTCTCTTCTTCCAGGGCTGTTCTGGGACTATATGTAGTTTGCTCAAGGCTGTAACGTGTTGGCTGTCCACCAGGAGACATGTTGGGAAATCTGGCTCCACGGATGTTCGGGCTCAGTGAGTTGTCTATCTAGCAAAAGTAGGCAAAGGAGAAGTGAATGTAAATTTAAGACGGTCTCTTCCATTGACAGGGGCTCTACACACCTGGCAGGTATGTTGCTGCTCATCTTAAAGGCAGGTAAATAGGTAGAGGTGGGAGCAAGCAACAGGAGAAGCATCCCTAGAAGACCCCAAGGCCATAGGTTGTCCACCTAAGATTGCTCAGGCTTTTCCCCCTAAGGGCACCAATAGTTAAGAATCAGGAGCTTGCCACCACATTCAACACCTGAAAGGTAAGCCGATAATGATGCTTGTAAAACTTGCTTCATAGGGAGTGCATTGTAGATTCCCCAAGCCTGGAGACAAGGGAAGACAAGATCCTTCCTCAGGGTGGTATTGATTTTGTAACAGTGCAATAGGTTCATTTATATCAGGTGTATGGAATGCAAGAGGGCACCGAGTCTTGCATGTGCAGGTATCTGCTGGGGTGTACACAAGAGTGACAGCTGACCTGTCAGAACGGAGCTAATACTGAGAGATTGTGTACAAGGGGATCCCTGGTGCAAACATGCCATTTGTTTGCTTATACAAAGAAAAAGTAGCCTGGCACATTTTTATGTGTTGGCTGAGCACAAACTGGACACAACACTAGCAGGAGACTCCTGGAGAGCATAAGCAAATCGACTGAAATTTCAGCCTTATTGGGAGATGAAACACTGGTAGTGGGAAAGCACCATCTTTCCACACAGTGGAACTCCCTGCCACAAGATGTAGTGGTGGATGTCAACTTGCACGACTTTAAAAGGGGATAAGGTAAATTCATGGAGGGTCTAGTATGGCATCAGTGGCTACTAGTCCAGAGAACTTCAGTATTTACTTCAGGTATCAGAGAAAGACAAGTCATTATGAGCTTGGGAATGTTACTGGTTTTGGCCTAAAACTGAATGCCTATTTCAGCTTCCATCAGAGTTTGGAAATGTTAGAATTTTGGATTACTACTCCCAGAACCCACTAGCAAGCCTGTCCATGCTAACGTGGGTTTTGGGATGTAAGCTCTAAAGCAGCATTGTTTCTCATGGCTGCTCCCTGCAGGCTCCTCCCTGTTTGCAGTTTGCCTACTAAAGGGGGAAAATGTTTCTAATTGAATTCCTCCAATTAAGGCTTATCTTGGTTCTCAGTTAAGGAGATACCTGCATGGCCTTCCTGCCAGCTGGAGCACAGGCCATATCAGAGACTCCTTTAATCAATCGTGGCCAAACTTCAGCCCTCCATATATTCTGGACCCCAACTCCCATAGTCCTTTGTCATTGGCTATACAGGCTTGGAATTCTGGGAGTTGTGGTCCAAAACATCTGGAAGGCTGAAGTTTGGCCACCACTGCCTTAATTAGTCCCCTTTGAGAGGAAGTCCCTGCTGTCGTGTAGGCAAAGAGCAGCCTGGGCCCATGGGCCTGTGCTCTTAGGGGCGAGAGACAAAATGGCCGTCCTTTGTGTTGCACAGAGGACTCTGTCCGGCTGGCTGAGAGAGGAACGGCGGGAAGGGAGGCCAAGAATGGCTGCAGTCTTCCACTGCTGATCCTTCACATCTGTCTCCTGAGGCAGTGGCCTCAATCTGCCTATTGACAGAGCTGGCCCTTGGGGAAGGAGGGAACGGCTTTGCCTTGGGACCTGTGCGAGCATATGAGACTGGGTCTCGGGAGACTGGGGTTCAAATCCCCACTTGGCCACGGGACTTTGGGACAGCCACTTTCACTTAGCCAGACCTGCCTTCCCCAGGTTGTGAGGAAGGGAGAGTCACAACCTGGGTTGTGAGGGAAAGAGTTTTAGATAGAACAGGTCAATGAAGGCCAGATATATCTGATGGAGTGACTTATTTTTCTCAGGACACACTTCGGCACCTCTGGTGGCACAGCTGAGGGTCGCTAAGATATTTCAGGAGGCAGTCATTTACTCCCCTCCCCTCCCTGTTAAAGTATTCAGTTTCTGGAAAGTTCACGCTGGTGCTTCTGTGTGATTAAACTACTGCTGTGTTCCTCCTTGCACCGGGAAGGAAATAGGTATCTCATATTCCTTTACATGGAGAGGCAAGGTGTATGGAGGATGCTGGCCTTTGAAATGCACACCCGGCCCAATTATTTCTTCCCAAGAGGTTACAAGGAGTTAATCTGAAGTCCAGCACTGTCCGTGCTGCCTCTTTCAAGCATCCCCAGGGAAACGGCAGTAAACTATAACTTGATTTCTCCAACAGGAATTTGAAACTACTGCAAGACCTATAAGTTTACAAATCCGTCCAGCAGCAGTTTCCAGACAGAAACCACTGTTATTGAATGCACCTTTAAAATCCTGTTTATGCGTCTTATGTAGCTGAGATCAGACTCAATTAAAATGGATTGACAGTTCTGCAATGAAACCCACTTCACTCCTGTTACTCCCCGACATTTTGGGTGCATTTTCTTCTGCAAGTTAAAATAGTTAGGAAGGTTAGCATCTCTGTATTTCTAAGTCTTCCCTGGGAAGAAACATGTTCATTACTATTTAAAACAGAGACATTAATAGTGGATTTAACCGCCTTCCCACAAAAATGCTAGTTTTTGCCACCAGAATCCAACCGAGGCAGAGATAGTGAATATAATTTTTTAAAAAAGATGGACCTTTTACGTAGCATAAATGCATACTGAGTGTTCAGGGCAGTATCTTTTAATAATCCTAAGGACGAGCATGTATATTTGAATGATGTTGCTACAGAGAGAGGTAGTATAACAGTTGTTCAGTAGTTCAGTCGTGTCCGACTCTTTGTGATCCCATGGACCAGAACACACCAGCCACTTCTGTCTTCCACTATTTGCTGGAGTTTGGTCAAATCCATGTTGGTTGTATCGATGACACCGTCCAACAGTATAACTGCAATAACTGGTTATTTAACACATTTTGGGGCGAAGGGTTAAAGATGGGTCAATTTTGTTAAAATATAACCATCATGTAGCCAGCTAGCCTAGATGCCCTAAGCACATCCGATCTCGCTTGATTTTCGGAAGCTAAGCAGGGAATAACAGGTGCTGTAGGCAGCTGAAGTAGGAACTGGCAAGCAACTCCAGTATTCCTGCAAAGAAAACTCCATGGACATGGGGTCATGGAGAGTCAGTCAAAACTGTAATGACAACACGCACACAACCATCATCACCATCATCCTACAACTGCAGAACTATAGATTACTGACTGACTTGCTTACTGACTGACTGACTGACTGACTGACTGACTGACTGACTGACAGTCTTTAGACCAGTCTCACGTCTCCAAGGTTCTTCTGATGCCTCCTCTAACACGCTGCCTCACAGACTGAAGACTGTTTTAGGTGACAGCATGAGTGGAAAAGTTGAGCTTTAACACATAGTGGGAGTAGCTTAAAGAGGGGTGGAGCTAAAAGCACCTCTCCGCAAGGTAGGTGAACATAACACTTTTACCTTTTGGATAGGAACATTTTTTATTTTCCCTCTGTCTCCTAGAGATCTGATCAGGGGTTTGGCTGTCAGTGTAAAATTCAGTGTATGATTTGAAAGGCCAGGCCCCACCAATGGATTTAAGCAAGCATTGATCGCTCACTGCTAATTCGCTCATGGAAATCAACCTGTTTTGGGGGAAGCTGGCCGGCTTGCGCATCATCATGAAAAGGCCGCCATTGAATGGCGCAGGTAAGATGCTGCTGTGAGGTTGGAACTCGATCTTGGAAACGGCTTGCACTCTGAAGCCCTTCCAGTAGGTCTGTGTTAACTTCTAGAGATCCTTCAGATAGGATTGTTTAGCTTGGCTTTAGGGAAATGACCTCAGTGATTCTTGGTGCCTAATTTGCCAGCTTGTCTTCGCTAACTGCCTGTCTCAACAGAGAGACTTGGCTGTCAACACCATCTAGATTTGGCAGCTGCTTTCACGGGCAGGAGACATCGTGGTGCTCCTGTGTCTCTCCCTTTGGGACTCAGATGTGGTGTTGTAAAAGGAGTGGTGCCCTCTGAGCAGGGGACATCTGGCAGATTTTCAAGGAGGGCAAGTTCCCTTATCACTTGCAGTCTGCACTGGCACCTCGTGCTGCATTAATCCACATTTCCACGTGACTTTATCGTGCATCTTGGTTACCGTCAGGAAGCAACACACTCAGCCAGAATCGGACCACTGCTCAGAAAACAGAGTCATTGTCCACTACAAATGGGGTTAATATCCTGGTTTTAACAGTTCCTGAATTCGAAAACGTCATAGATTTCATTATCTAGTGTAGCCACCCGGGAGAGCATCTACTTCTTGCATGTTTCTGGCCATCTTGAACTTCTGTGCCTTGCTCAGTGGTCCCTTCTTTTTCACACAAATGTCCCCTGGCAGTGATAACTGCCATAGTTGCTGCAACATTTCCCTCCAAATATAAATTTTCCACTCCTTCTTTGAGTCTGGGAGACATGAGGATGACTAAGTGAAATAGTAAGGGTCCCTGGAACATATGGTTTCCTACTACTCCTAAGTATTCAGGTAGGAATATTCAGTTCATACTGTATGGCTGTTGGCAAGGTTGTAAAGGTGGGCCATTGTCCACCTAATGAGCCTACTGAAACTATTGTGTTCATCTAACAAGCCTATTCAGGCCATTGTTCATCTAATGAGCCTATTTCAGATTAGGGTGACATGAGATCAAAGTGAACTATAAAATGGAGGACTCGCAACTAGCTTTCTTCAGACAGACGAAGCTATTTGGAGGATCAGTGTAACATTTCAATCTCTCAAGAAAACAAGTCCAGTTGCCATGACTCAACTCCCAGATAAACTCACCTGGATGACTGAGGATCTTCACAGACAATATTCAGTGTCTTGAAAACTAATGTCCCAAGTGTACTCAGCAGCATATCAGGAACCATGGAATATTTCTCAGAGTACTTTTGGTCCCAACTGGGGACTTAAATGCTCTGGAACACCACATCTCACAATATCAAGTTTTGACAGAAACATCTCAGATGCTTGATTCACCTTCCTGCCTGAGGAAGGCCTCCATGGAGATAGAGAGTACACAGGACGAGTAAGAAATATATGAAGTGTGCATTCAGCTTCAAGGAAATCAACACAGGTTTCAGTGATACCACTTAAGGTACTCAGCTCTGAGGTGGGCAAAGTCACTCTTGTGGATTACAATGCCCAGGAAAAAACAATTACTGATTTAGACTGTCTTTCTGGAATTCTTAAGTCAAAATGTCCATCAACCATATTAGCTAGGGGATTTTATAAAAATATTTTTTTCTGAGCTCTGTATCTGTCATAAACTGTAATAGGGAACTACTGATCAACTCAGGACGCATAGCTGTATCTCTTTTTGGAGGGCTTGGAGTTCAGTTGCCAAGTACTAGGCACATGGAAATGTTGGGAATTCTGTGACTTGAAGAACAAAACATGAAAAACTGCAGATCTCTACAAAGTGCCTGCTTTGCTTGTGTTAGGTACTCCAGGGTTCAGTCTTGCAGAAGAGGCAGCTGATAGAGAGGAGCTTCTCCTCTGAAACAATACTCCCAGTGATGCTGTAAGACCTAGACTAGAGGAATTCCTGATAACAGAAGAACATTACTCTTGGCACTTACTTCTGGGATCATGAGATAGGAAAATAGGCTGGTTTAGAAGGAAAAAGGGAATTCCATGGTTCCATGAACATGACATAGGCCAGCAGGAGGAGGGTGGAGATGAGAACCATCACCTTCCTGGAAACAAATATGTAGGCAATTGGACAATGATAACTATCGCTAAACACCAAGATATGCCAGTTTCGCCATGCATGCAAGCTGCTGGAACACATTTCCATAGATAAGAAGAATGTTACTCTTATCTGCAGAACACCCCTGCGGGCGTTCCCTGCTCTCTGCTGAAAGGGAGTGTTCACGGGAGGCAGCCAAGGATTCCGATCTGATGCTCCTTTTGGCCAGCCAGTCATGTACATCACGGCCAACGGAAGTCATTTTGGTCCCTATGAAAACCAACCCACTCAGCATCCATAATGGAAGGATGTAAAGATAGTAAAGATGGTGCCCACTTCCATTCTATTATGGATGCTGAGTGGGTTGGTTGTTGTGAAATGAGAGAATGCCCTCCAATATACCCAAAGGGTTAATTTAAGAAGGCCTGCTGCTCCTGATGTGTACCAGACAAGAACCCCAGTCTGGGGAGAAACAACCTAGAGGCAACCACTGCTCTTTTCGCCATTGCTTACTTGAGACAATTACTCCACTCTGCCTAATGGTAGGGTCTGCCTTACCTGGATTCTACACATCTTCACATGCACCAGAGAAAATAATTTCAAAGAGTTCTGTTTGAGGATTGTTAAGCATATGCAGATACCCCTTGCTACTCAGTGGTGCTTGTGATTCTGATATTACAGAGGCATAGAGGCTAAGGTTCAATTGGTTGGCCCATATTGTGTTTAGGCAACATGACAACATGACTATGTTGGGTTCATGACTTTCCCAAGAGTACCTGTTTGGCTGAAAGGACACTGCGGACACTCTTTTGGTTCGATCCAGCAGGTGTCTTGTGTGTGTGTGGAGTTCATCTGGGTTTGTTGTCAAAATAGAAGATGTTTCCCAGCCATACAGACTCTGACTATTTTGAAATCAAGATATCACAAATGACATTATTAGAACGTGGAATTCATTAACTTCTGAAAGAATCTGATCATCATAATCGAATATTTTTTGCACCCTCTTAATTTGTTCTGTCTTGCGATTGATCACCAGAGAGTAAACATGGGTTTCATTTACAAGTATGATTGCTTAGACTTCAAACTTAGAGAGAATGGCTTTAGGACTCAGGATGAGATTAATGAAGTTTCAGCTTCTGATGAGGAGCTCCCATTCCTGTTTAGTAGGATCTTAAGATACCATGGGTGAATCAAACAAGTGCGGTGGAATCTATGTATGGTGTGATCCCAATGTATGAATAAGTCTCAATGAAATCAAAAGGACTGGTATCTGAGTAAATGGATAAATAGCAAAAGGCACAAATGGCTTTTTTTTTAACTTATGGGAAGACACAAATATTTAATAAGCATTGCTTCCTGTTTTCATGGTATATTATCAGGGCTGTAATATTTTGGGTGAAGACGGACTTACTGGGTTGCGAAACACGAGATTGTGTGTGTGTGTGTGTGTGTGTGTGTTTTAAATGCCCAGTTTTCTGTCTCAGTCTTAAAGCAAGGCCTCTAGACACATAGCACTTCACATTTTCCCTTCTGTAAAGGTGTTACGTATTCTTACCCAGTAGTTCACGAGATATTTCCAACACGGCTCACAGGACTGAACCATCTCTCCACTAGACCATCCTGCCTTCTCTCCCATGTTCAAGGTCTACTGGGAAGGTGAGTTAACAGTACTAATCCAATTGCTTCTTGGTGGGGCCTCCCAGCAGGTGCTTCAGTTGACAAGCTGGAGTGCGCGAGGAGTGAGGTGCAGCCGTTTTTCTGCGGGGAGCTCATTTCGCCTACTGCTGCCAAGAGTGTTACATTCTGAGAGCAGCATTTATACTCAGCAGGGAACGATGTGTGATGATCAGCAGGGGACATTGTGTGAGAAGTGGCATCAGAGGGGAACATCAATTTTCCATGAATTACTAAGACTGGTAGAGCTGCAACACTGTCCAGCTTTACAATCCATTGGCCTGTGATGCCCTGCATTCTAGAGCCTGTTTATAGGCAAGCAAGAAAGCCACCAGTCATAATTTCTTTGTGCTATTGTTTATTTCTGAATCATCTATTAGAGGTTGGATAAAGCTTTGGAGCAGGTACGGGCTGATTTTAGTTCCCAAATCTGAACAGACTATTCTGAGTCTATTCAGAAAAGACCCCCTGAGTCCCTGGGATTTGCGTGAGTCTTAACTTACCATTTATTTATTTATTTACAAAACTTTTTAGCCGCCTCACTACCAAGTAGTCTCTAATTTAGTCGGTCTACTTGACTTGCCTAACAATTAGATTTAGGCTTCTGCTTTGGGGTGCTGCCCTGTTGTTTCAAAGAAAGACGTCAAGGCCCACTAGATTACAAATACTAGCAAGGTGCGTAAAGGTGAAACCTGATGGAAAATGATATACTACTGTTGAAACTGGTCATGGACCTTGTGCCACATGCCGAAGATTAAGGCTAGCCCGTATGACTTACAGTACATGTATGTTCTGTATAAAAACTGTACAAAGAATGAACACAACAGGCAAGCATTTGAAGAATTTTATGCAAATCAGTAGCCTCTTCTATCATTTGATTGATTGATTGATTGATTGATTGATTGATATACCGCCACATTTAATTCAAAGAACAATTCCAGGCAGTGTACAAAAAGTTTAAAACAACAAATAAAAATAACATTTACCTATATTAAGTAGACATAAAAACAACTAAAGTCAACAAATCATAATTGTCGGGTAGTCAAACAGATAGTCAAGTCAGGTAGGTGGTGAGTAACGTGCAACATTGCCAAAAGCATTGTAGTAGAGCCAGGTTTTTAAAGAACTCTTAAACTTTGCCACAGATGGAGCTAAGCAGAGCTATTCTTTTATTTGGTCATGAATACTTTTTAAAAGGTGGCTGGATAGTTCCCCGAGTCAGGTTTCTGGCACAGTCAGAGGCTGGGTGTTCGATTCCCCACAGTGCCTTCCAGCAAGTACTGTAGTGCCTTCCTGTAAGCAGTACAGTCCCTGGGGCACCCCAGAAGAAAGGAATGGTAAACTCTCTCCTCTCTCTGAATACTCTCTACCAAGAAAATCCTGGAAAAAGTCACCTTAAGTCATAACTGATTTGATGGGACATTATTGTTGTTCTTATTTTCTTCCTTTTTGGTGATGTGCAGGTGGCCATCAAACCTGCACACGCAAGTGCGAATCTGCGTGTTACTCCAACAGAATCAGGACCTCTGCTGCAGAGGGCAATGCTGTTCCTGTTAAACATTTTGGACTTAGTAATGACACCAGACCTTGGTTTGGCTCCTGTGTGTGAGTGTACCAACATGTCCTTGTTCCACCCGTTGAAGTTTGTGCATGTTATCAAACATATCATGACAGGTTCCTAAAAACTCAAGTGGCCATGCAGGACTACAGACCACCATATATGTTTCACTCTCCTTTATCTTTAACTCAGCTGCTCTTGTCTGGTTTTCGAAGTTGAATGCAGTCGGTCCAGGTGAATGTTTGAATGGGAGACCAATAGGAAACTCCAGAAACTCCCAGATTGGGGCTAGGAAAGGGTTTTGCTTGTTTGCAAAGCTAAGAACTATAAAGTGAGATGGTCCAATAGTTGATTCACCGTGAGGCAGCTTCCTGAATGTCTTAGGTGATATCAGAAGAAGCTTGCAGGTTGGATGAGGATTTCTCCAGCTCCAGCCACTGGGCGTGTGATCTGACAACTCAAAAATAAGGCACATATGACAGAATCTCAGGCAAAAATCAAAAATAAAAGACAAAAACATGTGGCACCTTAAAGAATAACTATTAGATTTTAATGTAAGCTTTCGTGGACATGTCCACTTCTTCAGACATGTAATAGCAGAATGAGGTGTACAATTAATATACAATGGGATATAAGTTACATACCAAATGTTCATTGGCAGCTGTACAATTAATATACAATGGAATATAAGTTCCATATCATCCAACAGCCAATGGATGTTTGGCATGTGACTTATATTCCATTGTATATTAATTGTACACCTCACTCTGCTACTACATGTCTGAAGAAGTGGACATGTCCACGAAAGCTTACATTAAAATATAATAGTCTTTAAGGTGCCATGTGTTTTTGTCTTTCCTTTTGTTTTGTTTCGATTTTTGCCAGGAATTCTTGCACAGACTAAAACGGCTGCCTCTCACAAAATTACAGAATCTGTATCTGAGGAAAAGATGAACCTGCTATTGATTGACCAAGGTTTCTAGAGATGGGGCTGATAAAAAGAAGGGAAGACACTTTACTTAAATTTTCTTCAAAATCCAGCAGAGGTCAATACATTATTAAATTGAAGCATCTCATAAGGACACCCCCCATGGTTCTAAATTTCACATTTGTAATGCGTTGTGCAACTTGGGCCTATGACTAGAGGACTTTTACTTGCTTCTCCATGGTGGGGCATTATTTTCTTCACCTCACTTTCTTCACCAGTCTTCTGTTTTTCCTCTAATTTTCTTTTCTAACTTCCCCACCATTCACTAAGGTCCAATTGTGAAACAGCTTCAAGTAAATACAACATTTTAAGAAAAACCCAAATCTCTCTCTCTCTCTCTCACACACACACACACACACACTCACTCACTCACTCACACACACACACACACACACACACACAAACACAAACACACACACACACACACACACACACAAAGGTAAAAAGGAAGGAAGAAGGAAAACCTTTCTGCTGAGAACAATGGTTTGGGTTTTTTCCTTTCTCCTGGAATTCGCATTCAGCTGGAGTGCTTTGCAATGAGCTCCGGCCTACAATTTCTGGGAGCTGTAATTGTGTCTCATTAATTCTTACAGTAATGCAGGGGAACTATAAGAAGCATGCAATTAGTGGCCTGGTTGTTGAATAGAGCAGTTAATCAGCAGACAAAGCAAAGAGCTCAGGACCTATTAGGCTGAAAGGATGTGTTGCTATTGTCACAGCTACTAGGAATGCCTGCTGACATGTCTTGATGTAGGACTGGTTAAGAGAGTTGTTATGTGCATTTGCTTTCCAAAATGAGATGGCCTGTTTACTCTGACAAACTGGTGATGCTAGTCACCATCTCCTGAGGGAAGTTTTGTCTTTCAACTTGGACCTCTGTAGTGTGTGTTTTTCTTCCCCTTTCAGCCTTCTGTCCCTGAAGCACTTGATTTTTATGTGCAGAAAATAAATCAATGATGGAATAAAATTTGGGAGTGGAGAAACCCTAGAACATCCTTAGCTGATTCTCAGTCATAAGAAAAGTGGGATAAGAAAGAGAATACCAATAAAAGTTTTCAATTGGCTTTTGTACTGGGCTGTCGCTCAGTCAAATAATGTTGTCCTCATCGAGCGAAGAACGTTTGTTCCTTTTGAAGGGTAGTGCTTTTTAACAAATGTAAATGTATGCAAAGAATCGCAGGGTGTTACCCCCTCCCCCCAAATTTATAACAAGGCCAGCTCTCTGGAAATTCACAACCTGCCTGTGAGCTCTGTGAACTGGGCCCAGCTTTTATGAGGTAACATTGCATTTTAAAGGCCCATACATGAATCCAAATCTTATATGGCTGCTTTCCATCAGGTGCGGTGGCGTTATTTCATCTTGCTTCCTGTGCCATGTTATGAATGAAAACTGATGATGAACTTATGTTTATCTCACTTGCTTTCGGATATGTGAAGTAGAATCTTATGCATGCTGTCCTGTGAAGATTCTCAGTCATCCAGGTGAGTTTATCTGGAAGTTGAGTCATGGCAACTGAACTTCTTTTTCTTGAGAGCCTGAAACGTTTCGCTGCTCATCCAAACAGCTTCATCAGCCTGAAGAAAGCTAGTTGCGCGTCCTCCATTTTATAGTTCACTTTGACCTCTTGTCACCCTGGTCTGAAATAGGCTCAATAAGATGAATAATGGCCTGAATAGGCTCATCAGGCAGACAACAATCTCAAAGCCTTCCCAAGCCCTACCTGGGCACTCCTATCTGGAAAGCACTGCCCTGCCACTGCTGCTGCTGCCACACACTCCCTCACATGCCATGTCACATGCTTATTCTAAAGTACGTTCCACTAAATCCAGTAGGGCTTACTCTTAGGTAAGTATGGAGTGGGTTGTTTTGGTTGAAGTTGCTTGAAACATTATTTTATTTATTTATTTTGAATATTTTTACCCCACCTTCCTCCTTGGAAAAGGACCCAAGGCGGCTTACAATAATGGGGGACAATATACAGCCCAGAACATTTAAGACATATTCAAGTTTTAGAACAGGGCATTAGCAGAGGCATCTTACAACAATGAAAATGTGACATTAAAGCTAAAAAGAGCATGTGAACAGTTAAAAGGGAAAAAAAAGAAAAATTCCATTATGAGGGATGAAAACTAACGCGGAAACACAGGTGTTCTTATGAGATCAGTCAATGCAATCATGCATAGTAATCCATCCAAAAGTCGCATAGTAGGTAGTTCATCATTCAGGGAAAGCTTGCCTGAAGAGGAAGATCTTTGCCTTTTTCCAGAAAGACAGCAGAGATGGGGCAGTCCTGGAGTCCAGTGGGAGGGAGTTCCGAAATCTGGGAGCAGCAACAGAGAAGGCCCTTTCAGTGTTCTTATGAGATGCACCTGTGAAGGTGGCGGGATGGAGAGAAAGGCATCCCCAGTGTGGGAAAAATACTGTTGTGCTACTATGAAAGAGGTACAATTGAGCACAACGACCCCAAACACAGATGGAGCTGACAGATAGTGTCAGTTGCTATCTAAACTTTCTTCTCACCCACATTTGTTTGGATCTTTCTGCCAATCCCAAAGACTTTGAGGGGTGGGTTGGGGAAGATTCCTCAGACTGTGACAAAGCCACCCAAATTAGTCTTTTCCTCCCGTTAACTCTTCTAACCTCTGCTTATGAATGGCCCTTGTATGCAATGGTTTGCCTAGGCCCCGAGTGGTGGCATTTTCCATGATAGTAGATATTAATTTGAGTCATCTGTTTATTCATCCTGACTCTGAACAGCTCTTGTGTAAATAAAGAAAGGGCCAAGATCTGCAGGGTGGATTGCTGGGTGGACAAACTCTTTCACAGAATCTCTGCTTGAGACATGACGTCAAGACTGGGCAGAGAGGTGTTGGGTGTTTATGCCAGTTACTGGCAATCAGAGCCAATTTATGATTTAGTAGTGACATGGAAGAATGCAGTAGAATATGACCACACAGGGTCATATTAAATGTGCTCGTACATTGGTTTGTATTCCACCATTCTTCCATTGAAGCCCTATATGTGGAAATGGGAGCTTTTCTGCCCTCAGATTCTGACCTGACCAACTGCCATGGAGGGTGGTGGAGTCTCCTTCTTTGGAGGTTTTTAAGCAGAGGCTGGATGGCCATATATCAGGAGGACTGTGATGGGGGTTTGTGCATGGCAGGGGTTTGGACTAGATGGCCCTTGAGGTCTCTTCCAACTCTATGATTGTATGATTCTATGAAGACCTACTGAGACTCAGAAGCACAGTAGAACTCCATTGAAATGATACGTAAGGAGTGGCAGTGTGCTGCTAAATTGGGAAGTCCTGGTGTTCATCATGACAATCCTTATTGCCCCCATTAGGCGAGTCCAAAAATGCAGGCAGCTGGATTGGTCCATAATGAAACATGGAAAATGCTGGGTTGTTGGCTTATAAATGGAGATGAGCACTGGCCCCTAGAGTCAGAAATGACTGGATGTATTGGTCAAGGGAAAATTTACCCTTAATGTAGATTTAATTGTCCTTCCCATCTTATGGTCTAACCCTTATTAGGTCCAAGAGAATCAATGGAACTTCGGTAAGTCAGTTACTGTGTAGGTCCCCTTGATCAGGTATATCTGTTCTAGTTTAGACTCAACACTTGATTTATTCCATAGTGATTTAATTGCTTTATCATTCTATTTTCACTGTTCCATGTGGAGTTAGGTAACTGAAAGATGGGCCAACACTTCTTAATTTTGGTGTGAATAGATGCCATTTGCTAGTATACCTCAAACATTAAAATGCTTTGGCCTGCCCTAGTTTTGTGTGATTGGGCAGTAGAACAATCCTAAATTAAGAGATCTTATGTACCCTAAGCTTTGCCTTCTCACCATATGTGAGAGACAGAGGATTTTCCCATCTTTTCATGACATTTTTATAAAACCTCTTCATTATTGAGACCAGAGGGCAGGGAAATCGATGTGTCAGCTCCAGGCCAGTCTATTATGACAGCGAGCACAATGTAGGGGTTGGAGCGTTGGACTGGGATGTGGGAGATCCAGGTACTAACTAAGAAAAGACTAAGCCCCGAAACCCACTTGTTGCTACATGCCATCATATAACTCCCCGCTTATGACAATCCTAACAGTGTTCAAGGTATGTGAGGTGTTCAAGAAGTGATTCATTCTTCCCATTCTTCCCCCTATGAATTTCCATGGCTGAGCCAGGATTTGAAGATAGTTCCCCTGAGCCCTGATCTGATCCCCCTCCCCTATATTATGCTGTCACAACCTGACACGGTTATCCTGCCTCATATAGTGCTGTAGAGCACTAGAGTAAAGATGAATGTTCTGGGATACTTTATTCTATATAAAATATTTTCTAGTCTGGCTTACATGACAAGATTTCAGGACGGGTTACAGAGCCACATGAAACAATTTCAAAACTCTTTAAACCAATTCAAATTAAACAGATGAAAGACACATAAAATCAAAACATTAAACTCCTTGCATTAAAACCTGTACAAGCCAAGATCCTACACCCCCCAAAGGGTGTAATAAATAAGCATGCTTTGACTTGGCACTGAAATGATGCCAAAGTTGGCACCAGTTGAGCCTCCAAGGGGAGGGCATTTCATAGTCAGGATGCTATAGCTGTTAAGCCCTCCTCTGTGTCTCCACATAATAAATAGTTCTCAATGGTGTGGGACATGTGGGAAGACCTCTCCAGCAGATCATTGCGACTGGGCAGGTTTATATAGGGAAAGTTGCTCCATCAAATCTCCTGGTTTCCAAGACATTTAGGCCTTGGTAGGTGAGTGATCATCAACTGGAGGTTTATTGGCAACCCCCGCAAATCCTTCAGAACTGGTGTCAGTACCTCCAATAACCTGGCACACCTGTGTGTGTGTGTCGTTCAGAAGCAATTCCAATAAAGAATGCTGGGAGGGGTTTCAGTTTGAGGTTGAATTTATTACAGGATCTGAGCTTTGGGCGACTGGTGAGAATAAATGGTTCCTGGGTCTTCTGGCTTTGTCCCTCCCACTGTTGATTGATTAATTGATTTAAAATATTTCACCCCGCCTTGCTCCATAAAAAAAAAACTGGAAGGTGGCTGTGCATGGATAAAAGGTGAAACCAGGTGGGAAACAATGAGTAACAAGGCTCATCATCTCCACCCTATTGCCATCTGTTAAAGTGTGCTGCACATAAAGTCACCTCTATGGTTGACGGCTCTTCTGACAAAGCCTTGGGCAAACATATCTCTGTGCCCACTTGACAGATCTAACCCTGCCTGTCTGGTAAGTTCAAAGTGGTACGCTGGTATAGATTCAGGAGGTAAGACTTCAGAGGTAAGAGACCCAACTCTCATTGTTAGGGCTGGCCCCAATTAGTCAATGAGGGGCAGACATCCTGGGCGGCCAAAGCTGTGGTGGGGCCGGAGGTGATGACAATGTGTTGCAAGAGGGACCTGTGCTCTAGGGCGAGCTGAGAAACATTATTCTTTGGCCTATCGCTTCTAGAATGGCGCAGCAAGCGTGGCTATTGGGTACTGGAAACTGTTGTCCAAAACCCACAACATTTCCAGCCTTTGCTCCTTGTAGCCGCTTCTGTGCCCATTGAACTTGCCTGCACATGGGCTTGAGAAGGTGGTGCCATAACAGTATTGGGGAAAAACTTAAGTTGACCATCCCTTCGCCTTTTGTTAATGAATTTGTAGAGGGTGCCATCTTGGATTTTTCCCCCTCCCAGACAGCAAAACACAGCGAGTTTGTGTATCAGACTATATTTTCGTACGTCTTCTCCCACTCATCCTTGGTGGCATTCTTGCATCTTGGTGCAGTTGTCTGTTTAGGGATATAGGTCCCTAAAGACAACTAGAAGAAATGAGCTTCCTTCTTCATTTTACAAGGATTAGGTGTTTATAAAACCAATATTCTAGATCTTCAGAGTTTAAGGAAATAGCTGCCTGGAAAACATAGGTGCAAATGAGAAATGTAATAAGGGATTTGTTAAATCTGCTTTTAAAAAAAACAACCAACCCAGAAAAGAACCTTTGAGAGACAAACTTCCTGCTAAGCCAATTTATTTTTGAGATAATAGCAGGGATAGTCTAAAAGTACTGTTCTGAAGGAAAACACAGTAATTAATTTGTCACTGGAACCTGAGGGGTCCTCTTCTACATATAGGTGATAATGAATGTTTTGCATGTAATTAGCGGGAATAATTAGCACATTGCTGGTAACAAACAGAGCCATCAGTGCTCTGCAAACAAAACAAATCTTGTGCTAACGTGGGCCATTGTCTCTATTGTCCCACAAAGTTGCAGTTTGCAGTCAAGATTAGTCCAGCTGTTAACTGGCTTTTGTGCATGCCAGGACAAAAAAACAATCCTCTCAACGCCCCCCCCCCTGCACCTCAAACTGCTTGCTCCAGTAAATTCCAGAGAAATTGTGAGATGAGCAACAGGTTTAGGAATCAAAATTTTGGTCCAGTGCTTTAGACAGATGTCACAAAGCTACAATCGTTCAGACTTAGCATAACCTGCAGCCAGCAAATAGCTCAAGGTGATGTTTCCAGTCTTGAGCAAGAAGGATCATTTTGGAGTAGTTTTGAACAATTTAAAATTCAGTTTCTATAAAAAAAAGAATAACACCTAATGCTCTTTTGGCATCCTTAAAAATTAACAAACGTATTACAGGCTTTGGAGGACTGGAGTCCATTTTCATGAGATACAACTAAGTACAACTGTAGGCTTAATCAGCAGAGATGTGTGTGTGTGTGTGTGCACACGCACACGCACACACGCGCACACACACACACACTTTAGTGGATCATTTTTCCAGTGGTAGTTGTCTCAGCTTCATTGTTCTTTTTATTAGTTGAGCTTTGTTTACTAGGAAGAGTCTCATGGCACAGTGGTTAAACGGCTATACTGCAGGTATAATTGTGCTCATGACCTGGAGTTCAGTCCCAGGTAGCTGGCTCAAGGTTTATTCAGACTTCCATCCTTCTGAGGTCAGTAAAATTAGTACTCAGCTTGCAGAGGGTGTGTGGGGTGCAATGTGTAGCCTGCATAATTACTTCTAAACTGCCCAGAAAGTGCTTTAAGCACTAAGGATCGGTATTTATGCAGCACAGTTTGCTTTGCTTCGGCAAACTACAGAAGATAGACGGATTGATTCTCGTGCTGAATCTCAACCAGCTGCAAACTCCCAGCTTCTGAGAACATGAGATGGCTGTGTAGACACTGTAGCCAAGGCATGTGGTGTTGCTTGAAAGAAATAGTTCTCTGGGCCAACCCAAGGCCAGCTGTGCAGCCCCCCCCCTCCAGTTCCAGTCTTTAAATCTCGAGTGGTCTTCCTTGGCTCAAAAAGATATTACAAGTCATGGGAGAAGCTTGTTGGACAGCTGATAAATGGTCCAGATAGCCAAGGATGCACTGCAGAGCCTCTCTTGTGATTCCGAAGGGGGAACAGATGTACATGCCGTCAATCTTTTGGCCCCACCCCCAGCAAGCCAAAGATATCACTGGATTGAGATCAGGCTGAAAGAGGCTCAAGGTCACTCATCCATGACTCAATGAAGACTTGACGCTGGATTGCCCCCAGTAATAAGCCTCATGTCGGGCAAGTGTGTCTTGAGCAAAAATAAAGTAAAATAAAATAAAAAAGCTGACAGAACAGAGACAATACACTCTCAACATGGAACAAGATGTAATACGTCCTCAGTTGTAAAGAAGAGAAAGAATTCCTATCTTATAATTGGGTGATTCCATTTTCTATTATTATGAGAGGAGGATTGCATATATTTATATTTTTATCCAGTGTGTTGTTAGTCTGTGGGACTCCCTGCCACAGGATATGGTGATGGCATCTGGCCTGGATGCCTTCAAAAGGAGATTGACAGATTCCTGGAAGAAAAGTCCATCACAGGTTACAAACCATGATGGAGATGTGCAATCTCCAGGCTTACAACCGGGGTACTTCAAGGGCCAGATGCAGGGGAGTGATATCAGGAGACAGACATCTAGTCTTGTGCGCTCCCAGACGCATTTGGTGGGGCCACTGTGGGATACAGGAAGCTGGACTAGATGGGCTTTCGGCCTGATCCAGCATGGCTCTTCTTATGTTCTTATGTTCTTATGTATGCATGTTGTCCTTCAAGTAGGCCTTTGTGATTATGTTATCATTTTTGCTACAAAATGCAAGGAAATAGAAACATTGCAATTTCGCATGCTTTGTTAATGCCCCCAGCATTAGGGATTTCATAGATTGGTACTAACATGTTTATTCACTTTTATATCTATGGCTGGGGATAGTGCCATAAATTAGTATCTGGATGCAGAGTCAGGGATTGTGAGTTCAGTCCACCCCACACCACAAATTTACTGATTTTGTGTTAACAAAAGGGAAAGGGATGTATACATTCACAAGAGTCAATGCATTTCTGGAAGGGGAAATGGAGATCAATGAAAGGAAGGCAATAGAACCTCTCTGTTGGTTCCAGTAGAGTGAAGGAAAGAGTACATTGTGTGTAGGTATGTTTTTAGTTTAGTTTTGTATGCACAAGCATTTATAATTTTTTTAAATCCCGTACTGTCTGTCCCAGAAAAACAGCCAGCCTGTGTAGCCCCGGACAAGCTGCACAGCGCTAGTTGCCCCCGTAAAGGAGGGCACAGCAAACTACTTGTAAGTACTCTCATGCCTTGAAAACACCAACCTATGCCGGAAAAGTTACCATCAGTCAGAAGTGACTTCACAGTGCACAATTATTATTAAGCTTTCATTGCTCAGTAGTAAACATGCTAAGCTTTTCAGGAGCAGATATACTGACTTTGATCTCAAGGTAAAAAATCATAGGCTCCAGTCGTAAACCCATTTTTAAAAGGCTAACTCCACTGAACTCAGTGGGCCTTACTTTTAATTAGACATTTCTCCTTTGTACAGGAGCAAAGTTTTTTTTTAGAAACATTCTTCTGTCTTCTGTTTGCTGTAGCCCCTACATTAATCTCCAGAGCTTCTCCTGAACAACATGGGTTGGGGGTAGGGGGGTTGAGGGTGCTGTTAAAGTAGAATAACCCTGAACCAGTCAATTATGCCTTCCCCAAAATGCTTTCTACCTGGCATTGCTTAGGAGGGCTACTATTTTGTTGAAGAGGCTTTTGGATGGAGTCTCAAAAGAGTCTCAATTGAGTTAAGTAGATAGGAAACCTTCCTTCTTTAAATGTTTGAAGTGAATGTATTTTAGGATCTAGTAGTAAGGAGTAAATCCCACAGAACTATACGGGCAGACCATTATTTGGTCCAAGAAACCTAATCAAAGTTGCAAAAGACTGCAATTTTGATTTAAGTATCCAGATGGCTCTGTCTCCATCTTTCTGCTTGTCTCTATTTGTTTTTCCTCTTTCAGTACATTCTGCTTTCTGCTCATGAAAATCATTTGCATACTCACATCTTTTCCAGTACTGCACTTCTAACATGTCCTTGGGGAACTTCAACCCCAAAAGCCACCGCCACCGCCACCAGCAGAAGCAAGGAGTGCCTTCCACATTTGTCTGGGGTGTGGGTTTCTCTCCACAAGATGGACTCCAGCAGGACATGTTTCCTACATATTTTTTCACTCACTGAGGGTAAGGCCAAAAAATGTACAGTAGTTGCAAAAGGGAGTGGGTTGAAAGTGTTTTCATGACTGGAGGCACTAAATCTTCCTTCAGAATCCCCAAAAGAGCGAGCCTCGCAAATGATGTTGGAACTACGCCAAAACATTCAATTTTTCACAACACTGTTTACAAGGAGGATTCTTCTGATATGCATTTCAGCTGTTGATGCTCATTGTGAGAGCATCCCAGCTCGGGTCATTGGAAAGCATCTTGGCTATTTGAGATGGTAAGCGTTGTTTCCGTTGCAAACTTCTCGCTTTTCTGATTCTTTAATCCAGAAATAGTCCCTTTTGGCCTATTTTATTTAAATTGCCGGCTGCGACCGTAGAGTGTTTACAGAGGCGTATTTGGCATGATTCCATTTTATCCATCCCCTCCATGCTGGCAGTGGGCTCCTGATCAGACGCTGGAGAACCACACAAATGTACTATCTGCCTTTGGAAATTAAGCATGGTCATCAGAGGTGCCAAAATCTAGTTTTAGATACGTTTCCCGCACATGCAAAAGGAACCAGGCGTGAGTGAAATATCTTTCGCCCCACTGATGGGATAAATTTTCCGCCATCTTTTTTTTTTTTTTTTTACAAATGTCCCATATTTCCCAGGCAGATAGGAGGAGAGCCAGTAGAAGACAAAGATCACAGAGAATGAAGGCAGAACAGAAATTAGATAGTGGGTGAGATCTGTTATATGAATGGCAGAAGGAAGGACCAGAAGAAAGAAGACCGATCCGAGGCCTTCAGCTTTTGCATGAGAAGGAGGTCATTGCTGAATTTCATGAGGAATCTTTCGGTGCCATGCTGAGGGCAGCAAAAGAGCTTGACAGGGAAAGGATCATCCAAAGTGGAAAGGAAATCAAGGAAGCATCAAGTAGCTGGTATCATGCTCAAGGGTTGTGGAGGTAGAGGACAGAAAGGAGATAAAAACCAATGGTTGAAGAGGAAAAAAGAGACAAGAGACCTCAAAATACCAGACCTAGGGAAGTTGCTTTCAGGAGACTAGTTGTACCTAGTTGTCTCATGTATTCCCAGAGGCATCTGGTGGGGCCATTGTGAGATGGAGAAAGCTGGACTAGATGGGCCCTTGGCCTGATCCAGCAACAGTCTTATGTTCTTACAACTATTTTTTGAGAATGGGAAAGACGCTGGCATGTTTGAAAGTAACTCAGAGGAAATGTTTCTTTACCTGAGCTTGGAAAAATTACTCTTGAGGGTCAGAAGCTTCCAGCCATCTAGACCAAAAAGGTCTGGAAAGTAGATGCAATGATCGCTACCAACAGGGACAACTTTAAAAGGGATAATTTCATGGGGGTCAGGATGATCATCAGTTGCTAGTCAGGAGGGCAGTATATCAACAAAAGAGGCAGTATGCATCTGCATATTATGTACTGGGGGGGGGGAGGGATATGAGACATTGGCCAAAATGTTGTTGCTTGGTGTAATAGTCTACACAGGGTTGTACTTGTAATCAAGGTAATCAACCATTAATTTCCAGTGACTCAAATGGTCGTACTACAACTGTGACGTGCTACGCTAAAGCAAGTCGCAGTTAAAGTAGGCCCTTTTGAATCAATGGAAATTAAAGAGGAGTTGACTTCCCAAATATCCATTGATGCAGTTGGCCTACTCTAGTCTAGTTTTCTATCCTAAGCAAAAAGGACTGCTGGTTACCTCCTGTCCGGCTGGGAGTTCAATTCCCCCCATGGTTCCTCTTTGACTGGGGTTTGACTGGGTGATCCATAGGGTCCTTTCCAGCATTACATTTCTAAGATGATGATGATGATGATGATGATGATGATGATGATGATGATGATGTTGTTGATGATGATGATGATGATGATGATGATGATGATGATGATGATGATGATGATGATGATGATGATGATGATAGGATTTTGACCTGTCAATGCTGTTTTCTTGAGTAGCCTATGGCTAGCCATTGGTCTTATCCAGCATAGTTTTGATCTGCTTATATTCTTATACGGAAGGGAAGGGGCCAGTCCCCCCCCCCCATGTCTTATTTTAGCTCTTTGTTTCCATTGCTGTATTTTGGCATGTTGGCTTTGTATATTTGTTTTGCCAGCTTAGTGTTTTCTGCTTCCTATTTGGGATATTGTCTTTCCACATTTTAGGACTTCTGTGTTTGCGATTTTATGGTATTCTTCTTCTTTCTGAACATTAAATGGTGCCCAGGGAGCTGACTATATATCAATCATATATATAAAATAATTAAGTAATGAATAAATAAATGATGAAAAAAAGGGGGGAATCAATGAAATGAGATACCCTTAAAAATAAAACGTTACTGCTGTCAGCAGCTCCATCTCTATAATTATATGACCTCACCAAAAAGGGACTCAGATTGTCAGGACCGAGACTTAGGTAATCGTTACCTGGCTATTTCCACCCTCCTGTTGCATTTTTTGGGCAGTGCCAAACAATTCTTCCTGGCACACTACCTCCTGAAAAGGAACCACCCTTTCATCCCGCTTTGGTGGGCAGATACAGCATGAGTGATTCTGAAAGGGGGCGGAATTACGCTGTCTTTCCCAGCCTTGGGAAAGCAAACTTGTTAGATCACTTACATGTTTGTGTGCAATTTATATTTTATGACGAGAGACTAGACAAGATCTTTATCAGTTCCAGGGCGGTTCAGGAATAATTTAAGGATGGTGCTATAAAGGAACACACTTACACAGGCCCATCAGTGATTTTTTCCCCCAGCTCAACAAATCTGCCCACCCTTCCTGCTTAAATCCTATTTGGTCTTCTCCTTTTTATAGTATAAACCCAGAAATTGCAAATAACTAGTTACAAAAAGCTAGGTGCTTGTAATCAATTCTTTCCCCCAATATCACTAAAGAGTGACTATAACTTAACAAGGGATAATGTTGTCCTTCCTTTCAGTGTAGCAGCCAATTTTAAGTTAACTTCCTAGTTGTGGGTGAGCAGACTCACAAAAACAGTGGAGGAGAGTTGTCACAGGGTTCCATGCTGAGGTGTGCTGGGCTTCATACTTTGCTCAGGCGGAATACAGTGAGGTGGAACAGTGAGGAGAACACTTTCTACATCAGGACAGAAGGCTGTAGCTTTGCATTTAAAAAACAAAGAATTACAAGATACAGATTCCACACATCCTGGACATAACCTGTTTCAACTGTTACCCTCAGGGTGACGTTTTAGGGCATTGCACACTAGGACAATTAGATATAAAGATAGTTTCTTTCCAAGTGCTATCAAACTGTTGAATAATTAATTTGTACTTCTCTTCATCCTTTTTAAATAATAGGTTATATTGTATTGTTGTACTGTGTTTTTATTGTTGACTATATGATTCTTATATTTCCTTTTATATATGGAGAGCATATTTTACCAAAACTAATTCTGGGCGTGTCCAACCACACTTGGCCAATAAAAGTATTCTGATTCAAAGAATTACAAGTAACTAAAAGTAAACATGATAGTTCCTTTTCGGAAATTACAAACAAAAAGTAGTCTCCTACAAGTTGTCACAGTAATGGCAACTACCATATTTTTTGGTTTATAAAACAACCCCCCCTGCTAAAATTGTTAGGTTAAAAATTGAGGGTCATCTTATACATGGGGGTGGGGAGCAGGGGGCGGCCTGGGCCCCTCTTTCTCAGATTCAGCGTGAAGGAAGCAGAGAAAGGGGAGCCCATTTCCCCAGAGGTGTAGCAAGGGTTTGGAGTAACTTGGGACAAAGTTTGTTATTGCGCCCCTCCTGCTGCCCCCCTACCGCATTGCACCCACCCAGACATGGAGGCCCAATCCTGCATGCATGGGGTGTGCATGTGCACATGTGTGTGTGCATTTGTGTGCATGTGCGCGTGCGTGCAGTAGTGCATGTGCACGTTACACCTCTCACACGGTGGCCCAAAGCAAGGTGAGGAGGAGGAGGAGGAGGAGGAGGAGGAGGGCGTCACGGTCACCATGCTTCCTGCATGCCTGCTTGCCTTCCTGCTTCGCGGCAGAGAAGGTCCCATCGCCAAGTCTTAGCGGGGGGGGAGGATGACTGCTGGAGGGAGGGCACATGGCTTCCTCCTCCTGCTCCCCCTCCAGGCACCTCAAGATTGCTGCACCCGGAGGCAAATGCACCTTTCCACCCTCCCTAGCTATGCCCTTGCATCTCCCTGTCTTCTTGTCCCGGACTTGGTGAGCGGCAGCGGTTTTAAACTGAGAAAGAAGAGCCCGCGCCACTGCCCGCTGGATGCAGGGCAAGAAGATGGAGAGGAACCATCCCAGACAGGCTCCTCATTCTCCTTTTTCCTATAATTTATAAAGTGAGGGTTGTCTTATACTTGGGAGCACCTTATCAATGGATAAATACAGTGAAAGTACAAGAATAGAACATAAGAACATAAGAACATAAGAAGAGCCATGCTGGATCAGGCCAAAGGCCCATCTAGTCCAGCTTCCTGTATCTCACAGCGGCCCCACCAGGTGCGTTTGGGAGTGCATGAGACTAGATATCTGTCTCCTGATACCACTCCCCTGCATCTGGCCCTTGAAGTAACCCGGTTTAAAGCCTGGAGACTCCACATCTCCATCATGGTTTGTAACCTGTGATGGACTTTTCCTCCAGGAATCTGTCCAATCCCCTTTTGAAGGCATCCAGGCCAGATGCCATCACCACATCCTGTGGCAGGGAGTTCCATAGACTTACAACGCGCTGGGTGAAAAAATATTTTCTTTTGTCTGTTCTTACTCTCCCAGCCCTCAATTTGAGTGTATGCCCCCTAGTTCTGGTATTTTGGGAGAGAGAGAAGAGCTTCCCTCTATCCACTTTACTCATACCCTGCATTATTTTGTACGTCTCAATCATATCCCCCCTCAAGCGCCTTTTTTCCAGACTAAAGAGGCCCAAATGTTTTAGCCTTTCTTCATAAGGGAGGTGCTCCAGCCCGGTAATCATTTTAGTCGCTCTCTTCTGCACCTTTTCCAGTTCCACTATGTCTTTCTTGAGATGCGGTGACCAGAATTGTACACAATACTCCAGGTGGGGCCTTACTATTGTTTTGTATAATGGCATTATAATGTTGGCTGTTTTATTTTCAATCCCCTTTTTGATAATCCCTAGCATGGAATTGGCCTTCTTCACGGCTGCCACACATTGGGGAGACACCTTCATGGAGCTGTCCACCAACACACCAAGATCTCTTTCCTGATCCGTCACGGATAACTCAGAGCCCATGAGTTGATAAACGAAGTTTGGGTTTTTTGCCCCAATATGCATTACTTTACATTTGGTTACATTAAAACGCATTTGCCATTTCTCAGCCCACTCCCCAAGTTTGGAGAGATCCTTCTGGAGCTCTTCACAATCTTCTCTGGTATTTACCACACGAAAAAGTTTTGTGTCATCTGCAAACTTGGCCACCTCACTGTTTATCCCTGTCTCCAGGTCATTTATGAACAGATTGAAAAGCACCGGTCCCAGGACAGAGCCCTGGGGCACACCGCTTTTCACTTCTCTCCATTGCGAAAATTTCCCATTGACACCTACTCTTTGTTTCCGGGATTTCAACCAGTTCTCAGTCCATAAGAGGACCTGCCCTCTTATCCCCTGACTGTGCAATTTTCTCAGCAGCCTTTGGTGAGGGACTGTGTCAAAAGCTTTTTGAAAATCCAGATAGACTATATCAACCGGTTCACCCAAATCCACGTGCCTGTTGACCTTTTCAAAAAATTCTAAGAGGTTTGTCAGACAAGATTTACCCTTACAGAAGCCATGCTGATTTTCTCTCAGCAAGGTTTGTTCTTTTATGTGTTTTAAGATTTTCTCTTGGATGAGGCTTTCCACCATCTTCCCTGGGACAGATGTAAGGCTAACCGGCCTGTAGTTTCCCGGGTCACCCCTCCTTCCTTTTTTAAAAATTGGTGTGACATCTGCTATCCTCCAGTCCCCCGGCACTGTGGCCGTTTTAAGAGACAAGTTGCATATAACCGTTAAGAGATCTGCAATTTCATTTCTCAGTTCCCTAATAACCCTTGGGTGGATGCCATCTGGGCCCGGTGACTTGTTAATCCTCAATTTATCAATTAGTCCTAAAACCTCCTCTCTTTTAACCTGTATTTGATTTAATTCTTTAGTCAAGAGGGGCGGCTGAGGCAGCGGAATCCGCTCAAGGTCCTCTGTCGTGAAGACAGACGCAAAGAACTCATTCAATTTCTCTGCAATGTCCAAGTCTTCCTTAACCTCCCCTTTTCCTCCCTCACCATCCAGAGGGCCAACTGGTTCTCTGGCAGGTTTTCTACTTCTAACATATTTAAAGAAGCTTTTATTATTACCCTTTATATTGCTAGCCATTCGTTCCTCAAAGTCTTTCTTTGCCTCCCTTATCATCTTCTTACATTTCTTTTGCCAGAGTTTGTGTTCCTTTTTATTATCCTCATTTGGGGAGGATTTCCATTTACAGAAGGACCTCGCCTTGTGCTTTAGAGCCTCTCTAACTCCACTCGTTAACCATGCCGGTGCCCTCTTGAACTTAAATGAGCTCTTCTTTCTTTGTGGTATGCACTTGTGCTGGGCCTCTATTATTGTTGTTTTAAACAGGCTCCATGCACGCTGAAGAGATTGGATTCTTCTAACCTTCCCCTTCAGTTTCTCTCTAACTAGTTTCCTCATCTGAGGGAAGTTTGCCCTTCGAAAATCAAGGGTTTTTATGTCTGATTTGGTTGACACTCTTCCTCCGACATGCATGGCAAAGGTAATTGCAGCATGGTCACTGTTCCTCAGAGGCTCAGTGACATTCACACCCCTGACCAGGTCCTGAGTATCACACAATATTAGATCCAGAGTTGCCTGTTCTCGGGTGGGCTCCGTGACAAGTTGCTCTAAGGCACAGTCATTCAGCAAGTCGAGAAACCCAATTTCTCTTTCTGGCCCAGAGCTCGCATTGGCCCAGTCAATGTGGGGATAATTGAAGTCCCCCATGATTACTATCCTATCCCTCTTAGCCACATCCATGATTTCTCTCCTCATTTCAAGGTCCCCCTCAAGGTTTTGATCTGGTGGACGATAGAATACTCCAACGATCACATCACTCCTTGGACCTGGTAGTTTAACCCACAGTGATTCTATGGTGGAGTCAGACCCTCTGTCCATCTCCATTCTGCTGGATTTTACCCCTTCTTTGACATAGATGGCCACTCCTCCTCCAACCCGCCCCTCTCTATCCCTTCTATAGAGTTTATAGCCTGGGATTGCTGTATCCCACTGGTTCTCCACATTCCACCAGGTTTCTGTTATGGCTATTATATCTATGTTATCCCTAGCTGCTAAATGTTCAAGTTCTCCCATCTTTGCTCGGAGGCTTCGAGCATTGGCGTAGAAGCACCTGTACAGTGGGTCCCGCAACAACAGCTGCTGCCTTGTTCTTTCTCCCGCACAGCTTTTATTATCAGTAGACAAACTGTCATATTCCGTTATTCTCCCAGTGCTAATACCTGCTACGCCATCTCTATGTGATTCTCTACCTTCTTCAACCTCATTCCCCGAGGATGATGTGTTCCGAACCGGATGCCACTCAGCTCCTGTCGGCTTTCCCCCAGTTATTAGTTTAAAAGCTGCTCTGCTGCCCTTTTGAGGTTGAGTGCCAGCAATCTGGTCCCATCCTGATTCAAGTGCAACCCATCCCTCCTGAACAGGTTTGGCTTGTCCCAAAATGTTCTCCAGTTCCTGACAAATCTAAAGCCCTCCTCTCGACACCATCGCCTCATCCACGCACGGAGGGCTTTGCAAAATTTCCTCTTTGGGCCACAAGTCCCAGAATGCCACAGCCAGCTTCATCAGGAGTTCAGCTGGCGTGGGGAGGGTTCTAGGAATCATCAGGGATAAGAATGTGCCACTGGAGACCAAGATCATCCACACTCTTGCATTTCCGATCACCGAGTATGGTTGTGTGAAAGCTGGCCCATTAAGAAAGCTGACTGGTGAAAAAATGATTTGGTGGAAATGTGGTGCTAGGGAAGAGCTTGTGGATGCTTGGACTAGCACAAAACAAACAATTAATGCATTGGTATATGCAAATGTATGCAAACCCTCTATTTTTTCATGATAATGCACACTCTTTTTTCTGCTATATGTAAGTGGGCCACCATAACTGAGGCACTGCTTCCCCAAAACTCTTGGAGTTTAATTTGCAATCTTGCATGATGTCTGTGGTTTGGTTTGTGTGAATGGCAAGGGCCTTTCTGGAAAGGGGTGATTGTCTATCTGTCCAGCACTAACCAATTTTTCGTTACCCCCTCTGCCTCTCTGCTCTGTGCTTCTCCCCCCCATCCCCGTTTCACCTCTTGCAGTGAGTTGTGCTGTTTGTTTGCTGTTGATCTTTCACAACTAATGAAAATGCTTTTTTCTTTCCCCTACAAATATCTCATAGTGAGTTATTGAGACTTTAAGCGCCAGTTAGAGCCTTTTCACACGACCCCTAAGATCCGCTGGCCACTTAAATTCGGACCAGAGATCTTAGGGGTTTGTCACTGTTCCTGTGTTCCCACCCCCTCCGCACTCCTGGCTGCTGGCTGCGTGAGGGGAGGGAGGAAAAAAGGAAGAAAAGAATGCCGTTCACCTCCGTCCTGCCGTCCCGGCACTGCATTCAGATCTCTTAAAGGGGTGGGGGGGCAAAAAAAGAACAAACAGAAGCAAGGAGAGCCTGGCAGTCACTACGTTATATCCGCATCAGGAATTTTCACCTCCGGAGAGCAGGTACCTGAAAAGTGCGCTGGGATGCACTTAGGTGGGCGTGGTCGCACTTAATTATCTGTAAACTCCGGAGGTGGTGGGGAAACAAGTTTAACCTCCGGAGCTGGGAGCCATTTGCGGCGGAGTTTAGGGGTCGTGTACAAATACCCTTAGTGAGAAATGGAGAGAATATCTGAGGACCCTGGAGATATTCCCCTCTGTGGAGCTCTGTGCTTTTACTCCATAACAAAAAAGGAATCTTACCAGAAACTCAAACCTCTGTACCAAACGTCCCCCAGGTGGGGGGACTTGTGGACCCAGGGTGGGGATGTTGGTCTGTTGTACTGAACAATCACAACTTGGACAATTGCAATTGTTTGCAAATAAAATTAAAGGTAAATGACACAACCATGCATAGAGGGAATCAGAGCCTCAATATTCCCAGTGAACAGACGCTTGCTAACGAAAGCATTACTCATTATCTGAATCATAGAGGCTTCAGAAATAAAACTGTTGCCAGATGGTATCATAGATGTCCTGCAGCTCAGCTGGGCTCAGTTTCTACACTAAAAGCAGTATAAGCAATGGGGGAAAGGAGTGCATTAAAATATATTTTCTTCTCACATTCTCAAGAATTTGTAGGCGCCCCTCCTGCTTCCTCCCCAAATCATCATGGGTATAATAAATGGAAACCCATACGGTGTGTCACTGTGATTCTAATTTCTTTAACAACTTTGTTTTGCCAGAATGTCGGCCTTCCATAGGAACGCAAGGCAAGCTTCTATTTCCCCCTCCCCTTTTGCTTTATTATTAAGTATTCGCTCTGACAACAGCACTGCATTATATTGCACTCCAAGGAATGGGGGGGGGGAGGGCTTCGCAAGAGAAGTTGCAAATCAGCAAAATTCCAGAAAAGGGAGGAAGGGGAGGGGCGGTGGTGGACGAGGAGAAAGAACAGGAAGAGGCCGGAATCATTTTAATGACTTTTTCATATTGGGCCTTTGCCGAGTCTTCATAGCAAACAGTTTATGGAAATGTAATCAACAAGATTTTTTTTTTTAAAAAACAATACTTTATGCTTCCTTCGTAATGTGTGTGTTTCCTCTGTTTTGGGGACTCCTGAGCTGGGGTAAAAAAACCAACAACCACTATTTAGCTTCCTTGGTGTGCTTCCTCATAATTCCTGCTTTCCAGATTGCAGAACTCGGGGAATCTGATATGTTGACAAATAGAGCAGCAGCTGAAGTTGGAAGTTACTAGGCATCAACAGGGACTTGCAAAGCGAAAGCAAAGTGTGTTGCTTATACGCGGGCCCAAAGCACTTACAACCCTCTCTGGGCGGTTGACAATTTAATTATGCAGCCTACACATTGCTATAAGCTGCCTAGATGCCCTGAGCACATCTGATCTCTCCTGATTTCGGAAACTAAGCAGGGTCAGCCCTGGTTAGTACTTTGATGGGAGACCACCAGGGAATACCAGGTACTGTAGGCACCTGGAGTAGGAACTGGCAAGGCACTCCAGTATTCCTGCCAAGAAAACTCCATGGACATGGGGTCACAAAGAGTCGGTCACGACTGTAACGACGCAACACACACACACACACACACACACACACACACACACACACTGCTATATATTGCCCCTCACCCCCACCCCAGCAAGCTGAGTACCAGGGTGATGTGAAATCAAGGTGAACTATGATTTGGAGACCTCGGCACTAACACTTTCCTCAGACTAATGAAGCTGCTTGGATGAGCCGCGAAACATTTCAATCTCACGAGAAAAGAAATCCAGGTGCCATGATTCAACTTCCAGATAACCTCACCTAGATGACTGGGAATCTTCACAAACTTCCCATACTGTGGTCATCCCACTGAACTGTTTGGAGTCCCAAGTGTGTCACGCTGCTGCAGCGGCCATGTGTACTTTATGAAGCTACTTGGATGGGCAGCAAAATGTTTCGACCTCACAAGACAAGAAGTCCAGCTGCCATGACTCAACTCCTGGATAACCTCACCTGCATGTTTGAGAATCTCCACAGACAATTCTGGGCAGTTTACAACAACTGATGAAATATACAATATAAAAGGCATGCTAATTAAAATATTAATAAAATAAGAACAAGTAGTACCAAGGACAATTACCTGAAGGATGGCAGGATAGGGAGAATAAAATTGTAAAATAAAAGAATAAGCCACCACCACAATCATCATCATCACCATCCTCAGAAGAGAGTACTGTACAGGTAATCAAAATGTTGACACTCCACAATGAATAGTGAAAAACTAAAAACTGCATAATGAACAGTTGCAGGCTGCAGCAGATCCTGGAGCCCACAGCCCAGATGTATTCTATTGATATGTAAAATTAAAACCAGTTTCCAAATCTGTATAGGGTACATATGAATTTGCATATGCAAATTGGTTGCATATACTCTCATATACACTTGGGAAAGGTGTATTTTTGGGGAAATGAGCAATGACTACGTTAGTGTTTAAATGTAAGGAGTAATACTTATGTGACTTAGATTGACAAGTTACACCTAGTACATCGAAAGTTACTTTTAGGCTAGTGATAGATTTTGATGGAATTTGTCAAATAGTCCTAAGAGCCAAAGAAAATATCTTTGTTTCTCTTTGGGCGCTTTTACACGACCCCTAAGATCCGCTGGCCCCTTAAATTCGGACCAGAGATCTTAGGGGTTTGTCGCTCTTCGTGCGTCTCTACCCCGCCGTACTTCCTGGCTGCTGGCTGCGTGAGGGGAGGGAGGAAAAAAGGGACAAAAGAATAAAGCCTTACCTCCCCGGTGCCGGTGGAAGCTGCCGGGGGACCCCCGGTCACTTCCTGATTCCTTTTAAAGGGGCGGGAGGCAAAAAACAAAAACAAAAAGAAGCGAGGAGAGCCCAGCACATCCGCATCAAATATTTTTCACCTCCCAAGAGCAGGTACAAGAAAAGTGCGCTGGGTCGCGCTTAGGTGGGCGGGGTCGCACTTAATTGTTTGCAAACTCTGGAGCTGGTGGGGAAACATTTTTAAGCTCCGGAGCTTGCAGCCATTTGCGGCGGAGTTTAGGGGTCGCGTATAAACGCCCTTTGTATTTACAAGGTGTAATACAAAATTTTGCCAGTAGAAGGAATGAGAAGGCATGGTCTGGTCTCCATTTCTCTTGGCCTAGGAAAAAATATGGGTAGTGCAATGCAGTAATAAGCATGCAACACAGTACACTTTTGTGCAATTAGAGCAAAGATAATAATGCAGCTGAGTAGTAATGAATAACACAAGTTGTTCTTTAAATGTAATTTTCCACGTTTTGACAGTTGCTATACAACACTGGGAAGAGCATAAAATCCTGACAAGTTTTGTGACACACATTGCCCCATTTTCACCCAATTAACGTTGTTCCTAGTTTTTTTTTTAATATTTATGACAGAAAACATCATTGTAAGAATCAGAGCAAAGGGGGGAGGGGAAGAGCAAATTGAAGATTCTCTGTGGGTAGTGACAGAAGACTTATTTAGGCCAAAATTGACGTGTTACTCTCGGATAGAGTCGACTCATTGGATCCAATCCTGAATGATAAAGCATAGCTTATATAAATCTCAAAGCAAGCTGAATAACTCAGAGGTTTAGGTACCTGTCTGTGGAGCCAGAAATGAGAGTTCAATTCCTTCACTGTGCCTTCCAAGGGAAGAGCCAGCCTGTGTAACCCTGGTCAAGCTGCATAGTCCTCCAATGCCATCAGAAGAAAGGAATGAAAAGCCACTTCTGAGTACTCTCTACCTAGATAACCCTGAAAATGGTTGTTTTTATGGTTCTGCTCCAGCTAAGCAATTAGATTATTCCTTTCAGGCATGTCCAAACTTCAGCCTTCCTGATGTTTTGGACCACAACTCCCAGAATTCTAAGCTTAGATTGCCAATGGCAAAGGACTGTGGGAGTTGCGGTCCAAAACATTTGGAGGGGGTGAAGTTAGACATGCCTGCTAGCTGTTTGGTCTCTGCCCTGTAGACCTTTGTTTTGCACAACAACATTGCTCTCCTAACTGATGGTGTGTGTGTGTGTGTGTGTGTGTGTGTGTGTGTGTGTGTGTGTGTGTGTGTGTGGTTATGTGCTTGTATTAGAAATCTGGCACTTAAATACAGGTCTCTTCTTATCACAGGCATTGGTGCATGTGCTACCTGAAGGACAGGTTTGCTGTTTGACTAATCAGACTGTAAATCTGAATTAGAACGGTGCTCTTTTTTACTTTTGTCTTCAAGAAAAACACGTGTGCGTGATACTAATTATGAGACTGAAC
The DNA here is from genome assembly GCA_023846285.1 of Phrynocephalus versicolor. Lineage (NCBI taxonomy): Eukaryota > Metazoa > Chordata > Lepidosauria > Squamata > Agamidae > Phrynocephalus > Phrynocephalus versicolor. Next base: position 71,774,179 of record JAHTLZ010003542.1, read on the forward strand.
CAAAGGCTAATGATACTCCCATTATGTGCTGATTAATCTGTTGAAAGCAGATGACTAGGATAGGTATTTAAAGTGTGGTTCGTTCAAAGAAGCACAAAAATAAAAATAAAAGGGTTGTCAACGTGTGGTGTCCCATTTCTTCCAGAAGGAAAGTTTTGTGGGCAACTTTTTTTTTGTATAGTTACCATTTGTAGGAAAAAGATTTCATTCTTCTCTTTGTTCCCTACAAAATCTCTAAAAAATATAAAATGGCGACTTGATTTACTGCAAGACAGGTTATTCCATATTTTTGCCAGGAGTAAATTGGATGGACGTTTGAAATTGCAGTTGTGTTCAAGTCATCAGGAAATGTCTTCAGTGTGTCTACGGAATTACTAATCTGTCTGATATTATGATTTGTAGAAGGGGCATTATTTATGGCCTTCTCAATGCTTTCTTTACAAGGGAAAGTTTGTCATGCTTCTTCCTGACATTTAAGTGTTGGGATAACAGATGGCATAGCTGCTGAATTATTTTCCCTACTGTAAGGCAAACGGGCAGGAATTTCATATTGTAGAATACTAGAATTCCCCTCAAAGTGAGGGTAGCAGCTCATTGGGTTTATCTGTATGTCAGATTTAAAGCTACCGTACTTTCATAGTTCAGGGTGGGGTTGGGAGAAGTCTGATAATTGTAATGTGCTTCAGAGTTGGAAGATAAATAGTTTGGGACATTATTCAACCTATCGACCACTCGTTCCAAATTCCTTCAAGAAAGCCACGAGAGTTGAGGCAGAAACTCAATCTACCATAAAGGCAAAGAGCCGGTTCGATGGCTCAGTGTGTTGGGTACCCTGCTGTAGAGCTGAAGATTGAGACGTGGTCTCCCTACTGGGCCTCTTGGGACAAGAGGCAGCTTCTGTATCCTTGGAGCCTTTTCACACGACCCCTAAGATCCGCTGGACACTTAAATTTGGACCAGAGAGCTTAGGGGTTTGTCGCTGTTCCTGTGTTCCCACCCCATCTGCACTCCTGGCTGCTATCTGCGTGAGGGGAGGGAGAAAAAAAGGAAGAAAAGAATGCCGCTCACCTCCGTTTTGCCGTCTTGCTTTGCTCCCGGCACTGCATTCAGATCTCTTAAAGGGGCGGGGGGCAAAAAAAGAACAAACAGAAGCGAGGAGAGCCCGGCATTCACTATGTTACATCCGCATCAGGAATTTTCACCCCCGGAGAGCAGGTACTTGAAAAGTGCGCTGGGATGCACTTAGGTGGGCATGGTCGCACTTAATTTTTTGTAAACTCCGGAGCTGGTGGGGAAACAATTTTAAGCTCCAGATCTGGGAGCCATTTGCCGCGGGGTTTAGGGGTTGTGTGAAAAGGCTTAAGATGCACAGCTCTGGAGTGCTTCTTCCAGAAGAAAAGAATCGTAAACCACTGCTCTGTACCTAGAAAATACCTGGAAAAGGTTGTCATAAGTCAGTGCAGGCTTGTCAGCCCATTGAAAAACAAATAGGGAAACATACGTCCCTCTAGGCGAGTGGTTCTCAACCTGTTGGTTGGGACCCCTTTGGGGATCGAACAACTCTTTCACAGGGGTTGCCTAAGACCATTGGAAAACACACATTTCTGATGGTCTTAGGAACCATGCCCCAGCCCCAACTGCAGCAGCAACAGGATTGGTCCCCCAAGGTGCGCCCAGAGGAGGAGCCCACTGCTGCTACATCCCATGGAGGGAGGGTGTGCTCTGGGCCAGAGGCAACCTCCTGGGAGGAATCAGGGCAGGCAGCTGGGGCATTGTTCCTCTGGGCCAGCCAGGGTCCCTGTGTCACACCGTACCTCCCCACTGCCCTCCTTTAGGGATCTGGCACCTTTCCTCCTCCTCCTCCTCAGAATTGCTCACTGCCATGCAATCCCCAAGTCCTTGCTTGGTGCTGCCTTTCTGGTTTGGTGCTGCCCGTTGTGTCAGGTGCCTGCATGCAGGTTTGCACCGCCCAGGTCACTTTCACTCCTTCCTTGCAGGTGCCACCCCCTGGGCCGGTCACTTTCACTTTGGGAGGCACCTGCGCATGTGCAGGAAGGAAAAAGCCCAGCGAGAAGGAATGCATGTCCAGCGAATTGGTCCAGACATGCACACGCGATCCCCACATTACACGAACCTTGCTTTGGGTGCCAAGCCACGCCTGTCCCGCTGTGAGTAAGGAGGAACCTCCATGGGGAGGGAAGCACTGGGCTTCAGGAAGGGATTATTTGGGAGGACCCCCCTCTCGCCCAGCAGGCTCAAATGCATCTTTGTGGCTGTTTTATCCCTTGCCTCCTTAGTTCCCGGTCTTTCCCCTGCTGGCCTCCAGGCAGCCTTGTTGGAACAGGGGGCTACTTGGGAGTAAACAAGGGTGTGGCACTCTCAAACGTCAGTTAAACTACAGTCATGATGTAACAGCAAAAATAATTTTATGGTTGGGGGTCACTACTACATGAGGAACTGTATTAAAGGGTCACAGCATTAGGAAGGTTGAGAACCACTGCTCTAGGTGATCTTGGACTGCATCACCCATTTGCTGCAGGCTGTAGGCCAGTGGTGGCGAACCTTCGGCACTCCAGATGTTTTGGACCACAACTCCCAGAATCCTAAGCCTAAAGTGCCAATGGCAAAGGACTGAGGGAGTTGTGGTTCAAAACATCTGGAGTGCCAAAGGTTCACCACCACTGTGTGTAGGCAAGGCAGGTCCAAACTTTGGTCCTCCTGATGTTTTGGACAACAACTCCCAGAACATAAGAACATAAGAAGAGCCATGCTGGATCAGGCCAAAGGCCCATCTAGTCCAGCTTCCTGTATCTCACAGTGGCCCCACCAGATGCGTTTGGGAGTGCATGAGACGAGATATCTGTCTCCTGATAGCACTCTCCTGCATCTGGCCCTTGAAGTACCCTGGTTTTAAGCCTGGGGAATTACACATCTCCATCATGGTTTGTAACCCGTGATGGACTTTTTCTCCAGGAATCTTCCAATCCCTTTTTGAAGGCATCCAGGCCAGATGCCATCACCACATTCTGTGGCAGGGAGTTCCATAGACTAACAACGTGCTGGGTGAAAAAATATTTTCTTTTGTCTGTTCTTACTCTCCCAGCCCTCAATTTGAGTGGATGTCCCCTAGTTCTGGTATTTTGTGAGAGGGAGAAGAGCTTCCCTCTATCCACTTTAGTCATGCCCTGCATTATTTTGTACGTCCCAATCATATCCCCCTCCTCAGAATTCTAAGATTAGATTGCCAATGGCAAAGGACTGTGGAAGTTGTAGTCCAAAATATCTGGCGGGCCAAAGTTTGGACATCCCTGGTGTAGGCCAACAGCTTTGGGAAGGCCGTGTTTATCCTGCCCCTGGCTTACCTTACAGAAATGCCTGACCTGACAAAGTAGTCCTTTTTGCATGTTTTTTCTGTATACAGTATATGGATTGAATGTGTGTGTGGAAGCTCCTTTTTATAGTGCCAATGAATCCACAGAGTCTGGGCCTGCTCATGTGATGGCCTTACATGCATTAATAATAAACATGGAAGGAATAACTAAGCTGAACTATGGTGTACTATGGAATCAGTATGAATTAAACCTGTACAAGGTGGGTTTCTAATAGAAGTATTGAATTCTTATTTATCCATCTTGGAGTTTGTTTTGGTGGGAAGAGACAAGAATGTGTTGGTGGAGGAAGTGGTTATTTCAGACAAAGGAGGAAGAGAAGCAAAGGCAGGGAAGCAAGGAAAAATATCAGTGGAGGAACAAAAAAACCCAATGTGTATTAATGATTTACTTAGTTGAACATCCAGTCACCTGGAACTGAGAGTTGTGGAGGAACCGTATCAAAGTCCCCAGTTCCCTGCCACCAGGAGTTCTATTTTTAGAAATGATTTGGAAAATATTAGAACATCCTGTCTTAAAATATTTTATTCATCATGTTAAAATAAAACATTACATAATAGTTTTTTTCTGTATAATCCCAAAAGGCTTCAGGAAAAAACAAAAACAAAAAAGTTTCCCCCCAATTTTTTCCGTTTTTTTTCTGGGCCTTCACATCTCTAGTGGCGGTCAGGCCCTTGTCAGAAATAAACATTGCTGGCTATATTATAACAATCTTGGAACACTGTCACTGGTTTTCAGTCTGGTTTCGGTCACAATTCATGATATTGGTTTGCAACCATGAAACCCTTAATGATTTGGACTATGATATGTGAAGGATGACCACCCTACAAATGAATCTGCATATAATTTACAATCAGTATTGAGGCCCTGTTATACTGTATACTCTATCACCTCAAATGCTACTTTGTAGTGTTACTTGCTTTTTTTTGGTAAACGATGGCACATACTATCTGTAAAGAATGTAACATAGATAGTCTTAGCCTGTGACACATTCTTGCTATTAATGATATTTTCTAGTTCATTCATCACTTCCCTTGCAAGTCTTGGTAATCCCTGTTTCTGTCTCTAGAGCATGAAGTGTAATGAAAAAGACAAGGCTGCTTTTGACCATGTCTAGATGACATATCCTGGAGCCACCAGGAAGAACCTTAAGATCGAGAGCTACTTAGTTTGCGGCTTTCCTTTCCATGTGATTTCAGTTTAAAGGTTAAACTTTGGAGAATGGACCCCAAAAAACGAGTCTCGTGGCCAAAAAGAGATACTTGTGTACCTTACTTGTACAGGTTTCGTTGCTGTTCTTATTCTTATGCCTCTTTGTTTTATGTAACGTTTTAATGTGTTTATTGTATATTTCCCCAGGCAGCAGGTAGGTGGAGGGTGTAATTCATGAATTTAATGAACAAATAAACAATAGCACTCTATGCTGAGCATTGTCGCCATTGACTATCAGAAAGGTGAGTCAGGAGTTAACTGAGGACTCTGGTGGTGTCCAAGAGCTATGCCGAGTTTCTGCCTACTAGTCCCATCCCTCCTACAATGGTTTAATGGTTTAGGTCTCCACCCAATGCCCAGAGAACCTGGATTTTGGCCCAGTGTCCTCTACCACAACCTATAATCTGGATGATGCCACACTACATTCCACTGTTATATAGATAAGCCTACTTCAGCTGGTTTCTTTATGCTTCATACATTCTGTTCGGGCACTTTTACACAACCTCAACTTAAATTCGGACCAGAGATCGTAGGGTTTTGCTCCTCTTCCTGTGTTCCCACCCCTCCGTACTCCATTGTTCCTGTCTGCGTGAGGGGAGGGAGAAAAAAAGGGAGGAAAAAATGAAGGCTCACCTCTGTCTGCTGGTCGAAGCAGCCCCGAGCAGCCCTGTAGTGATTCCTGTCTCTTAAAGGGGCGGCGGGGACAAAAAAACAAACAGAAGGCGAGGGAGCCCGGCATTCACAGCTTTACAATCCACATCGGAAGATTTCTTACCTCCTGGAGGCCATGTAATTGAAAAGTGCGCTGGGACGTGCTTAGGTGGGCATGGTCGTACTTAATTTTTTTAAAGTCCGAGCTGATGGGAAAACATTTTTAAGCTCTGGATCTGGGAGCCCTTTGCCTCGGATTTTAGGGGTTGTGTAAAAGTGCCCTTTGTTTCTTTGGGAATATCTGAATAGTAGAGAGGCTGATTAGATCCATCCTCCTTGAGACTGGAGATGTAGTAGCAGGCTGCTGCAGCAAGCTTTGAAAGATGCTAGTACAGAGCTTGAGAAGTAGCTTCTTAAAAATATTATTTTTTTGTTACAGTTATAGTACAGCTCTAGTGTAGTTAATACCTAGGCCGTTTCCTACCATTTTCTATGCATGGTCTGCAATTCTGTGGCTTGTCGAAGGATACAGAGGCTGTCTTTTATTTTCACTGGAAAGTCAGAATAGCTATACAGTGGACCCTTGTATAACAAACAGCTTGTATAACATAAAATCTGTACAACATAAAAAATTACAGAGAGGGGAAATTTGCTTAACATAATTGCCTATGGGGAAAATCCATACAACATAGAAATGGGATTACTCCATTTTCAATGCATTCCTATGGGAATTTGTATAAAGGAAATTTTGCTTAACAAAATTTCATTTGGAACGAATTAATTCCTTTATACAAGGTAACACTGTAAATCTTTTTTGGAGGGTGATCTGATGAAACCTAGAGAGTGTGACAACCCCTAAAGAAAGAGGTAAAACTGTCAGATTTCAGACAGCTACTTTTAGGGATAGAATACAAGGCACCTTTAAATTTCCCCCCCTTTTTTTTTTTAAAAAAGGAGGGTGTTCCAAACACACACTGAAGTGTAAATTCTCCTTGTTTCACTCTGGAACTGAAACTGGTCATTCTTCAGAATTTGGAATGTACTTGAATCTGGTGCACAGCCCTAGTAATTACCCTGATTTTTTTTTTTTAAATTTAACATTCCTGTTTTCTCAAAACTCGCTAAATAGATATTTTTAATTTTTAATTTTTAAAAATAAAACTACAATACAAAACATAAAACAACATTTATACAAAAAGAGAGGGGGAAAACATTAATCAAAACACTGCCAAACAAAACAGGACCAAAGTACAATCCACCCCCCAACTCGGGACTTTACAATATTTATTTTCGTTGACCTTGAAAACACCAGAAGGTTTTATTTTTCAACCTGAGATACGGCAGAACTGGTGCTGCATGGTGCATTCCTGTAAATGTGTGTACCTGTAAAAACAAAAAGCATTTAAAAGTTATGTTGCAGAATGGCAACCCCGTTTCCTTATCAAATTACTAAAGCAATGTAACGTAGTTTTACGTTAATAATTGTGAAAAAGAAGAGAGGAGACATAAGTAGTTATTTGGCATTCCAAACCTTGCACTTGCGTAACAGCTCAGATGTGTTTCGGCTACGCAAAAGGTGTTCATATTACGGTACCACAGAGCTCTGACCTTTTGGTGTGGCAGGTTGCTACGAGTGTGTCACTCAAATGATCTATATTCAAAACACACCCAGCTGAGCCAAGTTCTTGCTTTGGACTACAACTCCCCGAATCCCCAGACTGAATAGGCTATCTTGGTGGTGGAAGATTCTGGAACCTGTACTCGAGGGAGTATATGAAACTAAAAGTGCCTTTGGCCTCATCCAGCATGACTGTTCATAGTGTCTTATCAGGCATCCTTTTGGACTTCAGTTTCTAGAAATCTCCAGCTAACCATGCTAAGGATTCCTGGAGTTGTAGTCCAAGAAAAGTCACATTTCCAAAGCTCTGGGTCTCAAATTACTACTCTGTGCATAAGGAGCATAACTGGTAACTGACTGCGAGCAAACAGAACTATTTTCAAGGATTTCATGCAAGATTTATCTCCTTTTCTTATAAAAACACCAAAAAAAAAGAGCGTCATTTTTCTGTCGGACACCTGTGAGCGGCATTTGCTCGCAGACATGTCTGTCCTTTCGGCTCAGTAGCAGAAAGCTCCAGAAAATACAAATCTCCTCATGAAGATGTCTGTGAACTGGAATTGCCTGAAAGCTTGGTGCAACTAAATTATTAACTGGGAATCAACGCCTCTGCATTTGCAATATAACTCTTGTTCTGCTTCAGGGCAGCTTTGGCTGGAAGTTCAGTAATTGTTAACCAGGATAAGAAGAAAAGTGGGAGACAGAAGGGAAGTTTAGACTTGAGAAGTGTTATTGTGAACCTTTCTTGCTCTGGTGTCTTGACTTCATTATAAATAAGTATCTGGGAAGGTGGTTCCATTATTGTCATGGCTGCATTCACCTCATTAGTGTGTATCCTTGCTGAGGGAGAAATGTTTTTCTATGTGCATAATTAGGAAACTGAGACTACAGTGTACCCCAGTGAAAGTCAAAAGCTATTTGCCTGAAATATTCACTGTTTAGACACTTGGTTATGGAAAATATCTCCAGTCTAAAATGGAGAGGATGACACAGCTGGTGAATGGGGTGTTGCTACACTAACAGTTTTGTTTAGGATGTGCTCTACCTTGTTCATTTGGTGTTCTTCTTACGATTCTTCCACCTTTTCTTAAGCTGAAGATGGTCTGGACTTTTTCTAAAGATCAAGCATAGTATGGTGTCTCTTCAGATGTCCTTAGTGTGCTATCCGGAAGTTGAGTCAGGGCAACTGGACTTCTTTTCTTGCGAGATCAAACTGTTTCACTACCCATCCAAGTAGCTTCCTCAGTCTTGAATGAGTAGTGAAATGTTTCGATCTCACAAGAAAAGAAGTCCAGTTGCCCTGACTTAACTTCCAGATAACTTCACCTAGATGACAGAATCTTCAGAGACTTAGTGTGCTATCCTTTTGTTTTAATCAAGAGTGATGATTTTGAGGAGCAATGTGTGGGAACTAGAGATGGGCATGACTCAGCGAAATTTTCGTTTTCGTTTTCGTTTTTCATTTTCGCTACGGAACAAAACGAAAAATGAAAATTGGTTCAAAAATGGAACAAAAATGGAAACGAAACGACTAATTTCGAGCCAATTTTCGTTTTTCGTTACGGGAAAAGCATCTAATAGCACTAAATGGGGAGAAACGAAAAATTTTTCATTTTTGTTTTGTTTTTCGTTTTCGTTACGTAATGAAACGAAAACAAAAATTTTTGAAAATTAGCTCACGAAAACGGAAACGAGCCGAAACAGACCCCTAAACAAAAAACAAAAAATGAAAAACCATTTTTCCTGAGTCGTGCCCATCTCTAGTGGGAACATCTTTGCTTGTTATATTTTTCCCATCTCTGAGCCTACTGTTGACATTTTGACTTTGTCTCCACTATTGTGAGGTGTCTCCCCCCCACCCCGAAATATACAGTAGGATACTGGTATCCGCTGGGGATTGGTTCCAGGCCTTCCCGTGGATAATGAAAACCATGGATATGAGAGAACGGCTGCCCACCCACCCCCAAACTGCTATTTCATGACAGTAGCTTGCTTTATGACTGTTGTTTTGAGAGAGTAACTTGCTTTATGGCCGCTGTTTGTGACAGTAGCTTGCTTTGCGGCTGTTAAATTATTAATTTAATTTTTTCGTCTGCCATCTGTGGATAACTGAATCAGTGGATATTGGGGTCCTACTCTCTCTCTCTCTCTCTCTCTCTCTCTGTGTGTGTGTGTGTGTATAAAGTTGAATCTCATTAGAATTGTTCCAAGTTGTTGCTGTTTCTCCTCTTCCTGCATGTGGAATTATTAGGAAAATTGATTTCTGTTACTTCCAATCTCTGTGAAAGTAGAGATAAGGAATAAGTCTTGGCTGCTGTCACAATGGCAATGCTGTTTTTCCTGCCAGGCTGGGCTTGTTTTTGTATGTAAGCAAACAACTCCCTCTTCCCACTGGTTCTGTCCCGATCAAAACAAAAACAAGTACATGGAGAAGGGAAAACCCAGCGCAGAAGGGGATGAGAAGCATGTGTGTCTGGTTGGGTGCATGCCTCAGAGGAAGCCTTCTTGGATGTGTGGCATAGTTCCTAACAGGCTGTGGACTGGGACCAGTCCACAGTTGGGGACACGGTAGAGAACCTGATGGTGCCAATTAACATATACTTGAAAGCTTGTGGTTGTGGGTTTAGAAACAATCTGCTATAGAAAGCAGCTAATTACCACAGAACTATCTTACACCCAGAATGAGATCAGAGGGTGGTTGAATGCAGGAGATGCGTGGCCACCAGATTAACACAGTCTGAAGTGGTCCCGTCCAGTCAACCCATACCTCCTTATTCCACTGCATGGGTAAAGCAGCTGCAAATTATCCTTCCACATCTAGAATTCTTTAATTTTCTTCATTTCATATCTTTTGCAAAAATGTGGTAAGGAGACTCCCGATATCCCCTTCGGAAGATAATGTAGCTACTCTGCATCCTGTGACTGATTGTCTCTCATGTTTAGTTAGTAATATGCTGTCAAGTTGAAACTAAATTATAGTGACTCTAAGAGAGCTTTCATAGTGAAATATTTAAGGATTTGTTTTAACAGTTCTTCTTCCCCGCTTGTTGCTGAGTGGGATCCAAGTGTGTGTCTCCAGAATCCTACTCCATTAACTTTGTCCACAGCACCACAATGGGTACTGCCTAGTAAACAGCCATTGGTCCTTTCCAGGAGTTGGAAAGTACAGTATAATGAAGATATTGGTGAGCTCTAACACCTGATCAGCTTTAACAATTGCTTGCCAATTCAGAAATAAGAAAGAGGAATTTATAAATGACATATCCTTGTAAAGTCAGAATACTGATAGGATTCTGTTTTTATTCTACCTTATTGTTGATTAGTTCTGGAAGACAGCTCAGGTGTTCTGTGACATCTTTTCTTTTCTTTTCTTTTTTAAGAAAATCACCTCCTGTTTTCTTTAATTTTCTCCAGAGCTTCTTAACAAGTCTTAACCAGGGGGGAATTACAAAATCATACATGCTTCCTGGACAAGACAAAACTAAAGCAAAACCAAGGATTGTCTGAGGGAAGAAAAATAATCTGAGGTGCCATTGTTTTCCAAATCCTTTCAGGAGATCTCTCCCCCCCCCCCAAGGTGCTACACAAGGCTAATTTGCTAAAGTGTTCGGAAGAGATTAGTAGGAGAGAAAGAAACATCACCTAAAATTGCTGGTGCTTGTTGCCAATAAAATAAAATAAAACAGACAAGGGCAGGAGGTGTAGATCCGGTTACATAATAACATTTCTCTAGGAGGAAGTCTGAATCAGCTGAAAGAAGAGACATCAGCATAATGGACAATGCTTTTGTAAATAAACTCTGAGGTAAAATTGAAACAAAACACTGAAGTGACTCAACCCAACCCAATGGAACAATGGATGTTAAATTGCTTCGAGCTAAATATACTGCTCGGCACATTACTGCATGCCAGTGGGAAACCAGCACACAGGATTTGATCCTCCCATGTTTGTTTTCCTTCACAGACATCGTGAACAGTGACTAAGAGACTTAATCCAAAATTTCTCATCTGAGCAGGGCTGATCCAAAAGTGTTACTTTAAACAAAGAACTCACACACCAAAAGATGGATAGCATTATGTTATAAAAAGAACCATAAAAACAGAGGTGAACTCAGCATGCTCATTTTCATGGGCAGCTGTAGCTGTAATTTATTACACTTACACCCAACTCTTTATTCTAAGACTCCTGACTCCTGGAAGGTATAGTGCAGATTCCTTTCCTGGTGACCTAAAGGCTAAGGCCTTAGGCCCCCTAGAAAAGCCTAAACCAATGGTGGCAAACCTTTGGAACTCCAGATGTTTTGGACAACTCCCGGTCCTTTGTCACTGGCAATCTAGGCTTGGAATTCTGGGAGTTGTGGTCCAAAACATCTGGAGGGCCAAAGGTTCACTACCACTGGCCTAAACTTTCCACTGTGCCTCAAATGAGGCAGCAGTAACTCCATTTCTGAGGGGCCAATGAATCTACTTCTGGTTTTAGTGGAGCTTTTCAACATCCTGAAGCCTATCCATCAAAACAGAACTACAACTTGCTGAACCCTTGATCATTGCTCAGGGGTTTAGGTATGGAGTTTGATTCCCCACTGAGCTTCCTTCCAGGGCACATGTGCAGTTCGACAAACCAATGTTGCTTCACCATTTTAAAATACACCACTGTGCCAAAATTAAAGTCCTCTTTCCATTTTACAAACAAAGAAAAGGTAAAGGTTCCCCCCGCACAAATGTGCTAGTCATGTTGGACTCTAGGGGCGGTGCTCATCTCCGTATTCAAGCTGAAGAGCCAGTGTTGTGCAAGTCCATGGCCACGTGGCCGGCATGGCTGCAAGGAAACACTGTTTTACCTTCCCGCTTTTTGCAGCTGTACCTATTTATCTACTTGCATTTACATGCTTTCAAACTACTAGGTTGGCAGGAGCTGGGGCTATAAGCAGGAGCTTGCTCCACTGTGTGGAACCCAGGATTCGAACCACCCATCTGCCGACTTTGCAGCCAACAGTTTTTGGAAGCCTTAGTCCACTGAGCCACCACACTCCCTTACAAGCAAGGCATGGGAGTAAAGGTTTAGGAAGAGATATCTTCCAGGTTGCTTGGCCAGCCCATGGCAAGCCTGGCAATAGTTTCCGAAATACTTTGCTGTCTTCTAGGCACCCGTATTTGAACATGCAGGACTTGTTGGTATTGCTGGGTCCATTTTTCTTTGTCTTAATGAACAACCCATTCCACTGCAATCACTCCAAGCCAAGGATCCCACATTTTGACCTTCAATGTTCAAAACTTCTCTCAAAGAATGCGTTAGGAAACGAGGGCTGTGAAATCGCCAGTTCGTATTCCCTTGTCATAATTAACTTGACAGATATTCTTCCTCCGACATCATTTTTTCTGGCCCTGTTGTGTTTCACAGCTGCTAAGCAACAGGAAGAGAGATTTGCTCTGGAGTGGCTGATACGAAGGCTCTGTCTAGTACTACTTGGGCTGCAGGGATGAGATACTTTTAAATATTGCATAATTTGGCTGAGGGTGAGAGCAGGTGGTTTCTCCAAACTGGGAAAATTGGAGTTGCTAATAACATAGCATCAACTTTTGCTGGAAATCATAGGAGATAGGAAGAGGGATGAGCCAGAATCATTTCTGCCTAATTTGCACAGTCACAACAGGTCAGCAAAGAAATCGCAGTGGGGTTAAATGTGAGTCAGACAGAGCTTGTCAGGACTTTTTTGACATGATTGCCAGCCTTTGTCTCTTTAATAGCAGAGTAATCTGCAGGAATTAGCAGGTGATTAAGTTGAGTTCTCTTGTCATAAAAAGTTTCACTGGCCCTTGTTAAAGACACAAATGAAGGTCAGATGCCTTCCCCTGTGAGTTTTTGTCCCTGGCTAATTGTCAGTCTTGGCTTTAAAAGCCAGGATTCATCACTGGAACATGGGCAGCCCAGTTGGAGACATTTTGCTGACCAAGATATGCACAGCGTGATTCAGGAGGTTCATCCAGCTTCCCTTGAAATTTGATGGACATGATGCTGGAGCAGGACATTCAGATTGTGCGCCTTTTTGTGGGTTCCCCTAAAAAGGTTGCTGCCTCAAGGGATCAAATTGTCCATGCGATGGTAGTGATGGACCATCCATCTGGATAACATGTGATACAACAATAGCAAGACAGATAATAATAAAAAGAGTGCCTGCTGTCTTCTGAGTATATTCCACATCCTGCCAACCATACAGAACTCTGGCACTCAAGGTATGGAGGGGTATCTTCTATTGTATAGAATATGACATAAATATTCGGAGCAAAGTTTTCTAATATATTATGTCAGCTAGTTCTAAAGAGGTGTACAAGCCTCTGAATCTCCAGATCTGTACATTAGGCAAAACATAACAAAGTGTGTGTGTGTATGGGGTGGGGTGGGTGGGAGGGAGGAACAACCACTTCACCCAAACTCCTACATACCTCAAATCTGCCCGAAGCCAGAGAAATTGAAATAGTGGAATTCTGCACTGTTTGACTGTTAGGAAGGAAAGTTTATGTGGGACTTGGATTCAGAAGTACTCAATTCCTGCCCAAGGCAAAAAAATAAACAAAATGGTGCCCTCCCCAGAGCTGACTGCAATGCTCTGTGGCGCACTGCCTATTACATTTTACTGGGAAAGCATCAGTTAAGAGGTGGCCTGCATAATTAAACTGTAAACTGCCCAGAGACTACTAAAAGTGGTATGGGGCAGTATATAAGCAGAACACTTTTAGCTGATCCAGTCTGTCCTCTAACAGAGGGAATGCTGGGGTAGGGGGAGGGATATGGTGGAATCTACCAATGCCCCCCCATCTTTCTGTGCCTCATCTTGCTCTACTAAGTGTTATAGTCATGTCAATTCTGGTAGAGGAATAGAGGAAAGTTGCACTCTGTAGACTTTCCATTTAAAACTGCAGTAAATCCAGTCAGTCCGCAGTACCTCTGGCTGGTTAAATGGATAATGGTGGCTGTAGAGATCCCCTCAGCCCTAAAGGGAGTCAACTGGAGAATCCACTGTCAAAGAGACAACTGTTCACCCAGTTTAACCAATCGGTTGATTAAACTGTGTGAACAGTTGTCTCTTCGACAGTGGATTCCAGTTAACTTCTTAGAGGTCCGAGGGGATCTCTACTGCCATTGTAGAGTAAGTTGCGGCAAGCTTTCATTTGAAAAATAAGAAAACAACAACAACAACCACCCTGTGTATTTTCATGATTAGTGACATATGATATAGTATACAGTACAATATGAAACAACATAGTGAAATGACCCTGTACCTCTAAGTCTTCAGAAATACAGCAAGCTAGTCTAGAATGGATGCATCCAATATTCATTCATCCATTCATTACATTGGTACTCCACCCATCTACTGCATAAGTATTATTCTGGACAGCTAACAGCAGTTAAAAACAGCCCACAGAGTCGTTATCGGTCAGGATAAAAGAAAACTATTTTAAATTGGTTTCTAGATGGTATTTAACCCCAATTAGACTGAATAGAATGAATCCTGGTTACTCTAAGATATGCTGGAAATGTGAAAAAAAGCTTGGCACATATTTGCATCTTTGGTGGGAATGCGAAATTGTCCAAAAGTTCTGGAAAAAAGTTTTTTTAGAGCTAAGTAATATGATTAAGATAGACATAGATTGTAATCCAGAGATAGCATTATTATCATTGTTAACAAGCAAAGATTATGATGTTACAACAAAGGAGCTAATAGCAAATCTTATGACAGCTGCTAGATTAATCATAGCAAAAAACTGGTCAAAACTAGAACTTAAGATGGAAGATTGGTATAACGAACTTTGGGATATAGCTATAAACAATAAATTGTCTTGTAGTTTAAAAGTTAAACGAGGAGAAATGAAAAAAGACGTTTTCTATGATATCTGGGGTAAATTTATAGATTATGTATTAGTCGAAGGAAAGGGGAAAGAGTCTACGAATATCTCACGACAATTCTGGAGAAGAGGACTTTAAGAAGATCACTAGAATAATAGAAGACTCAGCAACGAAGAAGAATGCATGGATGGTCCCGTGGGGTGGGGGTACACTTATATTGTTAATTGTAGTTCGTTATTTCCTTATTTTGTTTGTATGTAGTTTAAAACTTAATAAAAATGTTATTTAAAAAAAAAACAGCCCACAGAGACATAAATAATGAGATGCACACCAAAACAGTAGTAAAAAAATAAACCTGGAGGCAAGCAGCTATTAAAAATCAATATCCAATTCGTGGATCCATGAGGACGTCAGAGGGTAACATCTTTTTGAGGGCCTCTTCACAAAATATACAGTAGTTTTAGCCGTTTTCTATATCCATGGGTGAACACGACTGAGAAGACCTGGTTCTTGGTGATAGTCGTTCCAAGCCTCTTTAGGGGTGGCCACAAAACCTTGTTGTCTCAGGTGACCTGGTGGAAAATCTTAGTTAGAGATGTTCCATCAGCTAATGAGGTCTCAAACTGCTAAGGGCTTTACATGGACATGTCCAAACTTCACCCCCTCCAAATGTTTTGGACCGCAACTCCCACAGTCCTTTGCCATTGGCAATCTAAGCTTAGAATTCTGGAAGTTGCAGTCCAAAACGTCAGGAGGGCCGAAGTTTGGACACGCCTGGCTTTACAGGTTAATACCAGCACTTTGAATCTAGCAAAGTGAATAAGAAGCCAGTGCAGGTATGCCAGGAGAAGTGATTAACATGCACATATGCTAATTGTTTCTTGTAATATGCTGACTAAATTGTAGGAACAATAACATAAAAACTACAAGCCAGGATCTGACTGTTTTGATTGGTCCTTGATCAGTTGCTGGAGTCAGTGTTGATAGGGTATATATGAGACCGCCCCCTGCTGACATTCTTTCTGATAGCACTCATGTGTCATATCCAGAGTTTCCACTGATAGCAGGGCAGAATTTCCTCTCGGCTGTTCATTGCTCTGTTTTGGGCACTGGCAACGGATGATTGGGGACACACCTCAAATCATGGGATCACAGAATAATGTGGTTTGAAAGCATCTTTTAAGGTTGCCAAGTCCCACCCCCTGCTCCATGCAGGAATCCTGGTTAAAGTAAATCTGACAGATGGTTGTCCAATTTGCTCACCACCTCCTGAGGAAAGTGGTTCCATTTTTGTACAGCTCTAACAGTTAGGGAGTTTTTCCTGATATTCAGCTGAAGTTTGGCTTACTGTAACTTGAGGCCATTATGTGTCCTGTACTCCAGAGTGACAGAGAGCAGATCCTGCCCTCCAAAGAGTACTTTTCAAGGACTTGTATCTTGTACTGCTTATATACTGCCCCAAGCACTCTGAGTGGCTTACAGGTATGTGGGCTATACATTGCACACACATGCAGCTCCTCCCCTCTGAGTGTTTACTGGCTTCAGAGGATGGAAAGCCGAGTCAGCCTTGAGCCAATTTCAGCCTGTCAGATTGTGAGCACAGTCTTGACTGCAATATTGCTGAAAACTCTCTCTTGGAGACATACGGCGCTTTTACACGACCCCTAAGATCCGCTGGTAACTTAAATTCGGACCAGAGATCTTGGGGGTTTGCTCCTCTTGCTGTGTTCCCACCCCTCCGCACTCCCTTGCTCCTGTCTGCGGTGAGGGGAGGGAGGAAAAAAGGGAGAAAAGAATGCAGGCTCACCTCTGCTCTGCCATCAGCTGCCCCGGGAAGCATTCCAGTCTCTTAAAGGGGCAGGGGGAAAAGAAAAACCAAACAAGGCGAGGAGAGACCGGCACTCACTGCTTTGCAATCCGCATCGCAAATTTGTCACCTTCGGAGACCAGGTACTTGGAAAATGCGCTGGGATGCGCTTAGGTGGGCGTGGTCGTACTTAAATTTTTTTAAAAGTCCAGAGCTGGTGGGAAAACAATTTTAAGCTCCGCATATGGGAGCCCTTTGCCTCGGATTTTAGGGATTGTGTAAAAGCGCCCATGGAACATCCTCTCCTCACATTCCAGGGGAGATAAGAAAACAGGATTAAACTGGCTTTGTCTTATATACCCTTTCTGTCTATTAGTACACAACAGATAAATAAAACAACATATTTACATAGGGTAGTATCCTTTGAATGGAGGTTTCGGTGCTGAACTGCATTCTTTATAACATCATAATCACAGGTAGGCGCAAAATCCCAATGTTCTTAATTTTATCTTGCTTTTTTACAATCTGTGCGTAAGCCCTAGACATTTTAAAGGGTATGCCCTATGATTTAAAATAGCACCTCATTAGCTGTCTTGTTAATTGGAAGACAGAGATTCCTACAAGACTTTGATTCTAGGATTAATCCTTCTCATTGATCCCAACAGGAACACGGACATTCTTAATTTCCCCTCCATTCCTTAAAAGCAAAACAAAACACAAAACAATAATTTGGTTATCCAGTTAGGGAGGGAAAGCCATCCACCCATACAACCATGTTTAGTTTCAGTGCTTACCATTTATCGAATTTGTGCCAAAATGGTATCTATTCCTAGGAAAAATATTTCATGATCAATTTATTTGCCAATCACTGTTACTATTTATTACTTTTGTAGCATAACACATTTCATCTTGGAAAAGTTCCATATCTACATAAATATGATTGGTCCTTTAAATGGCTATGAAAAATCTGGTTCCCCAAAGAGTGCAAATTATGCATTACGTGACTGTGATAATTAATAATTTTTATATGCATCTTGTAATATGTAGGATTGCATTTTGGAGCCTATAGCCGTGGAAGAGAAATCACTTGATTATAACTCTGGGCAAAAAGTTTAAAACACAACCATTTTGTCAGCAAAGATTTGGAATAACATGCAGAGGTGTGTCCTAAAATAGTGCGCTTATCATTATTTGGTAAGGACCAATGTGAATGGACAATAAAAGAACTGATTTCAGTTTTATTAACAGCAGCAAGAATAGCAAGGGGTAGCAATGAATTAGAAAATAAAGTACAATTCAATAAGACAAATAGTATAAAGGTTTGGAATATAGTTATTAAAGATAAGTTGCTGTAAAATGTTAAAGGGAGGAAAGTCTTGATGAATAAGACTATTTTATAGATGGGGGGGTAGAATTGATTGACTTTGTATTAATAAATAATATGCACCTTCCTAAGACTGAATGCAATTGAGATGAAATGAATATTTAGAATGTTTTACTTGTGAATTCAGTATTTCATCCAGTATTCCATTTTCCCCATATATCTGGCAAAGTGGACCTGTCCTTGAAAGCTCACATTAAATATAATAGTCTTTAAGGTGCCACATGTTTTTGTCTTTTTTTCCTTGTTTGAATTCTGCCTGATATAAACTTCCTTTCTTGCGACCTGTTCCCACAAAATATTATATCAGCTTTTCCTTCTTTAGCTGTTCCTTCATTCTCCTCTCTGTGCTTGCAGCAGGTAGAATGGAGAGACAGAATATCCCAACTCTTCCCTATGGTCACCTTCTTTGCAGTGCTCCTCAACAATTGGAAGGTTTTGTTGAACATTGCTCGGATTCCAAGGTTTAGAGTAACCAAAAGAGTCCTTCACCCAACCCTGGATTTCATTCTCCTGCTGAAAATGGAGAAGAAAACCTGGAAGGAGAGTTTCTGAGGCAGAACTGGTGGGAAGTGATTCCCTTCCAATTTTCCAAAGGAAAATGTTGCAGGGAAAAGTCGATCCTCTCACATAGTTCCTAAGTAAATATTTCACTCCTAATATTTCTTCCAATGCCTTCACCTCAGGACCAGGGCCAGCAGTGATCTCTTCATGAGAAAAATACGGGAATACAAACAAAACCTTGTCTTTCAAACCACAAAGAGGTTGGGACTCGGGTGGGGAAGGGGAGAAAGATAATATTTCATGTTCTTTATCCTAAAGGTTAATGTGGAGACTTGAAAAACAATTAAACATGTTGGAGGAATTATACATGTAATCCTTCAGGGGCCTGAAAAATATAAGAAAACAGTAAATCAACTGCCAGTCAGAAAAAAAATGAGTTCATATGGAGTGGAAACAGCTTCTCTTTTTATTGTGCAAAAATATACATATTTTGGCTAGCAGTTGTCCAAGAATTTAGGCCCTTGGATATGTTTCATGCTTTTAATTTGGATATAATTCTTTGCCCTGAAATAGTACACTAAGCGATTGTCTGGGGATATTGTAAATCTTGGCTTTTCATTCCACCTAAATGGACAATCTGAAGCTTAAGGCAAAATCGTTTGGAATAAATAGACAGCGTCTATATTTTTCAGAATAGCCTACTATGCTAATGGATAGTGTTGACCTGATCTTTAAACCTCTGTTCCTTCAGAAATTAACTTTCCATCTCCCCCCCCTTACAAAATGGTTTTCCAGATGTACATATATTGGCAAATCAATATGTAAGAAATCTAGCATATAAAATGTCAAGAATTATAATTTAATAACCTTGGTGTAGGAATAATAACCAAGGAATAATTAAATGCATCAAGAATGATAACAGTATTTTCATTTTATTAGAAGAGTTTCTTTTGTGGCTTCTGCAGCCAGGCACAGACCTCAAAGACAGCCCGTAATTAAAAGAGAAAACACGGCAATGTTGTATAGAGGTGACTTGATGTATAGTATTCCTCAGATCAGATTTAAAAGGAAACCTCTACTTAAATCCTGAAGACCAATCATCAACAAAGCAAGATAATGTACATAATCCCAGAGAGTGAGAGAACCTCCTGCTGTGACACTCAGACCCTCAAATATGCTGAGAGATTTCTTCTAGTTACACGGTGTTGTCTCTATTATTTGTTTCTGGCTCTGGAGTTTTGGATTCTGGGGGAGAAGGACAAGAAGTGTGTGATGAGAGGAAGAAAATCTGAGAGCCCCCCCCCCCACTGGGGGGAATGGTCATCAAAACAGAAATTGAAATTCATTATAAGCGGTTGTGATTTGGATGGGAGGAACCCCAACACCACACATATTTTAATGGGGACTGAGCTGGCAGTGAATTTTGGGGGGATGGTGTTGGGTAGCTCAAAGAAAACATCGACCCAGCCTGTGGTGGATGTGAAAAAGGCAAATTAGATAAGCCATCACAAATAAAAAAGCTTCTGTGTTTTCCTTCTTTTCCAGAACCTTTCCTGTGGAATCTAGTGAACAGATTAAAACTTTGAGAGAGGGTAGCCATGTTAGTCTTTTCAAGAATTCCAGGCAAAAATCAAAGAAAAACAAAACAAAACAAAACAAAAAACACAAACATGTGGCACCTTAAAGACTAACTTTCATATTTTAATGTGACGTTTCATGCACATGTGCACTTCTTCAGACATATATAGCAGCAGATTGAGGTGTAAGATAGAATATGAGCTGAGATATACATTTCATATAGCAGATACAGAGAAGTTGGGCATCAATGGAGATGTAATATCTATTTGCACAGACTCCACAGCTATGTTTTTGATATGGGCACGTGTGTGTCTTTAACAGAGCAAAAACCCTGACCCTGTTTTTTCAACTCGAGGATGTGACCACAAGGCCACACAGCCGTCTCCGCAAGACTGTGCCCTGACTCTTGAACTTCCCATTAGCCATTATTGTATAAGTTTAAACACAGCCTAAGCAGTAGCTGTTTGCCATGCAATTCTTGTGGCTGCAGAAATTAACCTCTGGCCTTTCCTCAGCTTAAGTCAGGAAATAAACTTCCCTCAGCTATTCCTCAGCCCTGGCATGGTGGTTAAAAGTTAAACATTACTAATAGGAAGTCTCGTAACAGGAAACAGTGCAAGCGCTAATCCACACAAACAAACACAAACTGGGGCTTACAGGCGGTTTTATGGGAATTTTCCTCTGGATTCTGTTTCCCTTTCAGTAAATCAGTTAAAAATTACAGATTGCTCGTTAAAATCTCAAGGTCTGGGGAGGGTTTGTGTGTGTGTGTGTGTTGGTCACTTTGACTGTGAGTCTATTAAATGCCCATAAAATGCTTACCAAGGCTACGAGAAAGCTGAGAGGAGCTTTTCAGAGGGGAAGACTGCAATTTGTTTAGCTTTTTGTCTCTGTAACCATGGGGGTTGACAGTTTTTCTAAACCCTGAAAGATTTAGATGTCTAGCGAGAGATTAGCTGAAGGGAGACTTCTTGCAGCTATCAAAGGTGTTGGTCCAGTCCCCACAAATAATAGCAGCTCTTTGTGGGCTAATATATTAGCCCACAAATTGTATATTTTACAACGAGCTGGTTGTAGTATGCTAGGCTGATAATGCTTAGTGGAAAAATGGGTGACATAAATGCCATGCAATCACAGGCAATTCTTTGTAAACAGCTTCATCTTATTGATAAAACAAAAGTGAAAACGACACAAGGATAAAGGTGAACAGGGCTGATTCTTTGAAAATGGTTTTAACAAATACAGTGGTATCCCGACTTAAGAGCAGCTAGACCTAAGAGCAATTTGACTTAAGAGTGGAAAATTGTTGGCATTTTAACTGCTTCCTTACAAATTTTAGATATGGTCTGTTCGACTTACAATTTTTTTTCATTTTTTCATTTTTAACCTATTCTTTCAATTTTTTAGATAGGTACCCCGACTAGAGATGGGCACGACTTGACGAAATTCTCGTTTCCGTTTCCGTTACTCGTTTCCGTTACGGAACGGAAAAGGAAACAACAATTACTCCGCCAGAACTCGAACTCGAACTGACTAAAGAAAAATTGGGTCTGATTTGTCATTGTCGTTCCTGGCATCGCGGCGATCCCGCGATGCCAAGTGGCACAGAAAAAAAGTTTTTAAAAGTTAAAAAAAAACGATTCCTGGCCAAAAAGCAGGCGAAAATATGCCTGCCTAAGTGAGGGCTCAGGGCACCTACCAGAGGGGTGGTTGACCCCCCCCTCTCCTGTCCTGGGCTGCTCTGGTGGTGGGGGAAATCCTCGTCGTCTCGCAGTTGCTCGCAAGTCGCAACAAGCACCGGACTTGCCGCCGGCCGCCGCAATTCAAGCGGCAGAGAAAAAAAGTTTTAAACCCCCCGCCGCCCTGATTCCCGGCCCAAAAAGCAGGCGGAAATATGCCTGCCTGAGTGAGGGCACCTACCAGAGGAGGGGTGGTTTCTGGGGGGGTCCCCGTCCTCCCCCCTCCTGTCCTCCTGGGCAGCTCTCGTCTTGCCATGCTATGCGGTGCGGGCGGGGAATCGAAAATGGGGCGGCGACCGCAATATTTTTTTTGAAATCGTGGTCCAAAAAACAAAAACACACAAGCCAACACAAGCACCACAGAAACAGGCGGAAATTGCTATTTTAAAACTGCCAGAATTTTTACAGTAGCAGTGGGTTTTTCTTGCAACAAAATGTCTCCTCTGTCCTCTCTCCATTGATTTTATTTTATTTTATTTTATTTTTTTTACACCTGCGCAATGATGGGCTGGCCATGGGAGTGACCATGCAAATTTTTGGAGCCATTCCACCAATCGCATGGCCACTTTGCCAGGTTGACCACAGAGACTTCTGGGATGTGCCAATCGGGCATAAAAAGACCACTAACCGTAGCCCGAACCTGAACCCGAAGCCTAAGCCTAACCCATACGCCAGTACACTGTCCTTCTAAGTGGGTCAGAGAGGCACCCAGAGGTGCAAACCAATACTCACCCTAACCTCACCCGTAACTAGCCTAACCCTAGCCCTTGCGCTAACCCGTCTTAACCCTAAGCCAGATCTACTTGCATTGCACTACACGCAAGTACCTTTCCCTTCTTAGTGAGACGCAGCGGGTGCAGAGAGTCCACCAGTCTGGCTCTGGGTGACTCCTGCAGGCTCGGCTCAGCAGCATGTGTGACATGCAAACTATGCCCCCGAGGCCTGACTGATGCAGGGAATGCACCCCAAAAAGAGGGGTGCCTCTGCCAGTCTGCTGCGTCTGCAACTTGGTATGCATATCCATATGGCTATGCATGCCCTTTTGTAGCGGGTGAGGATAGGAGGCACCCACAGGTGCCTCCAGGAGCCCGCTATTCCTTTATAGCGGGCCAGGGGAGGCACCCACCCCACAGAGGTGCCTCCAGGAGCCCGCTACCCCCCCTAAACCAGTATAATGACATATGAAAAAATGACACCACGAAACGACAAATTTTTGCGAAATTTCGCGAAAAACGGAAACAAGCCGAAACGGACCCGTCCTGAAAAACAATAACTCAAAAAAAAAATTTCCTGGTCGTGCCCATCTCTAACCCTGACTTAAGAGTAGTTCAACCTAAGAGCATGCATTCGGAACAGATTAAATTTGTAAGTCGAGGTATCACTGTATTTGTCTAGGAGGGCTGACGTGCCAACATTAGCATCCCATTTTGCATTTCAGATCCAAAGCCTGGCACTGGAGAAAAACATCTCACGATGCCATGGAGAGGGTCTTTATGGAGCAGGAAGAGTTTGCCAAATATTTTGGATCATAGTCCCTGACCACTAGGTGTGGCTTCCATTGCTCAAAGGGGCCATCGGGGGTCTAAGTGCTATCAGCCATCCCATTTCCTCATTGTCCTCTCAAATACCCCAGAGTGCCCACCCTCTTCCAGGTCCTGATGCAGGAACCTCAGGAGTCACAAAGCCACTCGGCAAGCACTTCCACCAGGGGCCACAGGGATGGGGAAAGGAGAGGCTGCAACATGGACTCCACTTCTGGTTTCTGTTCAACATAGAGCTATGGAAAGCTCTTTGGTAGCCTTCATAGCTCCATGTTCCCTCCCTTTTCCCATGGTACCCTGGCTCAGTTCCTGGGTGCTCCATGTAGCTATGGCACATAGTTTTGGAACCCATGAGTGATTGGGAAGGAGGCAAAAGGGAAAGCATGGCTATTGGCTAACCAAGTAACATGGCAATGCAGGACCATGGAAATAGATATGTGGCAGCAAAATGCACCTACGAGCTGCAGTGATTCCCACCACTCCTACTAGGGCTGACATCCTGCAGGGCCTTGCCTGCAGCATATGTGATACATGGGAGGCCATTTAAGGCCTGAAACTGCTGCTTGGGCTGGTGTGCCCTTCCCCAAGCGCACTGGGAGGTCCCCTCCGCCAGGCCCTTCAACAGGTCTGCCTGGGCTTATGCAACAATAAGACCCACATGAAACCATGCTCCCAAGGGTACAAGAGCTCAAAGGCATGGATCCATGGGATGTATCTTTCCCAATTCCCTTCCTTCCCTTCTAGCTTTTTGGTGTGCCAATATCACGCCAAGGGCCACATTTGTACAAACACCTACATGCTGAGACAGGACATCTATTAGGAACAGTGAAGGCGAGCGCTCAGAACGAACACTCGTGGAATCAAGTTCTTTACGAAAAAGCTTATAGACAGCAGACCTCTCTGCTGTAGGCAAGAGTAGGCCGGATGAGGGTTATTTAAGTGTTAGGCGTAGCAATGCTTTATTAGTCATAAGAAGCCCTTTCCCACTGTCATAGGAAATTCTGCTGTCTTGGGGAAAATATGGCGCCTTCCCATTCCAGGTACAGAAAGCCACAGGTCTTGCAGTAATTCTTGTGTCAGTACAGACAACGGGATCGTGACCACCCCCACATCTAAAAGCAGCCAACAGAGGACATAGGTCATAGCTACAAAATGGAAATCTTGCTGCTATGCTCTCCCCACCTTCCGTTACTTCCTGCCCGAGATGGATGCCTCACGTTTTTGTAGATCCAGTCCTGAGATTCTGCTGCCTTTCCTTTCCTTTCCTTTGTGTGTGTTGTGTCGTTACAGTCATGACCGACTCCTTGTGAACTCATGTCCATGGAGTTTTCTTGGCAGGAATACTGGAGTGGTTTGCCAGTTCCTAATCCAGATGCCTACAGCACCTGGTATTCCCTGGTGGTCTCCCATCCAAGTACTAGCCCGGGCCGACCCTGCTTAGGTTCCGAAATCAGGCGAGATTGGATGTGCTTAGGGCATCTAGGCAGCTTTTCCTTTCCTTTCTTAATTGACAAATAGGATGACTGGATGAGACCTGGGTATACCTTGAACATGTCTGCTACCGTCACATTCTTGTGCCTGAGCCTAAGAGTTAGTGCTTGGCCTCGTTTTGTTTCGGTGCACAGTGACAGTTGTTTTTGTTTCATCAGCCTTGGCCGTCTCCTTCTTACCCACCCACTTTTGGTTCACATCTTTCCCAAGTTCTTGTAAAATGGTGTCAAGACATTTTTAATTGTTCACGGCTTAACACATCTCCTACCTTTCCAGGTATGGTTAAGCAATCTCTGCCCCTCCTGCCGGAAAGAAGCTGACAGGGTGCAAATACAAGAGGCAATCTCTCAGCGAGAAAGCCTCCATCTAAAACACTCTTACAAAACCACTAATCACCATCTCTGTACAATGGAACAAGGGAGGCAGCAACATTCATTAGAAAATGACTCACAAATGAGTGTGACTCCTCATAGGCATGTCTGGTAATCAACCATTAATTTGGAATGAATGTGTGGATTTCAGGAACAACTGCCAGGGTCCTTTTGCTGTCCTTCACTCCATTTTCCTTTCAAAAGGCTCCTCCTTTTCAACAGCTACATGGGTGACAGTGACAGCATGGATTTCTCTATCAGAACAATAGCCATAACTACTGAATACGGAGCTGTCTAGATGCCCTAAGCACATCCGATCTCGCCTGCTTTCGGAAGCTAAGCAGGGTCGGCCCTGGTCAGTACTTGGATGGGAGACCACCAGGGAATACCAGGTGCTGAAGGCGCCTGGAGTAGGAACTGGCAAACCACTCAGTATTCCTGCCAAGAAAACTCCATGGACATGGGGTCACGAAGGGTCGGTCATGGCTATAACGACAAAACACACACGCACACGCGCACACACACACTGAATACGGCAATTCAGTTGTTTGAGCATCCCCTTTGCTTCATTTTTATAACACCTTACCAAAATGTAGTGATGTCTTTATAAATTCAAGCAAGGGAGTTTTTTTCTTAAAAAAAAAAAAAAAGAACGTGAAAGAAAGCAAAACCAAAGGATCCACCCATTCCTAGCTACAAAATACATTCAGTACTGACTTTAAAACACAGTGTTAATCTATTCTGTAGGCCTATTCCAAGTGTATTCCTACCCCTCCTCTATGTGCAGTGTGAAGGTTTCAGTGACATGCTGGCTCATTGTACGAGAATGTGCCCTGAACTTCAAAGGTAGAAGAACTCAGGCTTTGGGTGAGTTGAAGGTGGAGGTCACCCTGTTAAGCTTGTTTAATTTTAGGGCTAGCCTTGACATCTGGCCTGAAATATCTCATCTAAATTAGTACCTTAATGTGACCAGAAGATGTATCTTTCCAAAAATTGAGAGACAATGTGCTTTATTTTACGGTCCTCTTCCTTCCTGCCTTCATGCTGATTGATTTGGTTCTTCTATTCCTCCCGATAGTTTTCCTCTGACTTTCCTATCATAAAATTCTGTTATACTCAATCTAGTACATCTAAAACAAATATAACATCATATTTTAAAAAATGTGTGTGAAAGCTTGTCTTGTGACCCATATGTTGTTATTCTAATTTGTTATATTTTTATTATATTTTGTCACATTTTATTTATATTATGCTGTTATTTTGATAATGTGTATCCACTTTGGGTGGCTTATGGGTTTATTGCACTTGACTCTATTTCCGCTTTCATGAGGCAACTGCCTTTTTTGTTAATGTTTCGTATTTTCTTTTCAGGACGATGATGGCATTCTACCTTGATTAATTTTGGTTTCTTATAGTTTGTTTCATGTTATATAGTGACCTCACTAGGTTGGGTATTATATAAAATTTACAAACACACAGTCTCCTTAAAAAAAAGGTTTTTGCACATGTGGCTTTTATAGTGCAAATGTCTACTTCATTCACAGAATGTTATGGGCACGTGTGGATTTGTTGATATCCTGAAGTGACTCATTTATTATGCCATTTCATGATATCGGAAGGAGTCGGACCAAATAGAGTTGCTTGAGTTCCATGTGCCATTTAGCTGCAAGGATCACACCAAATAGCATATCACACATCCTTCCAACTCAAATCAATCCCATTTAGTTTGCAGTGTGCCAGTGTTTACAGAGTCTGAATAGCACCTGATATGCAGAAAGGGAAGGTTCTGTCCAGCCAGTTTGATATGTTTTGATAATGATTTCTAGAGAATCTGAATTTCCAGCTGGCAACTGAAATGCACACACAGAGAGATAGAGGGAGAGAGAGACAGAGAGAGACATACACACCGAGAAATCTTTATTCAACATCTCAGAGTCTGATTCATTTAGAGTCAAAGGACCATCTCTAAGCTGCTTCCCTTCTGGGTAGCTCTCATTGTTAGTTCTACCAACCACCAGGTACTCCTGTGTGCTTGTTCTTTTCTGGTGGGAGGGTCACTTCTACCGAATACACCTTTGTATCTTCCCATAGCTGGAAAAGAATGAGAGGAAAGCAATTATTTTAATTTTGGGTTCTGCAGGCAAGTAAGGCAGGAGGGGTAGCAGCGTGTATGTGCAGACCCGATGAAGACGCCCGATGTCTTCTGCTCGTTGGGACGTTGTCTGCTGCTTTTGCCCGAGTGACGTTCTCTTCTGCCTTCTCCGACAGCTTCCGTGGCCTCCGCTTGTCATTTGGAACGTTTCCTTTTCACTCTGCCTGGGGAATCATACCCTGAGCAGCATGAGCAGCCAAAGCAAATGCCTCTGCTGTCCAAAAGCAGGAGCCAAGGGTAACAATGGCATTGCGGGCAATTGTCCACCGTCCCACATCGTCCAACAAGACAGTTTGCCTGGTTGGCAGTCAAATAGGCTTTGGAACTGGGTGAATATTTTGGAGATGTGAGTGAAGGTTGCCAACAGATCAGGCTCAGAACACAGGAGAAAGTTAGTTTTCTGGTTTGGGATGGCCAGAATTTCCTGGATTTGACTTGGGTGTGTCAAACTGTCTGAAATACTCACAGTTCATCTTTCACATCACATTAAGACTTATCTTGATTGTATAAAATGTTCTCAACACATTTTCTTTTGCCCATGGGGGCTTTTAACACTGTTGTGATGTGCTGTCCACAACACCACATGACTGATTATTGCAGACACATGTAAAAAAGTGCTTCCAAATCACCTTGTTTGCCCCGTTAGCTCTATCCCCACCCTTCTGTAAAACAGGTAAGGTGAGCAAAAATCTTCTAAACCCAATTGCTGGTGTAATACTTTTAACTTCTGTGGGGCTATTTGCTTACTTAGACATCTATAAATGAAATTTGTAAACACAGTTTCAAAAAATGAGTCTCTTCTTATTCACAGTTATATAAAAGACAACATATGCAATTATAACAACATGCTATGATTTCTACACCCAAGCCCTAGGTAACAGCACCAATACAGAGGTTGCTTGTACAATTGCAGAGTTCAAGTGTGTCTTTGAATTTAAATTCAGATAAAAATCTAAGACATCTCCCTCAACTGGGTTGGGTGTTCATTACCTTGAAGAATCAGTTCCATATGTGGAATCTTCAAAACCATGGACCAAATTGCCAAGGGCATCTCCAGCCTCTTTAGCTCTCTTGCTCTTTTAGATTCAAATTTCTTACTCATAGCCCTGCTCATTCTTAATCCCACCCTGGACCAATATTTCACAAGGGTCACATTGGCTCCTTCAGTGGGGCTGGATAACAGCAGAACTTGGGGAATTTTGGATTCTGCCTTTTACAATTATCTAGTAGTGACTCATATGATTTCTATATGTTCCCATCCACCAGTGAAACCCAAAAAAGCTTGAAAATGCTTGGATCAAATCTACGCATGGTAAGGAAACGGCACTTCTAAGGGTGAGAGGCGGTGCTGTAGTTGGAGTGGATTTGGTCTCGATAAGGAAATGAAGAGGTTCAGCCTTAATGCCTGCAGTTACTTTATGTACGATAGGGCATGAACAGAACTTCCTGGTGCAAGTAGGTGAAAATGCCTTAATAGACTTGGTCACTTTCAGTCTTCGGATGTGCGCCTAAAAAGCAAACGGCCCTTAGTGGGCTGCAATTTTGTCCACTGAGCTCTTGATTCTGTTTTTCGTTTCAAGAGCAAGTCTTGTGTGACACGATATGGTAATCAGGCATGGAATAATTTTCCTGACAAAAATCTGAATTCCAATGTTGAGGGCTTTTCTTTTCCATTTGAGAAGCAAGCAAATCTGAGCCCCAAAGGGAGACATGTTCTCTCTTTCTCCAGACATGTTGAAATACCCTGCTATAGTGGTGACAAGCTGACACTCCAAAAAAAATCTACACTTTTTCACCAGAGGCAACATTCGGCAGCTTCACTGGTAGATCATATGGTCTCCGTCGCAATCAGAGCACCCGAGAGCATCCTGCCTGTCTCTCATTGGAAGAGTGATCCACTTACCATATTTTTAGCTCAAAAAGTGATGTCTTCAACCTTCATTTTCTTCCTATGGAGTGAACTATCTGGAGTAGGGGTGGTGGGGGTGGAAAATCCTGTCAGCGTTTCAGCAAACTTTCTGAGCAGCCTATCTTTTAAAACTCTAATCCATAAATAAACATTTCCTTCTTTGAAGTTCACTAAAATTGGACATGTTTTCATTGTCAAAAGGCTCCCAATCATTTAGACATATATGGGGATGATGCTTGCAATTAATTTCCCCCGTTCAGAAGTGCTGGTGGTCTAAAGCTCAGCGAATTTATGCCAAAATGTAAGTAAATAAAGAGTCAAACAACAAGACACGCTTCTTATACCAGGAATTTCAGATCAAGAGGATAGATTTCATTCCTGCTGCTTAAACACAATTCCTCCTCAGAGCAATTTTCTTGTAGGTAAAAATATTTATATCAGTGTTCAATTTATTCTTATACTCAAATGATACTTTCTGGCACTTATATCTCTTGATACTATCAGATCTTCCAGATGTTTTCCCTCCTTTCTGCAGCTAGTGTGAAAGAATACTCCCAGTTCTCCAGTTCTTAAAGTGTAACAAATGATTAAGAAAATGTATTTATTTATGAATTGAATCTTTTCTCCAGTGAGTTCAAAGCAGCTTAGGCAGCTGCCCTCTTCATTATTCTATCCTCTCAACAACCTTGTGATGTAAGACAGGCTGAAGATGTGACAGTCCTGAGGCCAGCCAATAAGCTTCATGGTCCTAGTAGAGATTTGAACCCAGGTCTCCTAAGTCAGTAATACCACATTTTCCTTTAGCAAGTGGTTGCTGGTTTGCTGGAGCCACTGTTGACAAGACGAGTCTGCGAACAGATTAAACTGGAATACAGTGGCCACTGGCCAATATATGCAGATCCTTTTAGCTGACTGGCAATAGCAAAGATGGTGACAATATACAGCAATAATATGGTGATTTGTACAGCCACTGTTTTAAAACACCTTGACAATGACTAGAAATACATTGAGTTGAATCCAGACTTATACTTACTTGGAGCCGACCAATGGATACCAATAAAAGTTACGTCTGTCACTCACGACCAATTTGTCATTAGTTTCAGAGGCTCTGTTCTCTCTACGGCCAAATCTTGGTACACACTATTGCATTCGACAGACATTTCCCCCTAGATGGTAAGTCAAAATAATGTTTGTGTGAGGTAGAAAGGAAGAGAGAGAGAGAGACGAATCTGAACTTCTAAAGATGTGTGAGCGGTAGCTACATGGGGTGAATGAAGTGTATGCTTAAAACTCCTCTGCATTAGCACTGCTTATTCTAGGCTACTTTTGTACCGGTGGACACCAGTGCACAACCCACATGCCATTCACAAAAGGATGTAAGTGCGAATCCTACCACTTTCTTAGGTTGACTTCAAGGGTATTGAATCATTACTAGAGATGGGCACGACTTAGCGGTATTTTCGTTTTCG
Source organism: Phrynocephalus versicolor (assembly GCA_023846285.1). Classification (NCBI taxonomy): domain Eukaryota; kingdom Metazoa; phylum Chordata; class Lepidosauria; order Squamata; family Agamidae; genus Phrynocephalus; species Phrynocephalus versicolor. Next base: position 71,804,836 of record JAHTLZ010003542.1, read on the forward strand.
TTTTCGTTTTTTCGTTTTCGTTACGTAACGAAACGAAAACGAAAAACGGTTCAAAAATGGACCGAAAACGGAAACGAAACGACTAATTTTGAGCCAATTTTCGTTTTTCGTTACTGGAAAAACACATAATGGAGCTAAATGGGGAGAAACGAAAAATTTTTCGTTTTCATTTTCGTTTTTTCGTTTTCGTTACGTAATGAAACGAAAACGAAAAATTTTGAAATTAGCTCACAAAAACGGAAACGAAACGAAACGGACCCTAGCCGAAAACGAAAACGAAAACGAAAATTTTTTTCTGAGTCGTGCCCATCTCTAATCATTACCTCTACAGAGACACTAACTTTACTTAAAGAGAAGTGCCTATTCCTCCCTGTCCTGTTATTGATTCTTATATATGGAATGTGACATGTCTCCACCAGATACATTCTTCTTACTCAAGCATGGACTTTACATAGGAGCAAAAGTCTTGGGAAATCAGGATCTTTGCTCATATGTATAACCTGCATGTAGGCAGAAATATCTCTGCTGGAAATGTATTGCCTTCTACATGGAAAATGCAATGACCATTTTTGGGTGGGGTGGGGTGGGGGGCTTGGCATGCATCTGTGTGCTGAATGTATTTATGGAGGGAACAACTGAATGCGTCTTTTGCGTATGAGCAATCTGAGTTGTCCTCTGTCTGCTTTGTATCAATGGTGGTTGGGTAGTAGTGTTTCCATTTCCACTCATTCCAATTACTTGATGTTGCTGGTGATGCCTCTTATTGTCCCTCAGCAAAGAACAGAAAAGTAGCAACAGTGAGAGTGGACAAAAAAATAGCAAAATTTGGTTGGTTGGGTGTTTATAGATTGCTGAAAACCCGCGTTAAATCCTCATTTTGCCCCCCCCCCCAACATAGCTCACTGGGCTGACTTCTCTTTCATGGCTATTATGAGGATCAAGCAGGAAAGAGAAAACCACGTATAGACAAATGGTAATGAAATACAAATAAGGCTCAAGAGTGAGTATTATTTATCTATTAAAATGTCCTTAGCTCCTTATTTGAAAACTGCTGGTTTTTCTGTATGGCCTGCCTGTGACCCCTTTGGCAGAGACCTATAGTCACGGCATGTAATGCTGATTTAGGGAAGTGTGAGAAATGCTGAACCGTTATAAATGACGTGACTCACCTTGGCGAAGCCCATGTTTTCCTGTCGAGGGATAGCTGAAAAGTTTCAGCAGTTCAGCCCACTGGATGAGATGTGCTAATGGAAGACAGTTCCATTCCATCCATTTTGCTAATTGAACTAATGGCAGAAGTGACAAGTTGTGGAGCACCCTGAGTATTTAATGTTCTTTGCTTCTAAATCCACTGCTGAAATGAATTGGCTTGCTAAATGAATTGGGCAGACATCTTTCCCTTAATGGGAACTTAGTACCCTGCATCGAACTGCAGTGTCACTCAGAAGAATGGGAGGGGAGCAATATAGCTGGTAGGATATCCTGGGACACCCTGCCAAGTACGTTGGTAAGAATTACAATGAACACAAGTTAGCCCTCATAAATACAATATAGCTCTAGGTATGGGTTAATATTGTGTGGGGCATATTTCTGTACCAGAGTTCTTTATTCATCTAAGCGAGACACCTGAAATTTGGGACTCCTTAGGTGGACAAGAATCTCAATATCAATTCTCTCCAGCACAATCTGTCAGCTACTTATCAAGCAGCCATTTCAACAATCCCCAGATAAATCAAGAGTACTTCACACCTCCACCAACAAGGTCATGGCTGACAACTGTAATTAAGCTGTAAACCCCAACAGAGAGTACTTGAAGTGGTATGGGGCAATATATAAGCAGAACACTTTGCTTTATGGGTGTTGGGGAGGTTGTAAAAGTAGGCCATTGTCTACCTAATGAGCCTATTGAGACTATTGTTCACCTAATGAGCCTATTCAGGCCATTGTTCATTTTATGAGCCTATTTCAGATTAGGGTGACATGAGGTCAAAGTGAACTACAAAATGGAGGACTCACTAGCTTTCCTCAGACTGATGAAGCTGTTTTGGGTGAGCAGTGAAACATTTCGATCTCTCATGAAAAAAAGTCCAGCTGCCATGGCTCAACTTCCAGATAAACTCACCTGGATGACTGAGAATCTTCACAGACATATCTATACCATGTACTGCTCCAAAAAGTATCCCTTCCAGCCCATCTCAGATATCAGGAAAGTGTGGATGGGCAAATGTATTCTATGCTGCATAGAATTTTAAAGACCCTTGTCAGCGTCTTGATCTGTTTGCTGGTCTGCAAACAGCCTAGGTAGCAGAAGAGACGAGACGTGAGGTATATCTAGATTTGGTAAGCAGAGGTCAGCCAAAAGCATTTCGAAAAATGTATCAGCAGGAGAGTGGGCAGGTCTTGGGGGAACAATATATAGCAGGGAAATTGAGATTACAGAAATGTCCCTTAATTCCATCTGCATGTATTAACGATGAATGTGTTATGCATGTTGGGAAAAGGAGTGATCCTGCAGTGACAGATGGGGAGTTAGATGCACATGGACACTGACCTTCGTTCTTGGAGGTCAGAGAAGATCGTTAACCATCTCTGAAGGGAGACAAAGCCCAGGCAGGGAGCAGTAAGATAAATGTTTCTGCCACAGTGAGTTCTCTCATACTCGCTTGCTGCAGCTGACAGGAATTCTGCCCATAAATAAGGCCCAGGAATATCCTGTGGAGGAAAACAAGCCGCTCTAACGTGTTGCTACAGGCTTCTTGCTGCTAGTCACCGTGGAGAGTTCACACAAAGATTGTGTGTTTGTTTGCAAGAAGAGCTAGTGAGGGAAAAGGGTTCATTGGCTGATATAGATCTGAAAAAAAGAGTAAATCCTGAGGAAACATGGATAGAAAGGGAGGCAAAAGAGAGAGAGAGAGAGAGAGAGAGAGGAGGGAGGAAAGTGAGAGGAAACAGAGACAAAAATGAACACACATGTGGCCATATAATCTGATTTTAGGTGATAGGCTGTGTACGAGCTGGTTTTCTTGGGGGCAACAGTTGTATAAGCCATATCACATCTGAAATTTCTCCCAACTACTCAAAGAATGATTTTGTATTGAGTGCCTGTGATCCCTAGGTGTTGCTGCTCTATAAGTTAGCAGTTTCTCTTCTTTTTCTGCTGCTGTCAACTTTTCCTAGCCTTACTGTCTTTTACAGTGAGTCTTGCCTTTTCATGGAATAATTCTCAAGTATGACAGCCTCCTTCTTGTCATTCTAGCTTCTAAGGAGAGGCTGAGGTTGATTTCATCTAGAATCCACTTAGCTCTCTCTGATGGTTTATGGTGTAGTTAAAGCTCTCACTCACCAGCACATTTCCGATTAATCAGGGGTTTTTTTTTGTCCTTGCCAATTTTCTTCATTGTCTAAGTTTCCACATCCATGTGTTTCTTGGCTGGTGTCTCCACATTGACTGAGGCCAGTGCCAAGGTATAGAAAATATTTAACAATTTCTGTTTGTTCATTGTCTGTGTTAAAGTTATAAAGTTATTCTGTAGTCATGATGTCTGCGTCCTTATGTTGTTAAACCACAATCCTGCTCTTGTGCTTTCTTCTTTCACCCTCACCAGTAGCCGTTTAAAGTTATGACTATTTTGAGCTACTACTATGGTGTCATCTGGATGTCTTCAATGACGGATGTCTCTTTCACTAAGGTTCACACAGTGAAACTCTCTCATCATCTTAAGGTATGCATGTGGTTTTATTCCTTGATTTCTGAAATGTCAAGTCATTTCCACTACAGAGCAACAGGCTTATTTAGAAAAGGATGCCCACCCTGTATAAATAATAATAAAGGGCCATCAAGTCAATTCTGAGTTATTTTGATTTTTTAATGGTTTTTATGGGCTGCTCTTCTCTCAGGAGGCAAAGTGGGGTTTCTAACTCCCAGCCTCTGGCTCTGCAGCCCAATCCCTAAACACTGAGCTATCCAGCCAGCTGGTCACCCTACGGAGAGTGCTTTTTAAAATTATAGTAGGACCCCGGTATCCACTGGGAATTGGTTCCAGGCCTTCCCGTAGATAATGAAAACCATGGATAAGAGAGAACACCTGCCCACCCATCTCCAAATTGCTGTTTCCTGGCAGTAGCTTGCTTTATGGCTGCTGTTTTGAGACAGTAGCTTGTTTATGGTTGCTGTTTGTGACAGTTGCTTGCTTTACAGATGCTATTTGTGATAATAGCTTGCTTTACATCTGCTGTTTGTGACAATAGCTTGCTTTGTGGCTGCTGAATTATTTTTTTTCCTCTGCCAACCGTGGATAACTGAATCAGTGGATAATGAATCCGTGAATACGGGGGTCCTACTGTACCATTTAGCATCCGCCTCCACCCGCCCCTCCTGCCCTCCTCCTCCATCCCTTTCCCTTGTTGGCTGCCTGGGACTGCTCGCTCCTCTTCAGATTTCACTCTTCCAATGATAGATTTTAGCTGGAAGTGCCAAGCCGGATGACAGAAACCTATAAAACAGGTTCATGGTGCTAAACTAGAACATTGCCTGCTGAGCAATTCACCGCCAGCATTTTGCTTGAATTATAATTGCAGGGGCGGGGTAAAGGGGGAGGGGAAGAAGTGCTCTCATCTTTGTTTTTAATTAATTCAGTCACCACCAGTTTCATTCCAACATGTCACACGTTAGAAATCAAAAGCTTCTTGTATAAATAATAAGAGGAGGTGGGGAAGAGGAGGGAGGGGGGAGGGAGAGGTTCCACAATTAGTACTGAAAAAACATTAAAAAGAGAGAGAGAGAGAGAGAGAGAACTAGAGAGGGGAAGAAAGAGAGAGTGCCTCTTACAAGACTTCCTCAAGGTAGGCGTGGCTCCACTCCGCATCATTCTTACATAAATGACTGATCTGTCCAGATCTCTTCACCACAGGAGATTGTCTGCTTCATTTCCACAGTTGTTTTAAGATAAGCAAGTGTGGGTGCAGTTAAGAAATCAGCAATATTTAGGTCAGAGCTCAGAACGTTACTTTTTTAAAAACCATGTGCTTGTCGAGTTACTCCTTACTTCTCAACAGCCAGACTGAATCTATCATGATCGTTGCCATAATCTTAGGACAGATTGTGTGGCATTATGGGTTAGTCATTCTGGTGTTGTTATTGCCAGCTGCTCAGGAAAATACAAGGAAATATTCTCTAGTTCCCCCTAAGGACCAGTTCTGATATTGCACCTTTTTAAAAATACATCATACGACAAAAACACAAGGATACTCCCCTTTTTACTTAGGAGTCAGGACTGAAAAGAGAATGGACCAAACCAAACACACACACACACACACACACACACACACACGCACGCACGCACGCA
>JAHTLZ010003542.1:71810190-71820705 GCA_023846285.1 Phrynocephalus versicolor
CACACACACACACACACACACACACACACACGCACGCACGCACGCACAAGCTCTATAGCATTCAAAGCACTCTCTGGATAGTTGTTGTGAATTTTTTGGGCTGTTTGGCCGTGTTCTGGAAGATTTTCTTCCTGACGTTTCGCCAGCCACAGAGTCTGGTGAAACGTCAGGAAGAAAACAATCCAGAACATGGCAAAACAGCCCCCAAAACTCACAACAACGATCAGATCCCGGCCACGAAAGCCTTTGAGAATAATCTCTGGATAGTTATTACAAGTTATTTATGCAGGCTACACATTGCCCCCCCCCCCCGCCGACAGTGAGCTGGGTACTCATTTTACGGACATTGGAAGGATGGAAGGCTGAGTCAGTCTTGAGCCAGCTACTTGGGACTGAACCCAGGGTTGTGAGCAGAGCTGGGCTATAATACCACAGTTTAACCACTACCAAGTTGTTATTGCTACCCCAAAATTAACTAGTTGCAGGTAACTATGCTATATGTAATGGTTACTTCCAAGTCCTGATATTGAAATTTAAATGCATTCTATCTTGCCAATAATGAAATATATAACTATAGGGGAAGGAAATGGCTAAATTTAGACTCAAACAACACAACACTATAGGTTCACAGTTAGAAGTTGAGAGTATCTTCACAAAGGGAAGGATGTTTGATTAACCTATCCTAACCTGGTATGATGCAGATCAGCTGGCCTTTGTTTGGTGCTTTGACATTGGTCTGGTTGCTTTGACACCCAGCTTGAAAGGAATATGCCACCACAGGGATAATGTTTTATTACCTTATAATAGCCAAGGCAAGAGCCTCACATGTACGGTAATTTGACCTGCAAATTGTGACTTGTGCGTGCTTCCAACTGGAGCTTTAATCCAGCAATAACCAGTCATAGCATTTTACAGGGGTTCCGGGTTCCGGATTCTGCTGCCTTCCACTTCTCACATTCATGGTTTCCCATTGCTGCTTCTCTCTCTTTTCTTCCCAGATAATATCTGTTAAGGAGGAGGGGGGTGGAACAGCTGTAGAATGTGTTTTGACTGACGGCAGCAGGGACCCTCCATTTGGAAGCCCCCCCCCATTTCTGTAGTGAAGCTAAGGGATGAGGATCAAAAGCAAAGTCTTGGAAGATGTCATTAATAGCCACATACAAGTAAGACATGAGTGACAAGTCAAGTGCCTGGCCTACCATTAGGCTGAATGAGGAAACTGCCTCTGACGATAGGTAGCTGGGGACAGTGGTGTCATTCCTTAAGCAGTTTTTCCAGATGCTTTTTATTTGACTGGGGGACATAAGAGTTGTTACTACATAGCCTATTTAGAGTCCCTTAAACCAACCTGCTGCTGCCTCGGGGTTGAGGAAGAATTCCACTCCATCAGCTGGAAGTCCAGGGAGTTTCTGTAATGGGGAAAGGATGTCACTGTGAAGCACAGGATAATGGAGTTGGAAGGGGACATAGAAGCCCATTGAACCCAACCTCTTGCTCAATACAAGAAGGATCCTAATGAAAGTAGAGCTAACAGGTGGCTGTCTAATTTTCTCTTGAATTTCTCCCGTGTCGAAGCACTCGCCACCTCCCCAGGTAATTGGCTCCATTGCCGTACTGCTCTAATAGATAGGAATTTCGGCTGATATTCTACCGAAATTGGACTTCCTGTAACTTGAGCACATCATTAGGTGTCCTGCGGGCCAAGATGATCAAGAACAGAACCTGCACTTTATCTCTATGCTGCTAACCTTTCAAGTACTTGCAAGGTGCCATCTCCGCTCCGTCGTCTTTTCTCAAGGCTAAACATGCCCAGCTTTTTTAATCTTTCCTCCAAGGGCTCGACTCCCAGTCCCCTGATCATTCTTGTTGCATTCCTTGCGTCTTAGCTTGGCCCTGGAGCAGCCTGATGAAGAAGTAGCGCTGCCAGCAGCAGTCGGCAGTGCTCTTGGAAAGAGGGCCTTGTATGTACCTGTGGCATGTCATCCTATCTGCCTCTGCTGTGTCATCCTGCTGGAGAGTTCAGTGGTTTAGGTCTCGGCAGAGTTTGGGAGTTCAGTTCCCCACTGGGACCCCTTGTCAGGGGCTGGATTTAATAATCCATGGACTAAGGCTCTGAAAACTGTTGACTTCAAAGTCAGCAGCTCGGCGCTTCGAATCCCGGGTGCCACGCAGTGGAGCGAGCTCCTGCTGTTCACCCCAGCTCCTGCCAACCTAGCAGTTCGAAAGCATGTAAAATGCAAGTAGATAAATAGGTACCGCCGTAAAAGGCGGGAAGGTAAAACAGTGTTTCCTTGCAGCCATGCCAGCCATGTGGCCATGGACTTGCACAACACTGGCTCTTCCGGCTTGAATACGGAGATGAGCACCGCCCCTAGAGTTGGACAGGACTGGCACGCATGTGCAGGGGGAACCTTTACTTTTACCTTAAGGTCCCTTCCAGTTCTGCATTCCTAAGCACAACCGATCTTGCCTGATTTTGGAAGCTAAGGAGGGTTGGCCCTGGATAGTACTTGGATGGGCAACCACCAGGGAATACCAGGTGCTATAGGCGCCTGGAGTAGGAACTGGCAAACCACTCCAGTATTCTGGCCAAGAAAACTCCACGGACATGGGGTCATGAAGAGTCAGTCACGACTGTAATGACACAACACACACACAAGGTGTTGGTGGTGTTGATGGTGGTTGTCCCCTCTGACCTTGCTGTGTTGCTATTGTCTGCCTCCCACTGGCCCTTTGTTGTAAAAACGAATCACTCTATGTTCTTAGAGTGCAGAAGAGAGCGACTAAATGGTTGCCACCACAACCATTTAGTTGCTGGGGCACCTCCCTTATGAAGAAAGGCTAAAACATTTGGGCCTCTTTAGTCTGGAAAAAAGGCGCTTGAGGGGGGATATGATTGAGACATACAAAATAATGCAGGGTATGAGTAAAGTGGATAGAGGGAAGCTCTTCTCCCTCTCCCAAAATACCAGAACTAGGGGACATACACTCAAATTGAGGGCTGGGAGAGTAAAAACTGATAAAAGAAAATATTTTTTCACCCAGCGCGTTGTAAGTCTATGGAATTCCCTGCCACACAATGTGGTGATGGCATCTGACCTGGATGACTTCAAAAGGGGATTGGACAGATTCCTGGAGGAAAAGTCCATCACAGGTTACAAACCATGATGGAGATGTGTAATCTCCAGGCTTTAAACCAGGGTACTTCAAGGGCCAGATGCAGGAGAGTGGTATCAGGAGACAGATATCTAGTCTCATGCGCTCCCAAACACATCTGGTGGGGCCGCTGTGAGATACAGGAAGCTGGACTAGATGGGCCTTTGGCCTGATCCAGCATGGCTCTTCTTATGTTCTTATGTTCTTATGAAGAGGCAGCAGCCTCTGTCAGGGTTCACTGGTAACAACCACCCTTAAGAAAGTGAAACATTTTCAGAATAGTCTCGGACCCACTGGGAGAAAAGTAGGGTAGTTGGGGCAGCCAAGCAGACCCATAAGCAGACACGATGTTGGGAAGTCCATAGGAGAGCTGGGTCATGGATGGGGAAATGCGTGGCAAAGCTAAAAATTGTGGTGGCAACCATTTCCCCCCACATATCGTCTCAGGACTTGTGTGTCTGGATTAAAACCCCAGACTTCCCCAGAATGTCTGAAGGATTCTGGGAGCTATGGGCCAACAAACCAAACCAAACCAAACCAAACCAAACCAAACCAAACCAAACCATGAATCTGTTACGTCTGATTGCTATCAGTGACTTGGAAGTCAGTTCCATTTCTAGGGCCCTGTTGGTTGAAAAATGGCTACTGCTTGAGTTTACCCGAAGACCCAAAGTCCCTGTGAACCTTCAAGGCCCAATTAGATAGCAATTAGCAGAAAACTCATCTCTTTCGTAGCCTGTACCATACGTATTGAACCAGATTATTCATTAGAACAGGACTGTCTCAAAATCTGGAATTAATTTTGGCACACTTGTTAGACAGGCTGTCTAAGCTCGACAGTTGCATAAGCGAAAGATCAGCTCAGATTCAGAACTCGAGCAAGGGTTCATGACTGACTTGATTGTATAGTCAAGGAAAAAGGGTATCTTATCTCAAGTGAGTCTGTCTAGAAAATGTCAAATCGTCTGGGAGAGTCTGCTCAGGGATTAAAAATGTTTGGAATATGAAGGAGAAACATCCCATGACCAATATTACCAACATCTGGCTTGATGTTCCTTAGGAAAGAGCCCTTAATTATTTAGTTATTTAGTTATTTATTTCATTTTGATTCTCAGGATTGTCCAGTATTTAATCTAAAGGGATTTTATGGGAATGCCCGATGGTGTGGGAGGAGATTGCAGGATAGGTTGGAGAATTTATTTTGCATCTTGAATATCATCCACTGCTGATGTGCTTATTTCTTTATGACTTTGTATGAGCTGAATAAAAAATGCACATTGAAGTTCAGGAGCTGGCAGTGGTGGTTTACCAACCCTAACCAGCCCAGCCCAGATTGAGGGATCTTGGGAACTACAGCCCAACAACCTCTGGAGGACAACAGTCATTTACCTTTAATGTTGTGTGCATTTGAAGTTGGCTGGATGAGACATATAACAATTGATAACTAGAGTCTACCTAAGTGGGAAGCTACATTGCATTGTCTGTTTCCCATCCATTCTAAAGTTCCAAGCAGTGCCAATGTATTTTTCCATTACCTCCTCTTCTGCTGATGCTTCCATTCATGCACTTGGGAATGAGGAATGTTGGAGCATCCCTGCCCAGCACCTGAGCTAGCTAAACAGATCTTAACAAGGGTTTGCTTCATTATGCAATATTTTGATTGCCAATTGTACTGGCACGGCTGAATCATCTTTCTCGTGAAGTTGGCCTAAAAGTTGTTTCTGTCACCTTTCATATAAATCCCCTGTGTCCACAAAGGATTTCAAACCAATCAATTATCTTTGATTGTTTCTACACCACCTCCCTTCCCCACAATAAGCCAAATGGATTTCCCCTGTGTAGATAAAGCTTTGGAACCAAATCTAATTGACAGCTTCTGACATAAAAGGTGAGATCTCCTGATAAGCTGAAGCAGACCAGCTAGGAGACATAATGCTAACATCCCTGGTACATCCTGCTTAAACTCCAAGCCCTCCCAAGCTTTGCACAGGCTAAAGAGATTAACTTGCCTGGTTTATGTTTATCTTTAGATGCTCTTTTGTCTTTGCTTCTGGCCTGTGACTCCACCAACCACTTGATAAAGGTTGGGTGGCCCTTGTAAACATCTTATTTGTGGCTACTGGGGCCAGAAACCCCACATTCTGTAAACCAATGCAGCCTGGATAAATCTTTCTAGCCATAGCCAGTTGCATACCAAAAGCTGATCTAATAATAATAATGAACTCATAACCTCCAGCTCTGCAGCCACAGACCTAAGCCACGCAGTTATAGGGAAGAGGTGCAGAGACGGACAAAAGCCAAGCAATGGAAAATTGCTATTCCTTATATACCTGGCCGTATATAAATGTAAAAATAAATAAACAATTAAACAAATAAAATTGGTTTCTTGTACAACTGTCGGACTGCCATTGATGCAGGCCCTAAGACATATCTCTACTACTGCATGGATACAACCTGGATAAGTCCTGCCTACTTTCGATGTTACTTTCTAGTTGTTGTATGCCCCCCTTTTTGTACATTTCAGTCAGATTTTGGGATGCTGGACATCATTCATTCATTTATTTCATAATACACACAAGGTATTCACTCTGGGAGAGATCCTTGCTTGCAATTGCCAACGATGCTGATCTTTCTTACAGAGACAAGTTGGCCCTGCACTTTTTGCCCCCAAATGGATTGCATGGTATTTTGCAAACAGGGTTGTTACTTTTGGACCTTCTTGCCTACACTGGAAGCTGTAAAGTCAACCATGAACTGGTTTAACTGGTTCGTGAACCTGAAAAGAAAATACATGTGGTTTTTTTGGCTGTAGGGGCCTTTTCACATGACCCCTAAAATCTGCGGCAAATGGCTCCCAGATCCAGAGCTTAAAATTGTTTCCCCACCAGCTCTGGAGTTTAGAAAAAATTAAGTGCGACCACGCCCACCTAAGCGCATCCCAGCACACTTTTCAAGTACCTGCTCTCGGGGGTGAAAAATTCCTGATGCGGATGTAACGTAGTGAGTGCCGGGCTCTCCTCGCTTCTGTTTGTTGTTTTTTTTGCCCCCCCGCCCCTTTAAGAGATACAATGCTGCTGGGAGCAGAGCGAGATGGCAGAACGGAGGTGAGCGGCATTCTTTTCTTCCTTTTTTTCTCCCTCCCCTCATGCAGACAGCAGCCAGGAGTGTGGAGGGGGTGGGAATACAGGAACAGCGACAAACCCCCAAGATCTCTGGTCTGAATTTAAGTGGCCAGCGGATCTTAGGGGTCGTGTGATTTTGAATTTCACTGCTGTTAAAGTTCTGGCAACCAGATGGAATTTGTTTATGATTAGAGATGGGCACGACTCGGGAAAATGACGTTTTCGAGTTGTCGTGTGTCGGAGGCAGCCCGTGTCGGCTCGTTTCCGTTTTTCGCGAAAATTCGCAAAAATTAGTCGGTTCGTTTTTTTGTTTTTTCGTTATCGTTATACTGGTTTTTTTTTGGGGGGGTAGCGGGCTCCTGGATGCACCTCTGTGGGGTGGGTGCCTCTGCCGGCCCGCTATAAAGGAAGGGACAGCAGCAGCAGGCTCCAAGAGACCCCTCAACATGGGGGTCTCCCCTCCTCACCTGCTGCTGCTGCAAAATGGCATGCATAACCATATGGATATGCATACCATTTGCAGGCAGTGCCAGTGACACCTGCTCAAGTACCTAATCCCTTGGTACGAGCGTGTCGCACCTGCCATGTCCCACAAAGAAGGGAATCGTACTTGCGTGTAGTGCAATGCAAGTACATCTGGCTATGGGCTAAGGTGGCTTTAGTCCAAGGGCTAGGGTTAGGCTAATGACGGGTAAGGTTATGGTGGGCTAGTGGGTTGCACCTCTGGGTGCCTCTCTGACCCACTAAGAAGACAGTCTGTGACGTATGGGTAAGGAGTCAAGGATTAGGGTTAGCGGGTTAGGGGGCTAGGGCAAGTTTTAGGGGGCTTTTTGGCACATCCCAGAAGTCTCAGTGGCCAAGTGGCCATGCGATTGGTGAGATGGCTCCAAAAATTTGCATGGTCGTCCCCTCCCACATGGCTGGCCAGGCCACTGGGCCAGCCCATCATTGCACACTGCGCAGGTGTAAAAAAAATAAAATAAAATAAAATCAATGGAGGACACAGGAGGAGAGGAGAGACATTTTGTTGCAAGAAAAAACCCACTGCTACTGTGAAAAATCTGGCAGTTTATAAATTTCCGCGTGTTTCTGTTGTGCTTGTGTGTTTTTGGACCACGATTTCAAAAACAATATTGCATTCGCCGCCCCATTTTCGATCCCCCGCCCGCACCGCATGGCATGGCGACGAGGCGACTCGAGTCCGGCTGCCCAGGACGGGGGGAGGCGGGACCCCCCCCTCCAGACCAGAAACCCCCCTCCGGTAGGTGCCCTAGTGAGTGCCCTTAGTCAAACAGGCATTTTCCGCCTGCTTTTTGGCCCGGGAATGGGTGGGGGGAGAGTTTAAAAGTTTTTTCCTGCGCCGTCCGTGCCGCTTGCGTTTGCGGCGGCTGTCGGCGTCTCGGCGAGAGTGGGCTTTTTGCGAGCCTGCAGCGAGTCCCACCAGACCAGAGCAGCCCAGGACGGAGGGGGGGGGAAGCCGGGACACCCCCCCTCCAGACCAGAAACCCCCCTCCGGTAGGTGCCCTACTGAGTGAGTGCCCTTAGTCAAGCGGGCATTTTCCGCCTGCTTTTTGGCCCGGGAATGGGTGGGGGGGAGACCCGGGGGAGAGTTTAAAAAAGTTTTTTCCTGTGCCGCCCGTGCCGCTTGCTTGCGCTTTGGCGGCCGGCGGTGAGACTGGGCTTTTTGTGGCGGGCGAGTCCCACCACCACACCAGAGCATCCCAGCACGGAGGAGGGGGGGAGGCCGGGCGGGGACCTCCAGAAACCACCCCTCTGGTAGGTGCCCTGAGGCACGGCAGGCATATTTCCGCCTGCTTTTTGGCCGGGAACCGGGCTTTTTAACTTTTAAAAACTTTTTTTCTGTGCCGCTTGGCATCGCGCGATCGCGCGCGATGCAAGTAACGAGCACGACAAATCAGTCCAAATTGTTCGTTCGTCGGTTCGAGCTCGAAGTCTGGCGGAGTAATTCCCGTTTCCGTTTCCGTGGAGTAACGGAACCGAGTAACGGAAACGGAAACGGAAATACCGCTAAGTCGTGCCCATCTCTATTTATGATCATATTATATACCTAAATTATCCACAAAAGGCAGTGTCTGGACAAAGGCACCTCAGATTACACAGGAGGCTCATTCGGCAGTATGTGTCCCTCAAATTACAAGAGATCCCTACTCTTACAGGTAGAAAAGCCACCAAGAAGGTGACTCAGCTGACATGCCTGTCTCCTGTTAAGGGTTCCAGGTTTGGGTCAGAAGTCTCAAAGAATTGGATGCTGCTTGTCTGGGTATCCTAGGGTTCACCTTTAAATTCATTCTAGAATCTCTTTTTGGTCAGTCTGTCAAACATAAACATCAACCAAGAGTCAGCTCCATGACATCTCAAGGGTCTATCCTTGATGACTTTCCAAGGACCCCCCTCCCCCAGGTCTTGGCCAGAAAAAAACTGCATTTTGCTTCTTTGTGCCTTTCCCAATTACAGTTTCTTCCTTATTTCTTTGGTTGAAGTTTACATTAAAAGCTACTCAGGCCACAGATCTGTATATTGTATTCTATATTAATGCACACTGATGACAGTATATAAATAAACTCCCACCCTTCCTTCCTCTGATACACATATTCGTTTAAAGAACACCCCCACCATACACGTTAAAAACAAAACAATTTTTTTAAAAAAGGAATAGATCTGAGAAGTTCTGTCTAAAGTAGTGGAGTATAACCCACAAATGCTCACAGTGAAATACAGTACATTTGTTAATCTTAAATGTCTCACAGTTAAGTTTTGTATCTGGTTTTGTTGTTGGTGAATAATTTGGTTTATTATATCTATTTTTTTAATTATTTGGGAAGGCCATTCTTCGTCATAAAAGTACTGTATTATTAAATAATTAAATATTATTAAATTGTTTTTAAATAATTAAATATTTTTATTAAAAATTAAAAATTATTTGTTAAAATATTAAAATATAAAAATTATTAAAATATTAAAAATTAATTATTTGTAAATAATTTAATTATTATTAAATAATTAAATATTACTAAAGTGTTGCATAAAAGTGATAACTCTTCAAATACCTGATTGTCAGATGAAGAGTAGGATCTGCACTTAATTATCCTTCAGCTTGAGCTGCACAAAGCCAGATTTAGACTGAATATCAGGGAAAACCTCCTAACTTCTACAGCAGTATAACAAGGGAACCAATTCCCCTAGGAGAGTGTTGGCAAACCTATGACACGGGTGCCAATGGTGGCACTTGGAGCCCTTTCTGTGGGCACCTGACATTGCCCCTTCACAGCCACCTGTATTCAGGTTAAATTGCTGTATTGGCACTTTGCAAAAAATTAGTGCATTTTGAATCAAAGTTTGGGCACTCGGTCTCTAAAAGGTTCGCCATCACTGCCCTAGGAGGTGGTGAGCATGCTGGTGCTGGAGGTATTGAAGAGAAAATTGGGCACCCATCTGTAAAAACTGCTTTCATTTGGATTCTTGCCTTGAACAAGGGGTTGGACTGCCTTATAGGCTCCTTCCAAATCTATTATTCTGATTCTGCGAGTCTACAAATAGTAATGGATCCAAAACAACAGAAAATATGTATAAAACATTCACAACCAACGAGCAAAATGACGATGCCTACATGGATTTCTTAAATGGCCCCCACTGACCCATGAGATTTGCATCAACTGTGGTGCACCAGGGGATGTAATTAATAAGATTTTGGTCTAACTTGCAACACTCCATGTATAACATAAATTATATATGTATGTATGTTTACACGTGTGTACACTAAGGTGCACAGGCAAACACACACACTGAATGCAACTGACGATTGCATTCGGCAGAGTGAGTTCCAATGTGCGCAGCTGAGCTTCAGAATAAATTTATGGTGGTGAAATAAACATCATTTTCTTCCCCCTGCCCCTAGCATTCACCGGAAGGTGGATAGGTAATGGTTGTGCTTATCTGTTCACCTCTTCCACATACCTGCTCTGCAAACAGAGCGTTTTCATCCATTATTCAGGTATCAGAAGGCTGTCAAGATTTGCTAGCTGGAAAACTTGCTCAGTTTCTTAATTTTTTTTGGGGGGGGGGTGAGTGGGTGGGAGGCAAGGGAGACTTTGCCCCAACTGACGTAAAGAGAAATGAGACAAGGCAAGGTAATTAGCCTTCGAGAAGGTGTCTCCCACCCCGGTCTACTTACACACACACACACACACACACACACACACACACACACACACACACA
>JAHTLZ010003542.1:71820715-71835123 GCA_023846285.1 Phrynocephalus versicolor
ACACACACACACACACACACACACACACACACACACACACACACACAGCAACCGGAAGGTACTTTTAACCCCCCTCTTCACATTAAGTTACTTCGAGTGACATTTTAAAATGATGGATAGCGTTGTGAGTTGAGTCTGGAGAATGCATAGAAGGCTTTCAGCAGGGCAGAAGGAGGAGGGGGAAAGCCCTGAAACTGTACATCCCTTGAAGTTAATCTAAATAGCAGCCAGGTCCCAACTTTTTTATACATATACTGTAATTTTGAAGTCCTCCTGGTAAACTAATTTTGAAGGTCAGTTTTCAAACTCAATGAAATAGGCAGAGGAATTCTGGTGAACGGGTGGTGGCGGGGAGAGATTTATATCCATCAGATTTCAGCCAGGGGAAGGCTCAAAGAGCTCTTCTGACCTGCTACAATTTCTGCACACACACACCCAAAGAGAAATGCTCCAGCCTGTTCCTGTTGTCAGCTTTGTCCTTGCAAAGAGAGGGATTCAGGGCTGTCCGATAATCTGATGTGAAACCAGGTCCTACTAAGAGTTTAGCAGTTTTGCATGTAAAATCACTAGTTTGTCACCTTCCTAGGTCCTAAAGTGAACACTACACCCAACACAGTGGGGAAACGGGGGTCACTCCAAAGAAAGACACCACCTTGAAAGACACCACCTTGTGGTCTGATCCTTCCACTTCAGAAGACCAGTGGATTACTCCAGAATCAAATGATGAAGACGACTGGAAAAGAGTACAGTGAAAGATGGGCACAGCTTAAGGTAACTTCTTGGACCACTCCCAGAATAGCCTAGGCAAAATGTCACCAGGCCATGCTGCCTGGGAGACTCGGGAAGCTGTCCAACACATTTCCAAGCGGTGCAGCAAGACAATAGTGAGGGAAACCATGCAAGGAGAACAGCTTTCACTCTACTGTGTCTGCGATTTGTTTCTGGTATGATAGAATGACTCTGCCCTGGCCCCTGGGGGTCCCTCACAACTCCACAGTTCTGCAGTTCCTGGCTGTTTCTTACAGGATTCAACAATGGGTGGAACGTGGTTCTTTTAGTGCAGGCATATCCAAACTTCGGCCCTCCTGGTGTTTTGGACCACAACTCCCAGAATTCTAAGCTTAGATTGCCAGTGACAAAGGACTGTGGGAGTTGCAGTCCAAAACATCTGGAGGGCTGAAGTAGGGACATGCCTGTTTTAGTGGGAGGAAGAGAAATTGAATGGCTGCCAGTTTGTTTCCCCCAGAAAGCCCTGTTTTGAGGTCCTTTTGCAGTTTTGGGAGATTTAGAACTTCGGTTACCCTAAAAATGGCTGCCTTTCTTGCTATTCACTGGGGGGGGGTTCGGTTTAGTAACTACTCTCTCTCTCTCTCTCTCTCTCTCTCTCTCTCTCTCACACACACACACACACACACACACACACACACACACACACACACACTTACTTGAATAGAATGGGCAAATTGATCTTCCTGCATCTTGTTTAATTTAAAAAAAATGCTGTGCTCCACTGACACCCCCCCCCCAAAAAAAAAGAAAGGCCAGTGAACAAAGCGGGTTTGTCCTAAACATAATGCAACATGTAAAGTCTTATCCCGGTGTAACCTCCATGAAAGATTGTGCTCTTCCACGCCACAAATAAGATGATAAGATCTGTGATGACAAAATAACATTAAAGTTTGTTGTATTTTTTACAAAAAATATTGGCTGGGTGGTAGGTGGAACCAGAGGTATCACATCCTGTTCCCCACTGGGCAGCCCCTGGGAGCCAGTCTGTGTAGCCTTGGGCAAGCTGCATTGTTCCAGGGCACCCCCCCCTAAAAAAAGGGAGCAGTAACACACTTCTGAGTAGGTTGTGCTAGGCTGTTGTAAAAGAGATGTAAGCATTGGGTCTTGTTAGGTATTAAAATGATAAATACACAAAGGGCCAATTTGGTAGGAAGACTTAATCATAGCTTTCTTAAAAAGAGTCCACTGCCTGAAACACCTAATTAGAGATAGGTAATTGTAGATAAGAGAACACAGGAAAATGCGGCGGGAATGGTAGTGTCTATTTAGTGCCAGGTAGCCCCCCCCTCCACTTTAAATACAGGTTTCACAAAATGAGTACTTATCCCCCATGTTATCTTGTTTCATCTCAGTGTCCTCATTCCCTTGTTGTACTTCAACAAAGTCTTCTTTTGATCACTTCAAACGAGGTCCTGGCAGAATCCACCACTCTGTGTTTCTCCACCATCGGAGAGTTAGGGACTGTTTCCTTCCGCTTATGACTGATGTACAGGTGTTTTTGTTTTGATGCCTTGTCAAATCCTGCCTGTGGTTTTATGCCTTAATACCAGGCTAAGGCAAACTGCCATTTTAATTTCTTCCCGGTCATAACTCAGCCATGACACCTATTTTTTTTTAATTTGGCCTTCTTACAAAGATTCTTTGTATACAAGATCTCAAAATCCAGTTGAAGACAGAGGTGATAGTTTAAAAGTATAAGACTGGGATGCCAAGCAATAATATCACTGTGATTGGATATTTAAGGTTCCACTCCAACTTTTAGTTAGGGCAATTCTAGACTTCTTTAGAATTTTGAGCCTGCCTGCCCAGAGAGAAGTATAATTGAAACATGAGGGACTGGGGGTCAAAATTTTAAATGCATTGTGTCTTTTTGTGAAAGAGTTTATTTCTTGATTGGTTTACTCATAAGTAAACAGGACAATGGCCTGATACATATCAAAGGTTAATTAAAATGGACAAAAAAAAAACAACCACTCCATTGGGCACACACCCAGAATAGCAGATAAATAAAGAGAATTCTCTTGCTGGCTCTATTTCAGTTGATGTTGTGGGGGCCTATAAGCTTCTATTATACTACACGTTTCATCTAATATTATGGATTGCAGCTAAGGTAGGCAAGTATCCAGGCACCAGCTGAAGCCTCAGGAAACGGTGCTTCTCCGTTTCTTCAGGCAAGGAAATAAATATCATGAGGAGAAGTAGAGGAGAACAGTTTGATATTGTTGTGATTGTGAGGTGGTTTGGAAGCTTGGGTACTTTTCTCCACCTATTTCTGCTGAGTGCTAGGGCTCACCCATTCCATGTGAAAGGATGTGTGTGTGTGTGTGTGTGTGTGTGTGTGTGTGTGTGGATTCAACAGCACAGCAGACTCAAGTGGTTGCACATGCCGGTTCATTCCTCATGCTTCTGGCTTTTTGGTACCTTGGAAAACCATTGGGAACAAACAAGGCAGGAAGTGGAACACAAGGACCTTGACTAACACTAATCATCTTGGCAGCAACAGCAGGAAGTCTGGTGTGTGTGTGTGTGTGTGTGTGTGTGTGTGTGTGTGTGTGTGTGTGTGTGTGTAGGGGTAGGGAACCTCTTTATTTGACTGTCTGTCTCACCTATGTGACTTCAGACCTTGGTCCCAGATTCTCATGCTGACCTACAAAGGGAATGGGAGGTGATTGATCCGGCAACCCTGGCTGTAGCCAAGATCTACCAGCCATGGATGCTTCTGTCTGATTTGGGATAAATAATACTTCCTGGGACAGGTCATTCCTATCAGCCAGGTTCCTGAACCCCTGTGAAGAATTTATAGGGTGCTAAAGAGGCTGTACTGTGCTGGTTTTGTGTTTCTAAAAGGAACATTGCCAAACTATGGGGCATGTTAGTAGATTTAAATCTAGCAAATATGTGGAACTATTTTTTAAAATGCATAACACCCCCTCCAATTTATTCAGTTAAAAATACTCTTACTTGTTCAGCTTCATTACTCATGTGACTTTGCAACAGAGTGAAGTGATTATACCATTTGACTCCGTCCCTTTTGTCATGCTTCTGGCTGCTTTTGCTTCAATTGCATAGGACACCTCTTGCATCCCATGCCTGCTCCCTTAAATTCTAGGCCACTTGCATGTCTAAGGGACCCATGCTTTTTCGGGGCCTGCTTCTTTACCTCCACTCTTGCTATATTGCAAATGACGTTTGAATCATGTGCAGGTTTTCCAAGGTTCCCCTCCCCAACACAGAGCTTTGTTTACCAAACCTCTTTGTTTTGGGTGCAGGCACCGGAGAGGTCAAACTGACCTACATAATAGCAGGTTAACTGCCATCCCTTTAGAAAGGAAAGGAAGATCTTAGAACTAATGGCTGCATGATCATACTTCTATAGCAGTGGTTCCCAGCTTTGGGTCTCCAGATGTTCTTGGACTAAAGCTTTCAGAAACCTTCACCTCTAGCTGTGGTGGCCAGGATTTCTAGAAGGTGTAGTTCATGAACATTTCAGGACCTAAGGTTGCAAAGCAAACTGATTCAAACAATTATACACCCTTTGCCCTCCTGTATCAACCTTAAATGGGTTTCTTAGGGCGCTTTTACACAACCCTTAAAATCCGAGGCAAAGGGCTCCCAGATCCGGAGCTTACAAATGTTTTCCCAACAGCTCCGGACTTTAAAAAATATTAAGTATGACCACGCCTACCTAAGCACATCCCAGTGCACTTTTCAAGTACCTGGCCTCCAGGAGGTAAAAAAAATCTTCCGATGCGGATTGTAAAGCTGTGAATGCCGGGCTCCCTCGCCTTCTGTTTGCATTTTTGTCCCCGCCGCCCCTTTAAGAGACAGGAATCCCTACAGAGCTGCTTGGGGCTGCTTCAACTGGCAGATGGAGGTGAGCCTGCATTTTTTCTCCCTTTTTTCTCCCTCCCCTCATGTAGACAGGAACAATGGAGCGCGGAGTGGTGGGAACACAGGAAGAGAGACAAACTCCCACAATCTCTGGTCCGAATTTAAGTTGCCACCGGATTAAAGAGATCGTGTAAAAGCGCCCCTAGTCAACTAACATTATCTTTTCATTTTTGTTTTATTACTGGGCTCCAAAAGAGAAGAAGACAACCAGGAATTTCTTAGAAGAGCTATATTTGGCAGAATTTGCTTCCCAACAAATATCAGGATAATTGAAAAGGGCATCAAAAAGAAGCAGCTATTTTATTTCTAACTGGGGCATGCACACATCCTACTCCCCCCCCTTTGCACCATCTTGTGTTTTTCTCAAGGAAAGGGCATGAGACCAAACAAATCAATGTAATCCTCCCCACCACCCACACACACACAAGGAACAATTGTGTTTTGTAGACACACACAAGCTTTATGAATCTAGGTTGAGCTGTCTCTGTTTGCTTCCAGATTCATCCACTAAAGCTGGTATGCAGACAGCCTAGCATCCGGTGCCAATCTGACTTGGCCCAGGTTCCTCCAGGTATAATTGACTATTTTGCAAGAAAGGGTGTGGAAATGGAGACTTAATTAGCTGTAGGGACTACACACTTCTGGAAAGGTAGTCTTTCCAGTTGCTGGAGTCAACATACATGAAGGATGATAAATACCCTGAGTAAAAAAAAGGAATGGCTCCTTCATAAAAAGAAGTTTGGTTTTCCTTGTCAGTTTGTTTAGGTGAACATCAAGTATTTTCAAGATGATTGAAAGACACTTAGTCATGTAACCCTGGGCTAATAAGAGGCTTGGGGGAAGTAAAAATTTTCAAACTTTGAAGATGTGACCTTCAAAGAGGATGCAGTATATCGAATTCCTTCATCTCCAGTTAAGATCAATCAGAACATATTATAGGGCAATAAGAAAGAAGGAAGGAAGGAAGAAGGAAAGGAATGAATGAATGAATGAATGTGTCCCTTCTCTCCTCATTCCATGAGTTCTGAAGCATCCATCCATTTACTCTATGCTCTTTCAGGAAAAATGGTATTTTTCCTGAAGGCATGTACTCTTAATGGTATTAGTCTTTTTGCAGTGTAAAAATGCTGGAAATGATCTAGACAAAGATTAAGGTTGGGGGGGGGCAAGGCCCATAGACAGACACCTTTTCAACATCTTACCACCCTCTTTCACTTCACTTCCTTATGGAAGCTATGAACTTTTCTGTGAGGTCACAAGGCCTTCTTCTCCCCCCCCCCCCAACCCTTTGGTCCCCTGGAGGTTGTACAGGATTCCTAGCTTCCTTCTGTCACTGGATGCCAGCAGGCAGCTGTCCAGGGGATCTTTGCCTGTCAAGTCTGTGCAGAACTTTGTGGGTGGGGTAGGGTGGGGTGGGAACAATTCAATTCAGTTGACTGACAGAAGGAACAAGGATGCTCCCAGAGCATCAGTTGTAGCCTGAAGCGGCGTGGCAGTTGCACATGGCTACAGCCACCTCCCTCACCTCCCATGTTGTATCTCTCTCCCTACCGACCCACCCCGCCCCCTATGGTTCCCCCTCCTCCAAGTCTAGCACACAAGGCTTAGGAAATGAAACAGGAGCAACGCCTGCTGCAACTTGATTAATCATCGTGGTGGTGGGGGGAATTGGAAGGGAAGAAAGGATAGGAAATGTTCACCTCAGCAGCTTGAAATGCAAAGACTGGAAATTAAAAGGTGTAAAGTGAGCTATCTGAACTCATGTTCCATAGATACGTGTGCACTGCTAATGTCAACCTGAAAAGAACACAGGCAAAAAGACTCTGAGGTAAACAGTCATCCATCTGAGCTTCACATTGTTTGGTGTGTGTTTATATGCTTGCCCCGACTGGCTAATTTTGCTTCGAGAAATCTTTCTACTCTGATATTCAGAAAGATACAGGGCAGGCTATAACATGTTCCCATGGTCCTCACTTACTAGCAATAAGCTATTTTCTTATACCTGACCCCAATAAGTCAAATACTGTATCTTATTTTCCTCACATTTGAGAATGGAGAATACTTGTTTTTTTAAAATATATGTTGACTGGGTCTCCCACTGTAGCAATGTCATTAGGCAGAGGGAGCCCATTAAGCCACCCACTTCAGGAAGCGAATGAGGATTAGGGTTAGAGTTAGGGCAACTAATGTTACCATGACGAATGGGCAACATTTTGCCTCAGATGTCAGAACATCGCTTGTTTCTGGTACAGTGGAACCCCGGGTTACAAAATAAATCTGTTCTCCTGGATGCTTCGTACGGCAAAAATTTCATATCCCAAAGCGTTTTCCCATAGGAATGCATTGAAAGCCAATTAATCCTTTCTGGAGATCAGAAGACAGTCAAAATGGATTAATTGGTTTTCAATGCATTCCTACAGGAAACTGTGCTTTAGGATACAAAATCCCACCTATCCCTGGCACTTAACCTTACCCACTCCCGAAAAGGAGGCCGGTGGGACAGAGCCTGCTCCAGGAGCCAGGACAGGGCACCAGCTTCTGGCTGCCAGGTCAGGGTTGCCTGTGGCTTCCCTGCTTCTGACTGCTTGGGCTGCTGGCTAAGGAAATCATTGGAAATGGATGCCCCATTTGGGAAGACCAGCGACGGGGCGAGTTGCAGCTCCTGGCATGGCCTATTTAAAAAATGACCTGATCCCTGTATCGCTTCAATCCTTATCATTTCAGTGTATGTGAATGTTGCTGTCAATTTATTCACTTTGTGAATGGGTCAGGTTTGGGGGCTCCGTGGCCACCACACTTTTAATTTAAAAAAAAAATACTTAGCAATACAGTGGTACCTCAGCTTACGAATTTAATCTGTTCCAAATGCATGCTCTTAAGTCGAACTACTCTTAAGTTGGGGTACCTATCTAAAAATTGAAAAAATAAGTTAATTTTTTTTTAAAAAATGAAAAAAATATTTGTAAGTCGAGCAGACCATATCTAAAATTTGTAAGGGGGCAGTTAAAATGGCAACAGTTTTCCGTTCTTAAGTCAAATTGCTCTTCATTCTATCTGGTCTTATGTTGGGGTACCACAGTATGTTAGTTTTTCTTTTATATTTTTCTCCTCAACAACTTGCCAATGTATCATTTAGCCAATGTCTTCTCTATTGTAACCGTTGTCTCTGCTTTTGTGTGGCTTATAGTTAATTTTTCCCCTTACTTTTTTCCATCAACAACTCAAGCCCATTTTAATACTGCCCTACGTCTATCTAGTGAGATATATTTGACCAGGTGATGCATTGACTAACAGATGGAAGTGACAGGAAAATAGGGATGTGTAAGTTAGAATTTTCCAAAAGAAAAATTTGGGACAGTGGGGACTCAGTAACAGGATGGACGATGGATCAGTTTCTGTGGGATGACAAGTGTAGACTACAGAACTGGAACAAAAAGCAAGAAATGGACTGATTGAACTGATAGCAAAGTGAGCAGGTTCCATTGGTATATACACCAGAACTATACATACAAATAAATTGATATATAAAAGGGAGGAAAAAGGAACACTTCAAATGGTCCATGTGATTAGGTCCTCAAGATGGTAGACATCTGCAGAACAGATTCTCCAGAATCTTGCCTAGCTTATAATCTATCTTTTTTATTCCACAAACAGATCATCTTCATTGTTTTTGGCTGGTTTTATTGGGTTTTATATATTCCAAATATATCCTTTTGTAGAGAGTCCTCTGATTCCTTTCCAGGAGAATCTTCTGCAGTGCAGGTTTACCTCTGAAGGAAACAAGACCAAACTCATAACCTCCATGGAATGTAGTATTTATGAGACAAAGGGTCTAAAATTTGTGATCAAAGCTTGGAGGAATTACATTTTTGTTGATAACATGTTACATAAGCTCTACTGCACTTCCTGCACCAAGCACTACAAAGTCTTGCTTGCTTACTTATCGTTGACACATTAAATACTCTGGACCAGTGTTGGCGAACCTATGGCACGGTTGCCAAAGGTGGCACTCGGAGCCCTTTCCGTGGATGCCTGACATTGCCCCTTCTCAGCCACCTGTAGAGATGGGCACGACTCAAAAAAATGGTGTTTCGTTTGTCATTTGGTCGTTTAGGGGTCCGTTTCGGTTCGTTTCCGTTTTTGTGAGGTTTTTTGCAAAAAAAATTGTTTTCGTTTCGTTACGTAACGACCCGAAAAAAATGAAAACAAAAATGAAAAATTGCTGTTTCGTTACCATTTAGCACAATTCAATGTATTTGCCGTAACGAGAATGAAGCGGTCGACAAAATTTTTTGTGTTTTGGGTCGTTTCGTTTCATTTTGGAGTCAAAATTCATTTTTCGTTTCATTACGTAACGAAATGAAAAAACAAAAGCAAAAACAAAAAAATCGCTCGTTTCGTGCCCATCTCTAGCCACCTGTATTCAGGTTAAATTGCTGTATTGGCACTTTGTGAAAAATTAGTGGATTTTGAATCGCAGTTTGGGCCCTCGGTCTCTAAAAGGTTCGCCATCTCTGCTCTAGACAAATCATTAAAGTACAGTTGCTGGGCTGCTGTGAAATTGGTGACCTCACTAGAGTTTCCAGATCTCAAGGTGCTGGTTGAAGTCTCAGGGAATTGCTAACCTTCTCTCAGACTCAACATATGGGGATGAACCTAGGGGTGAGAGACATGGGAGAAGGAGGTTATTTTGCTCTCATAGGTCAGGTGTTTTTAGTGTCTGCAAATAGAGATGGGCACGAAATGAACAATTTTTCGTTTCTGTTTTTGTTTTTTGTTTTGTTACGCAATGAAACGACAAACGAATTTTGTCTCTAAAATGAAACGAAATGAACAGAAACACCAGAAATTTTGTCGTCCGTTTCATTTTCATTACGGCAATGCATTGAACTGCTTTAAATGCTAAAAAAAATCACAAAACATTGAAATAAATGGTAATGAAACGGCAACGAAACGAACAAAAACGAAAATGATTTTTTTTGCAAAAATTCATGAAAAACGGAAACGAAACGAAACGGAACCCCTAAATGACAAATGACAAATGAAATGCCATTTTTTAAACCTCAGTGATCATAGTGTGACCAAAGGAGGCATTTCTCCTCTCCCCAAGGGAAATCCAAAAACAGTCCTACCACTTCTGGGCTTTACAAATAAGAAAACCCCAGGTGACTCTCCTAGTCTGACTGATGTTTCAGAACAATTAGACCCTGCATCTCTGCTGGACTTCACTAATGATCATTTGAATCCACCTGCAATGGAATCAAGACCAGAGATATCAAATTCAGGGTCCGAGGCTGACCCCCTCACAGCTAAACACACTAATTTTCCAGGTAGCAACCATGTCAATCAAAGTGGCCCCCCTGTGAATGCAGTCCAGTCGGAATGACTCTCCACTGCCAACAGGATCCCCTCACTGAAGATTTTATCCTGGAATATTGCCGGATGGAAAGGGAAATCCAATGACCCAGAATTCCAAAATTTCCTCCAGGGCTTTGATATTATCCTTCTCCAAGAAACCTGGCATGAAGGGGACATTATTTTGCCCGGATATATCTCAGTTGCAATTCCAGCTGTTGCCCCAACACGTAGAGGCCGGCGAAGTGCCGGTCTATGCTGCCTGATCACAAACAACCATCAGTTCAGGATTGAGCACTTGAATAGCTGTCCCCCTTTGGCCATGGCCATTTTAATCCAAAACCTGAAGCCTTCACTCATGATAGTTAACGTATATCTACCCCCGCAAGCTAACAAAGGAAAATTGCAGGCACAATGGGAAACCTTGGACTAAAGCTATCATAGTACCCATCTTCAAAAAAGGAGACCTTCAAGTTCCAGGGAATTATTGCCCTGTTAGCCTGCTGTCAATCTTGGGGAAACTTTATGCTCGACACCTCGCAAACAAACTGACAGCCTGGATGGACAATCAAAAGATATTGGGCCCAGAACAGATCGGGTTTTGTAAAAACAGACATGCATTAGATCACTGCATTGTATTGGCTCATCTTGCAGAAAAGTATAATACTATGGGTGGGGGGAGACTGTTTGTAGCTTTTTTCGATCTAAAAGGGGCCTTTGACTCAATCTCAAGGAAATTACTGTGGGCCAAATTGGAAAAGTCCCCAATTGACAGGAGATTGCTGTTTCTTATTCAAATGTTGTACCTTAATACGAGCTGCCAGGTTCGTTATGGACCTACTGGTAAATTGTCTGATACTATCCTGAATAATAAAGGGGTCAAACAGGGGTGTATCTTGGCACCCTATCTATTTAACCTTTTCATTAATGATTTGAGTGATTCTCTAAAACAAGTCCAAGGTCATCCCCCCAAGCTTGGCCCTCAGCAAATCCCATTACTCCTGTATGCAGACGACGCTGCAGTTCTATCTCTAACCCAATTGGGCCTAAAGAGGCTTATAACTGCCTTTGCAACTTACTGTGACAATAACTGTCTGTCCATCAATGCCCAAAAATCAAAGATCCTAGTGTTCTCAAAGAGGTGGAAAAGAATGTGTTGGTCCCTACAAAATGACATTCTGGAGCAGGTTAAAAAATACAAGTATCTGGGGATTTCCTTTAGATATAATATGAGCTAGGTAGCCCATCAAACTTATGCCCTTAACCTCGCAAAATGTAGTTCGCTTGCAGTGGCCCAGTTTTTTTATAGGAGTGGAGGACGCCATATTCCTTCAGCCATACGGGTCTTTCATGCAAAAACAAGGGCACAATTATTATATGGCATCCCCATCTGGATTAATGCATATAACCCCGATGTTGAAAGAATTCAATCCATGTTCTTGCGTCGAATCTTAGGGGTCCCTAACTGTGTAGCCTATGCAGTCCTGTGTCTTGAAGTAGGAGTAGGTCACCTGGAAACTTCCGCTTGGATTCAGACTTTAAAGTTTTGACTCAGATTACATTTCTGCGCAGACCAACTGGGGTATGTGTATAACATGCTGGTTGATTCTTATCAAAGCCAGTGGCAATTCTCCATTAAACAAAAAATTAGGTCCATAGGTATCCCTCTTGAACATATCCTGATGCTAGGGCAGAAACAGGCCCTAAGAACTCTCACCCAGAGGTTATGTGACATAGAAAGGCAGGAACTCCTTTCGCAGGCACAGAGAACCTGCTCCCCTTTGTCACAAGGTGTTTTCCCACCGTATAGGACCCCTGCAGTGTATCTAACCTCACTCTGTTCACCACAGGCCTGCAGGGCCTTTATGCTGGCCAGGATGAACGTGCTACCTTCAGCACTGCTCCAGGGTAGGTTCCAGGGAATACCACGCCAAGAGAGATTTTGCCCATGTGGAAACGAGGCTCCTGAGTTTCTCCAGCACGTGCTTTTATTTTGTCCACTTTATGAACAAATCAGGAATACCCTAATCTGTCCATTGCTGAATAAATTCCAAGGCCACCCTTCCAAGTGGTTAGTTCAATACTGTCTAATAGACAAGAACTCACACGTTACAGCACAGGTTGCAAAGTTCTTTCTAGCTGCCATTCGAAAGAGAGCAGAGGTCATTTCGGCCCATTCCCCTGATGCTCCTATTCATTAGTATTTCTCTTTGCTTTTCTTCTTGCTTTTACTGTATATTTGCAGATATGGGTCATATGACCGCAATAAACTTGATTTGATTTGATTTGATTTTTTAAAATTCGTGCCCATCTCTATCTGCGAATCCATCTCTATGCATTCTCAGGGGGCAGCAGGACTCGTGGACTCGGTATGAAAATGTTTGTAAGTGAGTTGCTCCAAATAGGACAATAGAACAAAGTATATGTGTCCCTTGGCTCTCTCCCAAGTCCCTCGGTATTGTGTCCATGATACCATTGGGAGCCTGGCATGGAGTGGAGAACCAGTGTTGTAATTCGTAACACATTCAGTGCCAGAGGCCCTAGCACCAGAAGTGCAAATCCTGGAAGAAAAGGCCCCTTGAGAAACTCTTGCCTCAGTGACAGTACAAGGCTCTGCCCATTGGCCTCAACTTTGCACACTGAAATCTCCAGGACGGAGTGCAGCTAACCTCGCAGCGACAGGAAATCCACTGATCACATACTGAGTGCCTGAGGGAGTGAAACAGCCTGGATTTGGTCACAAAGTAGCTTGGAAGCCTATTTTTTTTAACCTGAAGCTAACATCGGCCATAATGAAGCCTTTATTTGCATGCTGGAATTATAGATGTATGTATCCCACATCCATAAATTCCAACATGCATCTAAAGGGTTAATGACTAAAGCTTCCCATCTCACCACATGTACTGATAAGCTAGTATTTTTGCTCTGTCCATTGAATAGGCAAGAAGTAACTTACCTTGATAAAGCTTTGGCATCAGAATCAGAAACTGATTCAAAAGAAAAGAAAACCACTTCCTGAAAAAACAACAACCCCAAGTATTGTACTTCAAATATAGCCATGTGTCTGCAGAGAGTTAATCATTCTACCGTTGAACAGCATGTTTACATAACCAAAATCATGAAAGCTTATTACCTGCATTAATAATGCTATTGACACATTGAAAACTTATTTTCTGTACCTGCCTTTCTCTTTACTTCTTCCTTGCTCTCTCTCCCCTGTATCTTGTGTATATAAAATAAATATTGCAATAAATAAATAAATAAATTGCATTCTATCTATATGAGGAACTGGACTGTAATCCAACCACCAAGCTGGCTGCCGTGTTCCGCACCTGCTGCAATAGCTGAACAAGGGTCAAGGGAAGCCCCATGTAAAGAGCATTACAGTAATCTATCCTCGAGATCACCAGCGCTTGCACAATTGTCCACAGGGAGTCCTCGTCAAGGTATGGGCGAATCTATACATGACACGTGTGTGTATATGGGGGTTCCCAGGCTCTCTGATATTACTGTGATTTGTAGAAGGTTCACTATTTTACCCATGGGAAAGTGAGAACAGACAAAAGAAAATATTTTTTCACCCAGCGCGTTGTTAGTTTGTGGAACTCCCTGCCACAGGAGGTGGTGATGGCATCTGGCCTGGATGCCTTCAAAAGGGGATTGAACAGATTCCTGGAGGAAACGTCCATCACAGGTTACAAACCATGATGGAGATGTGTCATCTCCAGGCTTAAAACTGGGGTACTTCAAGGACCAGATGCAGGGGAGTGGTATCAGGAAACAGATACAGGTATCTAGTCTTGTGTGCTCCCAGACGCATCTGGTGGGGCCACTGTGAGATACAGGAAGCTGGACTAGATGGGCCGTTGGCATGATCCAGCATGGCTCTTCTTATGTTCTTATGGGGAGTTATTTATCTCTCCTACCCCAGCCAGGCCCTTTGCTGCTATTGCCATGGCTTGTACTACAAGAAGGCTCAAGAGTCATTATGGGAAGGTTCCCCTCCTCACTTTATTTTAAACAACACAGTGGGCTGAAGAGCGAGCATGGATTTTCTGGCTGTGTTTTCCTCTTCCTTCTTCAAAAAGAGCACACCTTAAAACACCTTTGTGCTGATTCAATTCCATTTGGGAATGGATCAAAACGTGTGGCCTGGATTTAAAGCCTCCTTGTGCACAAACATCAGGTTTTCTCCACCATGAGTGATGCTCCCTTGAAGAATTACCACCCCACTTGGGAAACCAGAGAAGCACAGCACTCTTCCGAAACATCAGGCAATCCCTTGAGACCTGGCAACGTTTTCTCCAAAACATTTCCTTATTTCCAACAAACAAACAAACAAACAAACAAACAAACAAACAAACAAACAAACA
>JAHTLZ010003542.1:71835133-71846187 GCA_023846285.1 Phrynocephalus versicolor
CAAACACTACCGTAAACTGACTAGTCTGATTTTCAGGAAAACATCTGCACCCTGCTAGACTCTGGCAGTCACTTGAAGACTATATTTTCAGTCCCATCCGGTGTTTTTCTTCCCTTGTGTCTTGCTCAGGGATTGGCATTTGAAAGTTTCATTAGCCAAGTTGCTCTAGAAAAAAAGATCAACCATTGACAGGGTAAAGGATGCTATGTAAAGACAGATGACAGGTTTTCCTTAAACTACAGGGACGGTTCCCATGCTGTGTGCAAACAATTAATGCAGTGGCTGGGAACATTTATTTTGCTGGGTAGATTTTGATTGCAAATCCTGGCATTTTCCGAAGATGCCTCCTATTGAAAAATGCATCTCTCCCCCACTTCAGCATTTCTTAGGTTAGAGATAGAAGTTCCCTTTGAGGCTCTGTCACCTTCTATTTGTCATCAACTAGACAGGAAGGTAAACACCTATGCATGTTTACTTATCAGATGCACATTTCACACAGTGCGTATGAAGCCTGCATTGGGGGGGAATGTACACTGCATTTAAAAATGGACTGCTCTCTATCTCATTTTCGTAATAGTTACCCATGCACCTTGATAATATGAGAGAGGTTGCAGAAAATGTTTTGCAGTTTTTGAGATCAGGTTCTTTTGGCTGCTTCACGGTTTGCTCCTCCCCGCTGCCAGAGATGGAAAGGAGGCTATTTTTTATGGATTATCAAATTACTTTTGGGAGCTTTGCTGGTTAAGGTACCCGGAGAATCCTGTTACACCACTCCCTATACAAACCATTGGTACCCAGCCTTGGGTCCCCTTATATTTTTGGACTGTAAAGCAAAGTGTGCTGCTTATAAACCACCCCATGGACCTTAAAGCACTCTTTGGGCATTTTTACAAGTAATTATGCAGGCTACACATTGCTCTCACCTGCCCAAGAATGCTGGTTACTAATTTTACTATTCTTGGAAGGATGGAAGGCTGAGTGAACCTTGAACCCCAGGGCGTGACCACACTCACAGCTGCAGCACAGCATTTTAATCACTGCGCCACAAGGCTTGCAGGTAGTGGCGAAGACCTCTGGGAGTTGCAGATAGTCCTAGAATGTCAGGGGACCCAAGGCCAGGAGCCAGTGTTATAAACAAACGAGGAGCAACACTTTGTAAAACTAATGGCGTTTCATTGCAAAGCAAAGTGATCTGTTTATATTACTCGTAGGCCCAAGAATGTTAACCTATCTCATACATAGAATATTGTAAGGCTTGGTGATGCAACAAAGGGAAAGCTGTTATTCTAGTGGTTAAATGCCTGAACTGCAGCTAAAACTGTGCCCATGACCTGGGGTTTAATCCCAGGTAGCAGGCTCATGGTTGACTCAGCCTTCCATCCTTCTGAGGTCGGTAAAATGAGTACTCAGCTTGCCGGGGGGGGGGCAATGTGTAGCCTGCATACTGTAATTAAACTGTAAACCGCCCAGAGACTACTTGAAGTGTTATGGGGTGGTATATAAGCAGAACAGTTTGCTTTGCTTTAAACATGCCATCTTATTTTATTCTGGAAGCAAAGCAGAGCTGGGGCTGGTTAGGAGTTGAATGGGAGCACCCTGGAGACTATATCAAACATCTCCAGGTGGAATGAGTGAACTATCCTGTCTGCCAATCTGGATAGATATAAGGCAATTCCCTCTGTTTAAACCTTCACAAAGTCACTCTGTATAAATATATATAGTAGGGGGCATGGTGGCTCAGTGAGCTACAGCACTGAAACTGTCAGCTGCAAAGTCGGCAGCTCGGCGGTTCGAATCCCAGGTGCCTGGCCCCTGCCAACCTAGCAGTTCAAAAGCATGCAAAGGCAGCTAATACCACCGTAAAAAGCGGAAAGGTAAACAAAGCTCAGTGCACAGAAATGTTCAGCCATGCCAGGCACATGGCCACGGATTTGCACAACACTGGCTTTTTGGCTTGAAAACAGAGATAAGTGCCACCTCTAGAGTCAGCCACGACTAGAACGCATGTGCGGGGGGAACCTTTACAGTTTATAAATACGGTATATAAATACTATTTCAGGATCTCTCATCGGGGTTGTTTTGCATATGAATAATAGGAATCCAGGAAAGAGCATTGGAAGGTAATATTGGTTTGCTTGGGTCACCATTTGAATGGCCTGGGGTGGCATTATGTACCTCAGAAAGTAGAAGGGCCTCATTTGACCAGGTGCTGACTTTAGATTTAGGAATCATGCTCCCTTGAGATGAAACAACTACAGTAACTGTTTTCACAAGCTTGTTGCAATTCACACTGAGCAAATTAGCTTGCCTTTGTTTTAAAGCCAAACTTTGTTTTCCATTTCTGACATCTCTGGCATGTAGCGCTGAAATAGTTGCATGCCTGGAGGGATAACCTTTTCAGAGAAGGAAATAACCATTCACCTTACAGTGTGATTTTCTGATGGCCATGTGATGATGGATTCAACTGACACATCTCCAGGAAGTCATGCTGTTGGTCACCTATCCAGATGTTTTTTGAACCACAGAAACGCTGTTCTTCTCGTGGGCAGTGTGTGTGTGGTGGGCTAGCAGCAGAGGTAGAATCCTAACTGGATCAAGGGGCAGTTGTGAGAGACGAAAAAGGACAGGGAACTGAAACTGTATCTATTCCTGGACAGAGTATTATTTACAAAACCAGCTTATATGGGGAGGGGGACAAAACTATACAGAATGCTGGCATACTAAGCTGTCTAGTTCATTTCATAAAGGTTAAGCAAACAACAGATTCTCTTCATTATGCATTGTGCTTTTCATTAAAAATAAACCCCAGCTATTAAAATAAACCATGTAAATTACTGGAACATATCTTTTCTTGATTGTTATGACTGCTGTTATGGTCTAATGATTGAACAACAGATGTGAAATACCCAAGATGGCTGTATCACACATTACATACTTTTCTCCCTGGAAAGTACAGTATATAAAATTAGACACTTTTTAAAAGAAAATATACATGTAGCAGCAAGATATTATTTCATAGAGTGCGTCTACTGTGTGATATATGTGTAATTTTGATAGGAGGCCATCTTATACAACAATTTGACTATACGTTCTGTTTAGAAAGCTGGGCAAAGCACCATCATCTGCCCTAAACTGCTCTGAGTGTGTCCAAAATTCAAAAGCTTCTGTAACATTAAGATTTACTGAGAAAAGATAGGCAAATATCTGGAAACAAGGGGAAATGCTTAATATTAAACATGAAGACTCCTGTTAGTGGCATTATGGTGGCATCACATGTGCGTAAGTTTAGCTGTTGTTCTAAATTATAGTAAATAGTGTTGTCTAATGAAACCATTATTTATTTATTTATTTATTTATTTATTTATTTATTTATTTATTTATTTATTTATTTATTTATATATATACCCCACCAATTTTCCAGAACGGAACTCTGGGCGGTTTACAGAAGGGCAACATATATACCATCAAAACACAACAAGTTCAAATCAAATAATAAACAACAGAAAGACAGCTTGAGGAAGACCAAAAAGGTAGAGCAACCCCTGCCAGCCCCTCTCAATAGGTCATGATGCAAAGCGACCAGGGCAGTCTCAGTCACATGACGTGGCCTGAACCTGGACTGGAAAGGATCCACGACAAGGTCTTCCTCCAGGAATGACTGGAGCCACATGGTGGCAAATCACTCCACCACCTTGCCCAAGAAGGGAACATTGGCTATGGAACAATAATTGGACATATAGTCCATAGCCAAGCCAGGTCTTTTAAGAATGGGCTTAATCACCGTATCCTTCAGTGGACAGGGAAAAATCCCCTCCCTGAAGTGGCAATCAATGAATCCCATTCAGGCCTGCTCCCTCTGGCGATCTTAATAAACCAAGACGTGCAGGGGCCGAACAGAGAGGCCAAGACCCAGAACAGCACTAATGAAGGAATTAGAAAAAATAATCAAGAGTGAGGACGACTCTCTGGAGACCAAGGCTGAGATCATCTGCATTATCATATCTCTGACCACCATGTAAGGGCATGAAAGCTGAACAGCGAAGAACACTGACAGGAAGAAAATTGATTCATTTGATGTATAGTGCTGGAGGAGAGCCTTGAAGATACACTGGCCTGTCAGAAAGGTAAACATGTGGATCCATGATCAAATCAACCCTGATCTATCTCTGGAGGCAAACATGTTGAAGCTGAGGCTGTTCTACTTTGGGTACATCATAAGATGTAATTGCATGTATCAATTATTTATTTATATTAATATCTGTCTGTTTGATACCAATAAAAGGTTCTGATGCTGATGATACATCATAAGAAGGTAAGATTCTCTGGAAAAAGACAATAATGCTGGGAAAAGTTGAAGGGAGTGGGAAAAGGAAGCTCAAATACCTGCACTGAACAGAGGGTTGGACTCAATCTCTGTTTTTTCTATGATTCTATTGTTCTAAATATGTGCTGAACTGATTTCCCTAAAGGAAGTTCCAGGTTTGAGCTTACAAGAGCTGAGCAAGGATGTTGACAGCAGGGCATAGTGCAGATCACCCATTTTGTGTAAGGCTCTTACTTCACGTCCCTTTCATCGCGGTTCGCTGTCCCGCTTGGGACTGGTATGAAGAAATGTTACTCCACGTCCATTGCGTGATGACAGGAGTTCATCTCGACCATGCCCCCTGAACTGGGATTTAAGCAGGATGAGCTATTCCCCTACCTGGCCTCGGGAATCTGCTCGTCTCGGTTCTTGTTCTGAGACGAGTGCCCATGAGGTAAGGCTCGTCACGCAACGTGCCATTCTCCATCTAGTGGCAGGAGTGCGAAGTGCCATTCACCAGTACATTCCCTATGGAGTCAGCAACGCAGTGCAGAGAGATTAAAAGACAAATGCCTCAAACTCAGCTCCATAGTGCATTGAAGGCAAAGTTGAGGAGATTCGAAAGATCGAAAAACAGAAGGTCGGACGAAAGAAAAAACTGAGAACGAAGGCTGAGAAACTCAGATGTTGTCACGAAACAAGGACGTGCAGTAACAGTTGTCACAGTACAATCAATCACGCCCGTGGGTACACAGGAACAGGGACAGTACCGGAACAAGACCACATGACCACGAGCGACATGATCATGAAATGAACTTCAACTCGGAATGAAGAAGGATGTGAAGTAACAGTCTTAGTCATCAACAGAATTCTGACCGTGGAAGATAGCCTGTGCTATACGGTGCATCCTGTCATCCTTTAATTGTAGCAAATGGTATCTCTGTCTCACCCCACCAAAAGTAATCCATGAGAGCAAGTGGCACATAAGAAGGAACAGCATCATGGACTCAGGGTGGGATACAATACCCAGAAGAGATTTACTGTTCCCCTTTTCTTCGGGTGCTCCGGGACTCTGCAGCTTGCCTAAGGCCACACAGGCTGGTTACATTTGCAAGAGCCACAGTAGAACCAAACACCCAACCTCTGCTTCGTAGCCAGATACCTAAACTACTCTGCATACAAAAGGGAAATAGGTACAGAAAAAACATTTTGGGAGGATTATGCAATATGGATTCCCAGAGAGAGAAAGGCAGAGAGAGACAAAGAGAGACAGATAGGTAGGCAGATAGGTAGAAAGATAATAGTGATAATATTATCTTGATTTACCAATCCCTAGGTATTTAGGGCTGAACTTTAATGAGTTCTCAAGGGCAGGACGCACCTTCTTTCACTGAGGACCCCACTGAGATTTACCACCGTAGTCTTGCTTTAGCTTGGGAATCCCTCCTTAGTTTGAAGGGTTCATTACCTATCGCTCTTTATGACGAAATTGAAGCTGACATTATTCATAAACGGAGGGAATATGGGCAAATGGTGAGGCGGCTCGCTGAAAGTGAAATAAATGGCATGTGGGAGGGGAAGACTGGCGAAACAGGCAGGCTGTTCTTAATGACGTGACAGACCCAGAGGCAACTTGAGAACTGTCAAGAGGATTAGCTACGGTCCTTATTATCTCTCCCACTTTTGGCACTTGGTCCGGCAAGATGATGAGGACAGGTTGAGGACAAAATGAAGGTTTCTTGTCTACCGCTCACAGCTTCCCAACCCCATTATCTGGCACCAACTATGTGCATTGTTGTTCTAAAACGAACAGGAAGAACAAAACCCCAGTTTATTAACCCCTTTGGAACAGATGCTGGGGAATATTATTTATTTATTTATTTATGCATTTATATACCGCTCCCATTTCCCAAAGGAACTCTGGGCGGTTCACACAAAAAGCTTAAAAACAAACATCAATAGTCATTGACCACCCAATTTATCTGGCCACTGGCAGGCGCGCTTCAAAAGCATGTGCTTGGTCGGCTTTAGAAACCGATTTCAAATGGATTAAGTGTGTTTCAGGACATGGATTTGCCTTACACACCTTCCCCAGCCTGAATGGTAGAGGAAAGACATCTTCGAAGATTGTGTTTGTTACTGGACCCAACCCACCAGAGAAACTTGCTTCCCTTGTGTCTAGTTCTTGAGGAGAAATCCTCAGAGAATTCCACTTTGATGTAGCCTTAGTTTGTGGATTTTGTTGGGGATGGTGATTTATTAGGGTGGTGGGTTAAAACCGAGGGTTCCCGTTACTTCTCCAAGGGGAAAATCTTCAAGAACTTCTCTCGGAGTAGGAGTAGGTTTGGGCATCATACATACGTATCTATCCACAGTTTGGGACCTTCCTCAAAAAAATACCAGATCCTCACAGGCCATGCTCCTATAGATTTCCACACCAAGGGAGGCAAGAAAGACTTCTACCAGAAATCAGGCCTTCTCAGTGGTGGCACCATCCCTTTGGAATAGACTTCTGGTTGACCTCTCCCCGGCCCTTCCTTCGAAACCTTATAGAGACTGCTGAAGATAATGCTCTTTGCTGAGGCTTTACAGGACATCTCATGAAGAATGTCAAATTGCCTTGTTTGTCCATCTGCTGTTTGATACTTACTGAATCATGGAATCATAGAGTTGGAAGAGACCTCAAGGGTCATCCTGTCCAACCTCCTGCCATGCAGGGACCCCAGCTCAAAGTACCCCCATCAGATGGCCATCCAGCCTTTGCTTAAGAACCTCCAAAAAAGGAGACCCCACCACCTTCCGTGGCAGCATATTTCACTGCTGAACAGATCTAATCGTCAGGAAGTTGCTCCTAATGTTCAAATGGAATTGCTCTGAGTCCTAGTCTTTGAAGCCGTGGAAAACAAGTCAGCCTCCTCTTCAATATGACATCCTTTCAGATATTTAAACATGGCTACCATATCCCCTCTCAACTTTCTCTTTGTAAGAATAAACAAAACCTGTTAATTCATGTCGTTTAGTGATTTTGCTTGCTTTATTATATTTCTTTTTGTTATGATTATATTAATTGCATTGATTTGATTGTTAACCACCCAGCATAACAGTTCAGTAAGTAAGTAAATAAGTGAGTAAGTAAGTAAGTAAGTAAGTAAGTATGTAAGTAAATAAATAAATGTCTCTGGACTATGGAGGCCTGCTCCTGTGATGTAGTCAGGCAAAAGAGAGAGAGAGAGAGAGAGAGAGAGAGAGAGAGAGAGAGAGAGAGAGAGAGAGAGAGAAACTTTCCTACCAATAAATAAATAAATCATCAAACATCTTAAAATATTTTTAAGTAGAGGGGTGTTTTGGAAATATTGGGGTCCTGCAGCATTTCTTGAGGGTAATGAAGGCTTCCCAGGTGTCCTGGGAGAGACATTTAGGACCCACTTGTTGTCATTCTTGTCCTTAGAGTGCTTGTTCAGAGTCCCCGTTGCATAAGCCTTCCCTTTCTATTTTTAATTTTTTGAAAAATTAAAAATTTTCTGCTAGCAAATGCCCTGACAGTGCAGTCGGAAGCCTTACAGCTGCATTTTGAGCCATTTGACTTTTCAAGAAGGTCTTCAAAGATAGTCCCTTGTAGAACCTGAGGCTGTAGTCTAATCTGGAGGCTACCAAAGCATGAGTAACCAACCAACTGCTGAGGCCTTCTAAAAATAGACACGTACAGGCTTTCTGTTACATAAATGAAAATACCCCAACTTTACACAGAGGACCTTCCAGAAGATGGATTGTTCCAGCAGAGACTAATCTAAATTAGGTTTTCAGCAAAATAGTTTTCACATTATTATTGGAGCCTGACTAGTGTGTAGTCCTTAGAAATGTACTTTTATGATTCCTTTTTGTGTGTGTAAAAACCCAATTGGATTAATTTAGATTCAATAAAGCAATTACAGCCACCAAAGGGATTAAGAATTTAACAGATTCCCCCCTCCTCCCCAAAGGGTAATTATGCCGAGCAAAGCAGCTGACGGTCTGTACGAGAGAGAGAGATGATTCAACTTGCATTCTTGAAATCCAAGTTGATGTAAATCTTTCTGGGTGTGTTTCCCCTCCCTTCCCCCCTTTTACTCCGGGTTCAGGTTTGGATGCAGATACTTGCTCAGTGGTGACAGAGGACTAAGCCTGCTCTAACCCCTTTGGTGAAATGATAGGACTGACATGTCCCAGGGAAACATTCAAGGAGTTGTCAAGCATGCCATCTCAGGATCCCTTGTGCTCCCTGAATGGGGGAATCTATACAGTACCTTGCATCCAAGGCATGTGGAGTCAAATGGTTTGCATTTGTAGACTTTCCTTGTGGGGAGGTAGCATGACAAACACCTGCACCTCTACATTTACCACTATGCCCCTCGTGCTGAGTAACTGCCAAGGCCCATGAAGTTAGTGGAAGGAAAAGATGGGGGTATTGGAGTTATTGTACTAGAGATCCAATAATCCCCCATTCTGGGAGTTTTACCTGACTTCCCCACTTTGGTTTTCCTTCAGATTGCATAGATCTTTTCGCCTTTACTAAAGCTTTTTTGAAAAGCCAGAATTCTGATTTAAATATTTGATTGCAAATTGAATTTAGTTTTCATATATATATATATATATATAAAATGAGTATTTGGGCGTGCAGTTTTCGATATCTTTAATTGTTTTTCTACTCATGGAACGTGGAAGCAATTAGGATAAATAAAGTTTGTAGAATTAGACAAACTGATGTTGCCTGGAATCATTACAACAACTGAAAAACGTATACCTTGATACTCTGGTGAATTTTGCTATGATTGGAAATGTTTGATTCCATTGCCAAATTAACCCTTTAATGGGATAGATGCCAGCTGTGATGCACACAGGTCCTGATTGTTTCCATAGAGGTCTATAAAGTTCTGTAGGGCTCTTAGGGAGATGTTTAAGCTTCAGTCTTTGAATACTTAGATCACTTCAGACTCAGAATCTCCATCTTACCAACTTCAAGTCCTCACATTGCAACATCTGGCCAGGATGATTTTGGCATATCTCTGTTCCTTCTTTTATCATGGCCTCTGCCACACCCAGCCTGGTAAAGCATCCTGTCAGGTATGGAGACTTGCCAGTTTTTAACATCTAAGTGATCCAATAACATTACTACCCATCCTAGTTTTGGAATTTTATGCAAGGGGGAACACTGCTTTCTTTCCTTCATTGCTTGACATTGTTATAAGCTGATCTTCTGTCCCCACTGGGTTCAAGGGGACTTGCCCTGCAATAAATATGCTTGGAACTGCAGCCTTGGTCTTTGCAGTCTCATGAGTTGCCTCTCTTGGGCAGACGAGAGACTCAACCACTAGAGATGGGCACGACCAGGAAATTTTTTTCCCCGAGTTGTCGTTCTTCGGGACGGGTCCGGTTCGGCTCGTTTCCGTTTTTCGTGAAATTTTTCAAAAATTTGTCGTTTCGTGGTGTCATTTTTTTGTCTGTCATTAGTACTGGTTTGGGGGGGTAGCGGGCTCCTGGAGGCACCTCTGTGGGGTGGGTGCCTCCTCTGGCCCGCTATGAAGGGAAAGTGGGCTCCTGGAGGCACCCGTGGGTGCCTCCTCTCCTCACCCGCTACAAAATAGCATGCATAGCCAATTGGATATGCATACCAGTTGCAGACTTACTTAGTGGACTGGACTCTGGCAGAGGCACCCCTCTTGGGGGATGCCTTCCCTGCACCAGTCGGTCAGAGATGCGGGCTCTGACTGTGTCTCACTAAGAAGGGAAACGTACTTGCGTGTAGTGCAATGCGAGTACACAGATCTGGCTTTAGGGTTAGGGTTAGCGCAAGGGCTAGGCTTAGGGTTACAGGTAAGGTTAGGGTGAGTATTGGGGTGCACCTCTGGGTGCCTCTCTGACCCACTTAGAAGGACAGTGTTCGAGTTCGAGTTCTGGCGGAGTAATTGTTGTTACCGTTTCCGTTACGTAACGGAAACGAGGAACGGAAACAGAAACAAGAATTTCGACGAGTCGTGCCCATGTCTATCAACCACCCCTTTGGTGGATCCATCTGGGCTAACAGCCCAAGTCAATCTGACTATGCATGTTGGAGCAAAGAGCACAGGCTCGTGCCATTGATCATACCATGGTAAGCTGCCAGATTTTCTCTTGAAAACTGAAACTATTTAAAAGAAGATGAACAGCAGCAGGATGCAAGCCAAGTCATGCCTGTCTTTGGGAATCATAAGGGAACCTCTTTAAACTATTCAGGCCTGTTAAATACATTTACAGCCATTTTAAAAAAAGAAAGCCATCAAAAGGGGAACGACAGGAAATATGCATGCATAAACAGCACATCTGAAATACAAGAATATTCATGAAGTTACTGTATTTCTGGTGCATCCCTTCCATCAATGGCTCCACAGCACCCCCATTTCCTGTATTTCATCACTTGTGGTCTACATTTCGTACCCCTGTAGACATTCAGGCTTGTTTTGATGACAAGACGGAGCAGGTTAGAGTGTGCTTTTGCAGAGGTCTTGGAGGAAAAGGTCTCTTCTACCTGCCTCAGGACATCTCAGGCCAGAAGAGGTGAAAATGAGGACCACCGTGTCAAACAGACCTTCAAGAGGCAGAGAACATTTATCTGAAGAATGGACTCATGCTTCTTGAAGTCCCTTCCAGATGTTGACCATCCTAGTGCT
The DNA here is from genome assembly GCA_023846285.1 of Phrynocephalus versicolor. NCBI lineage: Eukaryota > Metazoa > Chordata > Lepidosauria > Squamata > Agamidae > Phrynocephalus > Phrynocephalus versicolor. The sequence goes on from JAHTLZ010003542.1 coordinate 71,846,120, forward strand.
GCCAGAGGGGGTATACAAATCAGATAGATAGATAGATAGATAGATAGATAGATAGATAGATAGATAGA
>JAHTLZ010003542.1:71846197-71863465 GCA_023846285.1 Phrynocephalus versicolor
TAGATAGATAGATAGATAGATAGATAGATAGATAGATAGATAGATAGTGGTCAGAATGGTTGGTTTTCAAAGTAGACAAAAAGTGCAATCAGATGGCTAAAAAGATATGTTCCTAATCACAATAGAAAAAGTTGCTTTAATGCACAGATCCCCAACCTGTGGGTTAGGACTCCTCCCAAGGGAACTAATAAGGTTCCTTTCACGCCACTTCGGCATGGGAGTTCTTTGCTCCCTCCACCCGCGCAGGAAGAAGCAAGCACGTAGCAGCCTCCGGACGGTGGCTCAGTGGAGCCAAGTGGGTCTCCAGTTTAAAAGGGAACCGCTTCTTTGCCCCAGCCTCTTTCAGCATTTGCTGGACCCCTCCCACCCACTCTGTTTAAGGATGAGTTAAATCTGGTCGTTTTGGGGCCAGATGGGAATTTTTGGCCTGCACCTCGATTCTATAGAGCTCAGCATTGGGAGATGGGAGCAGGCTGGGATCTCATACACAGTGCGTGCCCAGAGCCGGGAGCCTCCGGGAGCTGCCTAGCGGGGTACCTTGTGATATGTTAACTCCCCTTACTGTTATCTTGCCTGGGGCAAGGTTGGCCTCAGTGTCAGATCATGCTTTCACCTCTACCTGGACCTGCCTTGAGAAGGGATGTCTATTTGGTGTTTAATAAAGTATGGCCCATGTTTGCTACCCACTACGTGTCTTGCCTCGTTACTCCACGCTGTGTAGGCAAAGACTTTTAGAACATAAGAACATAATAAGAGCCATGCTGGATCAGGCCAAAGGCCCATCTAGTCCAGCTTCCTGTATCTCACAGTGGCCGCACCAGATGCATCTGGGAGCACACAAGACTAGATATTGTCTCCTGATACCACTCCCCTGCATCTGGTTCTTGAAGTACCCCAGTTTTAAGCCTGGAGATGACACATCTCCATCATGGTTTGTAACCTGTGATGGACTTTTCCTCCAGGAATCTGTCCAATCCCCTTTGGAAGGCATCCAAGCCAGATGCCATCACCACCTCCTGTGGCAGGGAGTTCCACAGACTAACAACACCCTGGGTGAAAAAATATTTTATTTTGTCTGTTCTTACTCTCCCAGCCCTCAATTTGAGTTCTGGTGTTTTGTGAGAGGGAGAAGAGCGTTCCTCTATCTACTTTACTCATGCCCTGCATTATTTTGTACGTCTCAACCATATCCCCCCTCAGGCGCCTTTTATTTAAACTAAATAACTCCAAATGTTTTAGCCTTTCCTCATAAGGGAGGTGCCCCAGACCAGTAATCATTTCTGGAGGGGTTGCCATGGTCATCTTTTTTGTTGTGATTGATTTTACGTTTATTGTACTAAATTGGAATACACAATGCTGTTTTATTTTGTAGAGGCAGATTCATAGCCTCCCACAAATAATTGTGCATGTTACATGTATGTTAATATATTAGAATTATATTCTGAAAAAATTCTTTTAATGTGTTCTCTTTGGCCCATTAAAATTCCTTTTGATGCAAATATTGCAGGCTGCCTGTATTTTCCACTGGTTACCTGGCTATTAGAGAAGAGGACCATTACTCAAAAAAAAAAAAAATTGCTTAGGAAACTCTTCTTTGATGGCAGCCGTCTCCCTTAAAGTAACTTTCCATCTGCCAGGGAATAGCTTTCGTTCCCCCCAAGCAGTAGGTGGAGCACAGAATGGGGTCAAGCTGGAGCCCAGTTCCCCATATATCATGCACTCGCCAGGAAACAGGTCCACAAATGATCCAAACGGCAATCTGTTTCCCCCGTGGGATCACACCCAACAGTCCCGTGTGGAAAAATCAAAGGGGCTGATGAATCCACCCGCCTCATTCGTTCAGCTTCATGGGAAGCATGACAGCTGTTCAATGCTGGTTAATGGCAGTGGGGGCAAAAACGACCGTAGCGGAAAGAGCTTTCTGGAAACTATGAATGAACTGTTGAGTGATGAGTCTAGTGTCTAAAAAAATATTCTACCTCGCAATTAACAAATAGGCTGTTATAATCTTTGAAGCCATTTCTATAAGTATTCACAACATCTGTGAGTTAGAGCTGTTCGGCAGTGGAATAGGCTGCCACAAAGGGTGGTGGAGTCTCCTTCTTGGAGGTCTTTTAAGCAGATGCTGGATGGCCATCTGTTGGAAATATTGTGATGGGGTTCCTGCATGATAGGAGGTTGGACTGGATGGCCCTTGAGGTCTCTTCCAACTCTATGATTCTATGATTCTATGATTTTATGAGTCCAGAGATGCCCAGCTTCCTCCACAAGGGTGTTTTGTTCCCTTGGTGTCTGCACTTTGCTTTTACCATAATCTAGACTCCACCGCCACCACCACCACCAAGGCCATTATTATAAAAGACGATTCTACCACCTTTAGGTCTCCCTTTACCATGGCTTCAAAATTAATCTTTTCCTAGTCAAAGGGGCTTGCTCGGTTTATTTATCGCAAGACTAGGGTTGTCCTTTCTTTCCACTCCATCATGCAGCCCTGACAGCAGCTAATGGAAAAAAAGAAAACAGACCAGCAGACATACATTTATTTATACTAGAAAAGTTCCACTCAGTCTTGTCCCCCCCGCACATTCCCACCCCTCAACTGAAACCTAATAAAAATAATGATTATAAAAGACAACTAAAATACAGAATAATGAGACATATTTAAGTAGCCGTGCTCTGGTTAGGTTGTTAAAACAGAGGCACAAGAGGGGGTGCGTGTGACTGGGCTAATTTAAAAGATAGGGTGTCACTGCTGGAAGTTAAAACTACAGATTAAGTTCTAAATATGGTGAAACACTTGAGTCCTCATGGGAGAGAAGGGCCCATTGAACTTTTGTGAGGAATTTCATAAGGAACAAAAACTAGAGCTTCAATATTATCCTGACATGTTTGCTGGATAGCTTGGTGAGTTACGTATCTGGCTTCGGAGCCAGAGGTTGTGAGTTCGATTCCCCACTGTGCCTCCAAGGAGAAGAGTCCACCTGCACAGCCCTGGGCAAGCTGCACAGTCCCAGAAGAAGGGAATGGCCAACCACTTCTGAGTAGTCTCTAAACCCTAGAAATAATGGCCTTGAAGGCACACAATTATTATATCCAAATGAAGCAAATCACAGAGGCCTGTATCCCCCTGCAGTCTTGATTACAGCGTATATGAGATATGAGAAGCTTTTCCAGACCCTATGCTGCTGCGCCGCAGGGCAATACAGATATGTCTGTGAAGATTCTCAGTCATCCAGGTGAGTTGATCTGGAAATTGAGTCATGGCAACTGGACTTCTTTTTCTTGAGAGATTGAAATGTTTCGCTGCTCATCCAAACAGCTTCGTCAGTCTGATGACGAAGAGCAGCGAAACATTTCAATCTCTCAAGAAAAAGAAGTCCAGTTGCCGTGACTCAACTTCCAGGGCAACACAGGTAACAAACTCTTCTGAAATGAACCAGCAGGCCCTGCCTTTAATGGGGAATAGGTGGAGAAAGGTGCTGATGCTTGGACAATGTAGGTCTGATAAGAATCTAAGGTTTTCCTCCTTCAGCCCTGTTGCTCTGCAATTCTTCTTGCCTGAAGATGTGTGGAAACACAGCAGTTCAGTGAGACTGAGCCACCATAGCTGATGACCCTTGACTTGATCCAAGAAAGAGATTTTTGCAGAGGTTAGTGTCTAAAAAAATATTCTACCTCACAATTAACAAATAGGCTGTTAAAATCTTTGAAGCCATTTCTATAAGTATTCACAACATCTGAAGTCAGACTGTTGGCATCAGTGTAAGACAAGGACTTTTTCGTGATGGCTCATAGATGTGGGATGATGGCCCCAGGATATTAAATAAATAAATAAATAAATAAATAAATAAATAATGTTTATTATTATTAACCACACAGCTATCTATGCTGCATCATCATCATCATCATCATCATCATTATTAATGAGTTATATAAGCCACACACTTTGCTTTTTTGCTTTTTCTTTCCCCGCCCATGCACGTATACCTTTAAACATTAATTCTACTGTTCCTGAAATTGTATTTTATGCTGTTAAAACATTCCCCATTTAATGAAATTACAATGGGTTGTATTTTATTGATATCCTTAAGCTGTCCTTGCAAGCTTTGCTCTGAAGGACAGAATGTAGGTTTTATAATCAACACTACACACAGAGATAGCAGTTGCTCTGAGCCCCCCTTTTTATAACATTTTAGCAATTCGTTTCTTCTAATTATAGTAAAATATCAATGATATCCGCTTTCCTCTCCTCTCTAATGATGGTGAAAATGGCCGTACTTCGTTGTATACTGCAGAAGCAAAAACCAGAACAGAGAAGGAATATACAGGCACTGCTGTCATTGGAAAAGTTGCTTGTTTACCCTAAACCTCCTGAATCTCTCGGATGCTATGTGACTGTGCTGGTAGAGATGGGTTCTGGGTATTGTAGGTAAAAAAAATTGTCTCCCCACCCACACCTCCACCCCCAAGCTGTGCCCATATACTGAATCCCCCTGACTGGTAGTGAAAATTGCAGCTGTGTTATCTCATTTGAAGTGGCCATTCCAGCTGTTGATTGATTCTGGCTTGCTCTCCAATGACAGCCTCCAGAAGGATGAGGAACGGCCCAGCTTTGGCTTTCCAGTGTGGAACGTTTATAGATTTCTGATCTAACCTCCGTGTCTAAATCTTGTTTGCCTGAAACTGGACAACCGACGATGAATTTGCACACGTTGGAAAATGAGAGGAAGGGAGTGAATAGGACATATCTAGTTGGGATAATGGTACTGACTAAGAATCCGTCCAAGTCTGACCAATATTGGGCTGGGGATGTCCAAGTTATTGTCCACATAAGCATCGCCAAGACTGATAATAGCTGGGTGTTTTATGTCATTTAGGAAGGCACCTTTCCCCAATCTACCCTGAAACGTATTATGTGATGGACTAACTCATGTTGTTTTGATTCATTGTTCATTTTATGCCCATCTCTACTAAGGACACTTTTAAAGACACGTGCTCAACAAAACATGTGGTTTCACCCTTGACATTCCAGATAAAATAAGGATAGAAATAGGAAATAAATAATCATTGACTTTTGGATATGGAGCTGAGCTCATTTTACTCTGTTGTGAATTCAACTCTGCTTCCAAAATCTGAAAATAATTGCTGCTTCATCCTAATCGTTAGACTTGCTCCTGCTGCCGTTTCTGGTCTTTTGGGCTCAATGCAATGCACAGACAAAATGCTAAGTGCTTGCCTCATTTTTCTTTCAAGCAACCCCAAACGACCAAAGAGCTCTTAAAAATCTATAACACTTCATTATTAAACCCAGGACATTTGCGATTAATTTGCTGCAGAAATGAAGTGCGGCATGAAACAGCTAGCCCGCCAGTAGCCTGTGAGCAAATGCACATTTGGCTTTCGATCGCTCCCTTTTAGAGAGGTCTGCGGAACATGAAAAGTGAGTGGGTTAGTTATCGAGATAGATGGTTGAGATGGTCTCCAGACTAATGAAGGGAGACTGTTTATGTAGGGTGTGCTAAATAGGCATATGTGTTCTTTGTACTTGATCCAGAATACTTTGGCATGAGTTCTGGGATACCAGCAGAGGAAGTGACCTGTTGATGGCTGTTGTGAGTTTTTCGGGCTGTTTGGCCGTGTCCTGAAAGTTTTTCTTCCTGACCTTTCACCAGACTCTGTGGCTGGTATCTTCATCCCTGAGCTCCTTGCCCTCTGAAGATGCCAGCCACAGAGTCTGGCAAAAGTCAGGAAGAAAAACTTGCAGAATACGGCCAAACAGCCTGAAAAACTCAGAACAACTATCGTATCCCGGCTGTGAAAGCCTTCGAGAATACATTGACTTGTTGATGGATGGGAGGGTTGCTCAGTGACCAGCATATCTGAGTGCTGGGTTATGGCCTGGTGTACAGTAGTTCAAGCCATGATGACTAAGGGTGTATCCACACTGACATATAGATATGGTATATGGATTACTGGTGGCATAGTTTGGATAAGGAAAAAAAAAGATCTTATCTGGAAGTATTTCTAATTAGATACAGACACCCTTCACCTTTAAAAGCTGTTGCCAACCTTTCTGGCCAAGCAGCCAGACATGCATTCTTTTTGGCAGGCTTGCTGTTTAGCCAGTAGAGAGCAGCCTCCAGCAGTCGCAGATACCAAATGAGATTTTGTGAGAGAAAGTGGGGTGATGGTAGTGGATGAGTGAATGGAAACAGGGATGGGGGAAATGGAATGGCACTGACAGAAGGAGACAGGAGTGATAAAAAAAAAATAATTTCAGTTCCCTTGACCCCCCTCAGATGAGCAGGGGAAAGACTTAATTGGCAAATGATAAATTAACAAGGGATCCTTTACTGTTCACCTTTGCAACCAAGTGTGAGCAAGATGTTTACCCCATGTGGAAAAGGCCTGAAGTGCTAGCGTGATTAAGCAGCTTCATTCTTTTTCTTCTGAACAGGAATACATTGCTGAGGTTGCTTCCTCTGATTGCCCTCTGTCTTTGGGGCAGAACCTGAACACGTCATTGTTTTGGACTGCGTGGCCCAGAAACTCTCAGTCTGCATGACCAGTGGGTTCTGGGAACTGAAGTCTCAACAGGCAACCTTTTCAAGCTCTGCTCCTTGGCTTCGAAATTGTGCCCAGTGATCCTCAGCTGATAGAGAGCTCGGAAGCCTGTGGGAGGATACATTCATATTTTATTGGTGTCGACTCTAAGGTTTATTGTTTATTTATTATATTCATACCCTGCTTTCCTCCAGTGTTAAAGGCATAATACTGTATGTGACTTTTCTTCTTCATTCTTCACATCAACTATGCAAAGGAGGCCAGGCTAAGTGAGTGTACATGACCGGTCCAAGGTCACACCTAGCTTCCTATCCAAGTTGGTATTCACCCCCACGTCCCCTGAGTTGTATGCCTACTCCACCCCACATACTCTTCAGGTATTTCCACTCTTACTAAAAGAGTCTGAAACCAGCAATAAAATTCAGTGAGACTTCTCTGTAATAAGAACATAGGTACAGTACTAAGAGTACTGTAATAAGTACCATAACAAGAGCAGTTATAAGAGTAAAAACAGTAACAAGAGTAATAAGAGCAATAAGGGTGTGGTGGCTCAGCAGGCTACGGTGCTGAAAACTGTCGGCTGCAAAGTCAGCAGCTCAGCAGTTTGAATCCTGGGTGCCATGCAGTGGAGTGAGCTCCTGACGTTAACCCCACCTCCTGCCAACCTAGCAGTTCAAAAGCATGTACAGTAAAACCCTCGTATCCGCTGTTTCATTATGCATAGATTCAGTTTTCCACGGTTGGCAGAGGAAAACAAATTAAATAATTCAGCAGCCATAAAGCAAGTTATTGTCACAAACAGCAGCTGTAAAGCAAGCTGTTACCACAAATAGCATCTGTAAAGCAAGCTACTGTCACAAACAACAGCCATAAAGCAAGCTATTGTCACAAACAGCAGCCATAAACCAAGCTACTGTCTCAAAACAGCAGTCATAAAGCAAGCTACTGTCAGGAAACAGCAGTTTGGAGATGGGTGGACAGGGGTTCTCTCTTATCCACGGTTTTCATTATCCATTGGAAGGCCTGGAACCAATCCTCAGCGGATACTGGGGTCCTACTGCAAATACAAATACATAAATAGGTACTGCCATAGAAAGCGTGAAGAGAAACAGTGTTCCATGAGCAGAAATGCATTCAGCCAGGCCTGCCACATGGCCACTGACTTGCATAACATTGGCTTTTGGCTTGGAAACGAAGATATCAAGCTGTGTCTAATTTTAATCTGTTACGATTTGTCTCTCCGGCATGGTGGGATGTAGGAGGATTTTATATGCTATGTCTGTCTTATTGTTACATGTTGATTCTGCTTTATTATTTTGATGTATTCTATTGTTTGTTGATTTGGCACTTGATTGCCCTTGTTAGCCGCATAGAGTTCTACATGTAGAAGATAAGCGGGATATAAATACAACAATAAATAAATAAATAAATAAGCCCTGCCCCTAGAGGCAGACACAACTAGCACACACATGTGTGGGGAACCTTGACCTTTAATAAGTGCAGTAATGTAATGCAAGAGAATACAATAAGCACTAAACAACTGCAGCAAATGCCTGACTAAAAAGGAAGCTCTTGTATGCAGTGGAGTGCTGCCAGAGAGGATGTCAGTTCTTGGCCAATAGGGTAAAGACTTCTGCAGTTTAGGGGCAGCCACCAAAACTGCCCTTTCTTGTTTCCATCAGCTTTACTTCTGCTGCATCCACCATATGTGAGACCCAGAGAAGATCTCTCCCTCAGATCTTAAGACACAGGCTTGGATCCATCTTGGATCCATAGCATTTAATGGGTTGTGATGTCATCACCAGTACTTGGAATGGTGCCCACTGGTAACCACTGCTGTCCTTGCAGGATGTGTCATGTAATCCATGTGAGTTCGCCTAAACTCTCGTAGTTGTTTTATGGGCCAATTTATTATGGCCCACAAGTCAAGCAGGGACCTGAGCCTTTTCCGGGTCAAGCAGGGACCTCAGCCTCAATCCCCAGTGCAACACTCTAAATGTCACTAGCTCATCTCTTCCAAGAAAAGACCCTACACAGCAACAGTTAATATGTATTTCAGGGACCCTACTGTCTGATAGGATCAATGCCGCACATTGAATGGAATGTGTATTTGGAAGAAATGCTCACTAGAGGTTATACATGAGGAAGACTAATCGATTTTACAATGTTGCGATTCTATTATGACATCAGAATCGCGTGTCAATGGTGTAGGTGTCTGACATTCGGTTGACCCATTTACCCCTGGTGCCATTTTGGGTTTGCATCCATAGGCAGCTAAAGATTGTTTCTCTTTTGCAATTTTTGTTTTGAAGTTGGGTACTTTTCTCTCCTGTCCAGTAGGTTACAGGAGAAATTAGGCACAGAGCGTCCATAATGAAAGCAAGTGGGGCTTGGGGATGGATTTCAGTCCAGGAATTGGAAATACCAAGTGGCGCTGACCGTGCACAGGGGCGGTAATCTCTTTCTCTCTCCGTCTCCCAGGCCCTCTATCCTGCCTCTTTAACTGAGTCATTAAACATTTATTCTGACAGTTCTGCTCTCTGCCGTTTGGCCTGCGCTGCCTCTCCACTAGCGAGGCTTCCCAGCCGTCTGCTTCGGGTAGGTGGCATTTCCAATGAATGGTAATGAAGACGTGTGCAGTGTATGGGATATGACTGGCAGGCCGAAATTTATTCTGGCCTAGAGGTTTCAAATACCTTCAATTATTCCTCACTATAATCATGTCCCGCAGTCATTTTTCATGCTGTGGCTTCATTTGTGAGTCCTGTGCCATCAGTGAACAATTGTGGAACCAGTGACTCAACACCCCCCCACACACACACAACAACTGCACCAACTGCTGAAGATGATGAGTGAGAAACAAATGCAGCATCCTTCTAATAGGAATGGGCAGCAAAGTTTTTACAGACTTCACATCCTACGTATTTGGATGGGGCCATTTTAAAAACATTTTTCAAAGCAGTGTGCTATTAAATTAATTAATAGAAAATGGCATTGGTTGGTGAGGTAATCCTTCTGTTTTGGCTTTCTCTTCTCATTAAGAATAGTAAGTCTGGGGTAGCCACATACCCCTCCCCCCTTTTTTTACAAATAACAATCCTCTATTCAGAGAACTATCCTCTCTTTGAAATTTCCCTCCATTCAGAGGGCCCTCCAATCCAAGTGTGTTTTAAATGAAAAAAAAATCAAAAGCCTATGCCTGTGAGTAGAAAATCAGTGCCTTTGAAGTGGACTAGCCAAAATGAGCTACTAGGCTGCTGACCCAGGAAATAGATCTCCTGGTCACCATCTTCCATACTGGAGTGAAGTGCTCTGTAGTTCCTTTTCAGTTATCCAAATAATGTTTCCATTATGTACATATCAATTAGCACATGCAGTTTAGCGAACCAAGTATCTTCCTTGTTTTTTATTTTTTACTTAGGCATGTTCTAACTAGCTGATAATGTGTAAGTCAATGGTGTCCAGACTTTGGCCCTCCAGATGATTTGGACCACAACTCCCACAGTCCGTTGTCATTGGCAATACAGGCTTGGGATTCTGGGAGTTGTGGTCCAAAACATCTGGAGGGCCAACTTTTGGACATCCCTGGTTTAAGTTATCAACCTCAGTGATCCTTGAGTGACTTTATCACCCCCCCCCCAAGTGAGTTATCATGGTTTAGCCGGGATTTGAACCCAGGCCTCCTGACTCTAGTCCAGTGGTGGTGAACCTTTGGCACTCCAAAGTTGTGGTCCAAAACATCTGTAGTGCCGAAGGTTCGCCACCACTGGTCTAGTCCATCATTCTATCCATTACACCACACTTGGTATCACCTTAGCTTTATATGTGAGGAATTAAATCTAGCTTGAAAAAGAGAATACACTGGGTGTGGGATAAATCAGTCCAATACTCATTTTAACAGAACATCATTGAAAGTCTAATGAAAAATTCTTGACCAATGTGCCTCTGTTTCTCTGAATGGAAAACTAGCTTTATGTTTCAGGATTCTGGTACACAGCAAGTGTAATACGAAGCTGAAAAAGAATATGGCACTCATTCTGTGTCAGGATCTGAGTTTGTATTCTGGAGACTTCTAAGCATGTCGTTTTCACTTTGAAGCCTTTAAAACACACACAAACCATTTGACCATGTAACCTGGCGGTAATGGTTGCAGTATCTTATGGGCCGACAAAGTATTGTGTATACCTCCAGTGCTTTGGGAACTTGCATTTCTAACTAATAGATTTTCTTTATGCTTTTCCTTGGGGAGTGGACTGAAATTAAAAGGCCGATTAGTGAACAAACACCTCTGAGGAGTTGGGTGTTGCGCTAGTGCTGCTGACGCTTGAGAGTGGCCTGTTATACAATTTCCATTTTTTAAAAAAGTCCAGGACTGCCTGAAGGAAACTCAAGACCCAAGCAGCAAAGTGGCTCAAGGTCAGTATGAAGTGCATTAGTGCAACCGAAAAAGGAAATCTATGTGGGTTCTTGCTTTCAAGCTGAATCCTTGGAGCAACCATGGCCCCGTTACTCTTTCATTCTGTCTGGCAATGCTACGATGCTGGTGATGGTGACAGTGGAAGGAATTTTAAATTGAGTTTCTCGATATTTCATGCAGAAAAAAGGAGAAAGAAATTGGAAAGGGAGAATGTGGAAGAGCCCCACAACTTTTTGTAGTTTTGGGCCTGTTAAGCTATTTTTCTTGGGCTAAGAACACGAGAAATAGCTGCTGTATTTCGTTTCAGTCTGGGTAAGTCCATATTATCCCTTATGAACTTGCCTGGTTTTAAAGATTTTCCCTTGGTTGCACGCACCCATATGTGAAGAGAGGGTCTCTTCTGTGGCTGATCTCAGTTTGTTCAGGGGACCTTGCACTTTCCTTGAAGGTTTCAGTACGTTAGGCCATTGTTCACCTTAAGGCTATGGATACTATTGTCTCTCTAACGAGCCTATTCAGGCCATTGTTCATCTTATGAGCCTAATTCAGATCAGGGTGACAAGAGGTCAAAGCTGACTGACTATAAGATGGAGGACTCGCACTAGCTGTATTCAGACTGATGAAGCTGTTTGGATGAGCAGCGAAACGTTTCTATCTCTCAAAAAGAAGTCCAGTAGCCATGACTCAACTTCCAGATAAACTCACCTGGATGACTGAGAATCTTCACAGACATTTTCCTTGAAGGCCTTCTGCTGGAAGGTAAAGTCCTCCCTTCACTCCCTACAAGCCTTTGATATTTAATTGGGTTGCTACCAAGCTCACTCCTAACCTGGTTCTATTGCGGTATTTATTCATTTTTGTATCTGCAGGGGGTGGATGGGGGGGGGAAGCGTTCCTGCAAATGGCAAAACACACTTGGTAAGGGCAGGTCATAACAAAGGGTACAACTGTACCAGGCCCCAAAGATTTGGAGGGACCTCAGGTGCTGCTGGCATGATGAAGGGTTTTTTTGGGCCTCAACAGTGGCAATCTGAGCAACTAGGCATTCAGTTCTATCCCCACACCTTTTTTTTTTTTACAGCTGTCAGGAAAAAGTCTCCCTCTTGCTAGTGAACTGAAATCCTCCTGAAATGTGGGGGGGGGGGGAGAGAGACTTTAAATGGGCAATAGAGATGGGCACGACCAGGAATTTTTTTTTTCGAGTTGTCATTTTTCGGGACAGGTCCGTTTCCGTTTTTGGTGAAATTTTTCATAAATTTGTCGTTTCGTTTTTCATTTTTTCGTCTGTCGTTAGTACTGGTTTAGGGGGGTTAGCAGGCTCCTGGAGGCACCTCTGTGGGGTGGGTGCCTCCTCTGGCCTGCTATGAAGGGAAAGCGGGCTCCTGGAGGCACCTCTGGGGTGGGTGGGTGCCTCCTCTCCTCACCCGCTAGGAAGGAAGGGAAAGCAGGCTCCTGGAGGCACCTCGTGGGTGCCTCCTCTCCTCGCCCGCTACAAAAGGGCATGCATAGCCATATGGATATGCATAACAAGTTGCAGATTTGCTTAGTGGACTGGCAGAGGCACCCCTCTTTGGGGTGCCTCCTCTGCATCAGTCAGTCAGAGACAATGCGGGCTCTCAGTGTGTCTCACTAAGAAGGGAAGCATACTTGCGTGTAGTGCAATGCAAGTACACACTCACAGATCTGGCTTAGGGTTAGGGTTAGCGCAAGGGCTAGGGTTAAGCTAGTTACGGGTGAGGTTAGGGTGAGTAGTGGGGTGCACCTCTGGGTGCCTCTCTGACCCACTAAGAAGGACAGTGTACTGTGGCGTATGGATAAGGGTTAGGGTTAGGGTTAGGGCTAGGGCAGGGTTAGTGGGCTTTTTGGCACATCCCAGAAGTCTCAGTGGCCAAGTGGCCATGTGATTGGTGGAATGGCTCAAAAAATTTGCATGGTCCACTCCCATGGCCAGCCCATCATTGCACAGGTGTAAAAAATATAAATAAAATCAAATAAAATCAATGGAGAGGAGGACATTTTGTTGCAAGAAAAACCCACTGCTGCTACTGTAAAAATTCTGGCAGTTTTAAAATAGTAGCAGGCAGCAGCAATTTTCGCATGTTTCTGGGTCCTTTGGTGTGTTTTTGGACCACGATTTCAAAATAAATTGTGGTCGCCCCATTTTGGATTCCGCGTGGCATGGCGAGTTGGCGAGACGACGAGGATGCCCCCCACCAGAGCAGCCCAGGACAGTAGAGCGGGGGAGGCCGGGGACCCCCCCCCAGAAACCACCCCTCTAGGTACACTCTCAGAGGCAGGCATATTTTCGCCTGCTTTTTTGGCTGGGAATAGGGGGTTTTTTACTTTTAAAAACTTTTTTTCTGTGTCGCTTGAATGGTGGCGAGGCGGCAAGGCGGCGACTTTGGCAGGACGACGAGGATGCCATTGCCCGCCACCAGAGCAGCCCAGGAAGGACAGGAGGAGAGGGGGGAGGCCGGGGACCCCCCCCCAGAAACCACCCCTCTGGTAGGTGCACTCTCAGAGGCAGGCATATTTTCGCCTGCTTTTTTGGCCGGGAATCGGTTTTTTTTTTTACTTTTAAAAACTTTTTTTCTGTGCCGCTTGAATGGCGGCAAGGTGGCGAGTCGGCGACTTTGGCGGGATGACGAGGATGCCATTGCCCGCCACCCAAGCAGCCCAGGAAGGACAGGAGGAGAGGGGGGAGGCCGGGGGGACACCCCCCATAAACCACCCCTCTGATAGGTGCACTCTCAGAGGCAGGCTTATTTTCGCCTGCTTTTTTGGCCGGGAATCGGGTTTTTTTTAACTTTTAAAAACTTTTTTTCTGTGCCGATTGGCATTGCGCGATCGCCGCGATGCCAGGAACGACAATGACAAATCAGACCCAATTATTCGTTCGTCGGTTCGAGTTCGAGTTCTGGCGGAGTAATTGTCGTTTCCTTTGCCGTTCCGTAACGGAAACGAGGAACGGAAACGGAAACGGGAATTCCGCTAAGTCGTGCCCATGTCTAATGGGCAATGATTTATTCTTAAAATGGCAGTACAGGCAGCCGACTCCTCCTTCACCTTATCTGGAGAGTCACTTTATCTTATTTCCTTTCTTGGCTCTTTCTTTTCTTGTCCACGTGATCAAGGGGATTTTTTGGGGGTGGGAGGGGGACAAAGGAGGAAGAAACCAAGTCTTACCTTTATACTTTCCATCCTTTTTCTCTTCCTTTCTTCCTCTTCTTTCTTCCTGAAATTCACCGCCTTATATTTTAAAGCAAATTGGATGAACATTGACACAGGAATCCAATGTAGAGCTTCTATTCTTGTCAACTGACAGGATCTTTCCATCTTTCTCTAATTGTGGGTGATGAATCCTTTCTGAAGTGAATGGATTCATCAACATGGTGGCTGTGATTCAGAAGTTCTTGAGAAAGTAATAACTATTATTTTGCACACTTCAAATAAACACGGATGGGGAGGGAGTCCTTCTCAATCTCTGGAGCAGCTCCCTAGATTTCAGCCATGACGGAACAGCCATTTTTCTATTTATGTTCACTAACAAAATGTAGGTAGGTGTATCTCCTCCATTTTGGGAGTGCTCTTTTATCATAAGAATACATTCTTTAAAGTGCGCTTTCCAGATCTATACAGACAATCATCTAGGTCATCTCTCTTTTGCAACATTGCACTCTTTCATGAAAGTAGTTACTGCACTGATATTTCTCTGTAAAGTCAATGTTGTCCCAAAGCACATGGGTGAAATTAAAATGTATATAAACAGGGTTTAGCAATATCCCACATATGGGAAAAGTAACGATAAGGATGCCAACAAAGTGGAGGAAATTCAGATGAAGGCAATAAGGATGATTAGGGGACTGGAAGCCAAGCCCTTTAGACAGAAATTACTGGGCATGTTTAGCCTTGAGAAGAATTTTGGAACAAAATGAAATAAAACACTATATAATGGCTCCCCTGGGTCCCAGAGGCACCAAAATTATGTACTTGAAAATAATGATCACAGGTATGCAGCAGCATGGAAATCACAGGGGAGCTTCCTCAAGCTGTTCCTTGTAAGTCCCCCAAATTTGGAAATCTTTGGGGTTCAGGGGGCTGAGTTATTCAACTGGAAAGAGGGTCCCCCTAGGAGAAAATCATTCTAATTGAATTGAGAAGCAACTAATACCCCGCCCCCGTGGGTGAGCAACTAGCAGCTTCCTGACTCAATTGGAATGATTTTCTCCTAGGGGGAACCCCCTTTGGAGTGTAATAACTCAGGACCCTGAACAGCAAACCTCTCCAAAAAAATAAAAAAATAAAAAAATGGGAAGGGGCACTTACAGGGAAGAGTCCAAAGAAGCTATCCTGTGATATTAGTTCCTTTAGGTCAGGATGAATTGTTTCATTCCTAGAGCGGAAAAAATGACATTTTGTTTCATTTCATAACCAAATGTGTCCTACCCTTTTGCTACGTAATGAAATGATAACTTACATAATGAAAAGATTTGTTATATAAAGAAATGACAAAACAGCATTTCGTTTTTAATTTCCTGCCCATCTCTAATGGTGCCACTTTTCAAATACCGTATATACTCAAGTATAAGTCGACCCGAGTATAAGCCGGGGCCCCTAATTTAAAACCCCAAAACTGGGAAAATTTATTGACTCAAGTATAAGCCTAGGGTGGGAAATGCAGCAGGGCCTGGTAACTCCTCCTTTGTGAGCTGGGTGTGTGTGTGATGTTTAAAATGACTTTTAGCCACTGAGGCAAGTGCTTGAGTTGGTGGCTAAAAATCATTTTAAACATTGTTTTAAAATGACCTTTTAAAAAGTCATTTTAAACATGGGGGGTCAGGAGAAGTGGCGCACAATGTTTAAAATGACTTTTAGCCACTGACCCAAACTTGCCTCAGTGGCTAAAAGTATTGACCCGCATATAAGCCGAGGACCCCTTTTTTCAGCCCAAAATTAGGGCTGAAAAACTAGGCTTATACTCGAGTATATACAGTACGTGAAAGGAAGTCATACAGAGGAGGGGGAGGCTCTGTTCTCAATCATCCCAAAATGCAGGACATGAAACTGTTGGCTCAAATTACAGGAAGCCAGATTTCACTTGAATATCAGGAAGAACTCCTTAACTCAGGCATGTCCAAACTTCAGCCCTCCAGATGTTTTGGACCACAACTCCCACAGTCTTTTGCCATTGGAAATACCGGCTTGGAATTCTGGGAATTATGGACCAAAACATCAGGTGGGCCGAAATTTGGACAGGCCTGCCTTAACTGTTAGAGCAATACAACAGTGGAACCAAAGAATTCAGGAGGTCAAGTGCTGGAGGCACTGAAGAGAAAATTGGATAACTATCTGTCAGATCTCCTTTGACATGGATTTGGGGCTTGAGTGGGGGTGGGGAGGCTTGATGGCCTTGTAGCCCCCTTCCGATTCCATTATTCTATGGCTCTTTTTCTTTGCCCACATGTCACATTTCCCTCAAGGTAAGATGGATCGCATGACTGGAAAAGGTTTAATCCCCCCTGGGTGTACTTTGCTTTCACCAGGAGCCACAGACTGGCCACCATTTCATATATAATGTGCCCTGCACAAAAAAACAATCTCTGTGTGGCCTATATGTGTTGCCTCAAACAACATATTATATTTAAATTCTTTTACCTTCTGTTTATTACTGGAGTTGTGTTTGGGCAAATTGTTTTTCAATCTGTTGTACACCGCCCAGAGTTCCTGAGGGAAAGTTGGGCGGTTAATAAGTCCAAAAATAATAAATAAATAAATAAATAAATAAATAAATAAATAAATAAATAAATAAATAAATCTCTCAATTACCCTAAAGCTGCTATTAAGAGAGAACAAAAGAAAAACAACAACACGATTATTGTCTTGAGTGCTAGAAAACCGAGCAAACTGTGTTCATCAAGGCCTCTGAAAAAGAATAAATGTCAATTTGTGCCCTTTTAAATATGATTAAGCAGAGTGAAAGATATCGGCTGCTATGTTTGCTTGCTTGGATAAGATGTGTGAAAATTAGCATTACTCTTGAGAGCTGCCATTGGTTTGCTGGAGGGAAAATGGATATCAATTATACATAATCTAAGAAGCTTCTGCATAATAATCAGGCCCAGTAGCGGCTTTGGGGGCAGTTTAGTTATTCTCTTGTAAACACAAGAGCCCAGGTAGACATGTCAGTCAGGAGAAGCAACCGAAATTTGTCTTCTTCTTTTTCTTCCTCCTCCTTCTATTTTATTATTATTATTATTATTATTATTATTATTATTATTATTATTATT